>LPNX010287688.1:839462-993388 GCA_001517045.1 Pseudotsuga menziesii | reverse complement strand
CCCAAACAACATTTTCCAGTATGAAAGTCTAAGGACAAGCCCATATGTAGTAATTTGTAAACCTTAACAAGGGTATTTTCTTATAAGTGTTTAAGAGGCTTGCTCCAGTATGTTTATACTCTACTATCTACTATCTAAAGTTTAGACTCTACTATCTAGAGTTTGATTGATTTGTAAAATTGTATGGTATTGGTGTTTGAATCTTTGATGTATCTTTTTCGAAGTTCATGATGTAACATTGATCAATATCTACTATAAAGATTCAATATTTTCTCTATTACAGTAATTTGTATAATATATATATATATTTTTTAATATTATATATAACGTGTCCTCCGTGTCCTGATTTCGGGGGTTGCCGTGTCTGTGTTGGATACTCGTTTTTCCATGTCCTCCGTGTCCCGTGTCTTCGTGTTAGGTGACTTAGGCCCACACCTTAATAAGTGTTCCAAATGATGAGATATAAAGGATTGGGTTTGTTAATGCACAACCTAGCAGCCCAAGATTGGTAAGTGAAACAACTGCTAAATCGACACAATTATGGATTTGTAACACCCCGGTTCTGATCCCGTTTGCATTAAAAATGTATATGATGTATATATTGTAATTAATCGTGGTGTGGAGCTAAAGGAAAAATCCCCACCATCGATTTATTGTTTTATGTTTCGGCGATTAAAACTGTTGCCGAAGGTATATTTCGTGCTAGCCGGCACAACATAGTTTTGACATCATGTAAATATGCAATTTATTCAAAAACCCCAACCAGCTATGTCTATGCAACAAATAATGAGATGGGGGCATGATTTTCATAAGGATAAGGAGGGGGAAAAGCCAAATGTCAATGGGAGAACCCATCAAACAGTCAACTACCTTTCTTGTCTCATCCACCCAATCATTTAATTATGCCAGAAATTGGTTGAAGTAGTTATTGCATGGGGTTGGGAAGAGTATGGGCATGAATTTCGAATTTGGGGAAAACCCATTTTTGGAGAAAATCGTTTTTTACTTTTGGGGCAAGAAAAGACCCAAAATGTATGCCCATTTTCCCATACACCCATGTTCTTCAACTACCTTTCTTGTCTCATTCACCCAATCATTTAATTTTGCCAGAAATTGGTTGAAGTAGTTATTGCATGGAGTTGGGAAGAGTATGGGCATGAATTTCGAATTTGGGGAAAACAATTGTTCAGCAATTGGGCAAGGAATAATTTCTTTTTTGGGAGTTTATGGCAGTCATTGGTTCCTATAGTGCCATAAACGTCCTCAGAATTCGTGGGCAAAGAAGATTTACGTTTTTGTGGTCTGTGGAGGTCGTTTTTGCCCACGTGAAGCCAATGAACATTTGCTGAAATCGATTTTGGCTCCTAGAGTTGTTTGAACCACTTACCCTTTCTGATTTTAGCTTCCAGGATGTCTTTACCCATGCCCAGCACTGTAATTGTGGTGTATTGAATTCGCTTTTGGCCACGTTAGGGCCAAAACGCCCATGGGCAATCAAATTTGTTGTTCGGGGTTGTTCTTACCCTCCGTGGTAAATCATCTTGTTGTCGAACTGTTTGTCTCCATCTGTAAATCGATTTTGGGGTTTCCCAACATTTTTTTAAAGACCAACAATTGGTATTTTGCTGTATGTGCACCCTTTCCTTGGTCTGAGTTGTTATGCTCTTTGATTTGGTCAGAATCAGTTAAGAGTGGAAGAGGTAATTTGCCTGATAAATCTAGTGCATGAGGAACCTCACTGAGAGATCTTGAGGGCTGATTATTCCTTACTTCAAATCCTGAATAGCATTGGAAGGGAATGCATAGCCTGAGGGACTGTACAACAGAGAAGGGGATGATTCCTTGTGTTGTGTGTGTATGTGATGGGAAAGCCAAGTCAGATCTTGTGCAAGTGTCCATAGCTCTATGGTTGAGCTCACTAGCTTAGCAAACAAGCCTTTCCATCCCTTTGGAAGTCTAATAAACCCAAACATAGATTTGGCTTGACTGAGTTTTGACATATCTTTGGCTATGTGTGAGTCTTCTTAGTTTCCTTTTCCTTGGGCAATCATGCCTAGCTCGGGGGCGGCAGTGTTGCTGAGAGATTAAGGAGCACACTGGCCTATGGTTGGGTGGAACGTTGCAGCGACATAGCTGGTTGCGAGACGAGCTTGTTCATAAGATAAGTATTCTTGTCTATTTCATCTCTGCAATTGTATTTGTTATTTAAAAGAAATGATGAACATGCTAAATGCTTGAATGGAATGTTGTTTGCTTCCGCTGTATGATAAATAATTATGTATCTATGCATGTTTTAGTTCAATGCATTTCAATTGTGTTCATGGGGCTAGTTGCCTAGGTAGATAGAAGGATCGATAGCGTCCTCTTTGCCGGTGGGAGGGTTGGGGATTCTTGATCCAATGTGTCATTATCGGAATGGAATGCTGTTTTACATTTTGTAGGCCTAGCAATAAACAAGCTTAGACTAACCAAGGAAGAGACCCTAGCCAAACCGTTTCTAAGGCTATAAGGATCACCTATCTACCCCCAAACACCGACCTAACTATATTTTATGATAATGTGCCTACTGAAGATATGCAATGAAGTATAAAAGACTCAATTTAGAATTAAAATGATCAATGCTATATAAACAAATGATACAAACGACAAAAATAGTGATGATAGTTGTGTCATGTTAGCAACCGCTCAGCTTGTTGATCTTCTTGGGCTACTAATTTGTGCATTAATAGTTCCTAAAGGCGAGAAGTTGCATCTTATTAGAGAGGTTCACACTTCCTAAGTTGTAATGCATTTTAGTGTCGGGAAGACAATCGCAAACTTACAGAGGTATGTTTACTATCCTAGAATGCAAGAAAATGTAGCTCAGTTGATCAAAGGATGCATACTTTGTTGTACAAGTTAGCCCGGTAATAGGAAGAAAGGTTTATAGCATCCCTTATTTGTTCTTATGAGACCATGGGAGGGAATTTACATGGATTTTTTGAGTGGCCTTCCAACCACTAGTAATGGACATGACTATTTGTTTGTGGTAGTTGACATCCTAGTAGAAAAAATCATCGATTTTTCGACGATGTCCTGAAAAATCGCAATTTTTTTTGGCTGCTGATTTTTTGAAAAAATCGGACATCGTGAAAAATCGGCAAAAATCAGCAAAAATCGGGAAAAAATCGGGAAAAATCGAGAAAAAATCGAGAAAGATCGGGAAAAATCGAGAAAAATTGGCAAATAGGAGAAAAAATCGGTAAGGAAATTTTGACCCTATTGAAGTACAAAATTTGCATTTTTTAATGCTTGCTGCGGTTTGCCGATTTTTGCTGATTTTTTCGCAGATGTTGCCGAAAAGATGCTTTCTAGATCCTTGCCGATTTTTTGCCAATGCCGATTTTTTCTACTATGGTTGACATATTCAACAAGATATGCATTCTTATGCCTTCTAGAAGTACTATCAAAGGACAAGAAGCGCCAATCATGTTCTTTGAACAGGTCTGTGTGTAGTTTGGGATACCAAAGAGAATCATATCAGAAAGATATTGTAGATTTCTTAATACATTTTGGACTACACTTATTGAAAAGATGCATATTAAGTTGAAGAGATCTACAACATTCCATCCACAGACAAATGGATAGACAAAAGTAGTCAAGACTCGAAAGGACTTTGGTACAACTTTTGAGGGGTGGCAATCAAAAGCCTATGAAAACTTGGGATGAAAACGTGTATTACATCCACAACTCTTATAATAGAGCAATCCACATTTACATTGGGAAGTCCTCTTTTGAATTTTTGTTTGGGTACTTGTTCTCACTCTAGATGTAGTTGCCACTTAAAAGGTATCCTATCTAGGAGGTAGAGGAGGGAAGCTAAACCAAGTGACATTGCAAGGGCCTCATCCACTACTGATGGGGTAGTTGTCACATCGGACGGGCTCTCGTTGCTTTAGGCCAAGCTATAAGCGAGACCAAGGGGAAGACCTTGATGTAATCATGTGGGAAAGATCTAAATAGCAAGACACAAGATTAAGCTATAACAATAGAGTACATAATGTATCCTACTAATAAACACTAAACGAATTAGAGATAGCCATCGAGTATAAAACAATTAGATTGTGAGTTTTTTCTAAAGACGAATTACAATCCGTAGAGATTATTGATGACTAAAGAATGATGCACAAGATCTAAGATAATGGTGCTAGAAAAAGTTTGCCCAAATTTAGAGTTATGTGGCCTAGAGAATTTTTTTATGAAATAGAGAAAAATAGAGAATAAGAAACCTGGATATCTTGAAGATTCCAAGTACAATGATGTTCTTTTTCCGTTGTATCAACCCTAAGCCGATTTGATGAATTTCCAAGTGAAAATTGATTTTACCAAGTGAGCTATCATGCCCTCTCTTTTTGCAAATACAAACTACTTAAGTTAGATTGATTCACAAGAAAATAAACCTAATGGTGCATGTTAAACCAAGAAGCATAACAATAATCAAATATATTATGAAATAACTCCCTGATTGCACAACGTTTCCAAGAGAAACGATTTGGAGAACCTTCACAAAATTGCTCAAGTGAAATTGCTACCCTGCAAGCAAACACTATATCTACAAAATATAGCATGGATCTATCACAAGTCCCACTAAAATGACTAAGAGAATCAATCTACAATCCGGCACGAGAACAATCTTTAACAAAGAAGACACACTATCTCTTCAATTTTTTTTTTATTGCCAATAATCCAAGAGCCAAAAGTTCCTTTACAATTAGGGGTCTTCTCTCTTAAATAGATTTGAGAGAGACCAACTCCCTAACCAAATTTTTGACAGATGGTTGAGATTAAAAGATCATAAGTGATGATCATTGGTGGAGATCTAATCTCACACTCAGTACATGGATCACTAGTTAAGAGGGGGGCGAGTTATTTCATAACACCCAAATATAAGATACAAAGTGATATTACATGATATAACATGAAAGGGGGGTCACCTAAGGGACAAAACATAACATTCCACGAAGTGTATGGTACTCAATACATATACAACATCTCAAAAAGTCGCCCTTCCTAGGAAGTGCGATTTTCTGAAGAGAGGCAAAACATGAAGTACTGATGTTGGGGATGATAAAACTAAGTGGAAACGTGCCTGGATACCCTCTAGAACATAAGAAGCATAATCTAAATCAAATTGTTGCGATTCACTAGCCCATCATTTCATTTGCGAAGCCATGGTCACTTTGATAATTTATAATTAAGTTGCGTGAAATGCTCTATAAATACTAAATATGCCCATAACTTCGTCTTCTTCTGCCCGAAATAAAAATTTGACTACGCCAAAAATTCTAGAAAATAGTAATCTAGTAATACTTGTTAATCATATCCCAAAAATGATTTTGGTGGAAAGCCTTCAAATAATTTTTTCAAAATTTATTGAAATTTGGTTCATTTCATTAAAAATTCACCCAATCATCTCATTGAACCAATTTATGCATTTTTGAAGCACTGTAATGGTCTAAATGGCCTTCAAAGGCACCAAAATACAACAATCAAACAACTATAGTCGCATCAACCTACAGGCTTTGCTCATTAACCAAGTCAACAGGGTTGACCAAGTCAAAACTGATCAAAATACCGACTGTGCTAAAAACTGAGTGTCTCTCCATTAAAGAGTTGTAAGTAGTACATTCTTAATCATATTAGCAGTAGACTAAAAACAATAGTAGCATGAAACAATGGTGATCGATAAAGCAAATAGTTAAATAAGACTTATAATTAAAATAATTGCATGGTTAAAAATGAAGTCCCTACCATATACTCACTTTCAGATCCAATCCAATCTGCAAAAGAGATCAATCCTCATTAAGTTGGTGACATGGAGAAATGACTTAGGCTATGGTCAAATGAGGCTTAACTTTGGGAACATAAGGGACCACAGTGACATTTTTTGGACAAGCAAAAATCTAGGATATCCCCGTTAGATTCTAACAAGCATCCTCTACTTAGTATATTCAAAATTTGTATGAATTTCATTCCTCAATTAACATTTAAAATAGTCTTTCCTTCATTAGCCATCCTCCAAGGGCAAGTGCCCTGGATAACCTTGTGGTCCCCAGATAATGACTCAGACTTCCCAACATTGTCTGCAACTGTCCATAGGTGCGATGGAGTTACCACCCTGTTTCCCTGTAGGGGGAAATGGCCTTATGCCATACAAAGGATGAGTGTTCATCCCTTGGCCACTGACTAGCTCAATCAATTGCATTTGGATAAGGAATACCTTTAACTGTCTGGAGGGAAAGGAAAATACATCAATTGTCTAATCTGCTGCTCTGGTAAGTGACCCAATGCCCTAAAAAATGCCTCTGGGATCATGAAGAGGGCTTAGAAGTGACAAGGATAATCTGACAATACTGCTCTGAATAGTCTAGCTCCCTTTGAATGTACTATGCCAACGATTATCAATGTGGCACTAAATGCTCAACTCATGCAAAGGACCGACTTTGACCTGGGAGAACTGGTCTAGAAAATGATAGTAGCCTAGCTACTATGAATGTGACAACATCTGGCTCTAGCTGGGACAAGTGCTGTAAGGTAGAGAGTTCCGAAGAAGCTCAGAATATTTGGTCCACAACACCCCTCAAATCATCCAATGAACATGCACATGGATCATCTGCATCATCATCAAAAATATATTTGTTCTTGCACAGATGCAAATGCTATACCAATCTCTATAGGCCGATCGTCACTAGATTGCATATGATATAGAAAATCTTGCTGAAATGAAAGTACTGAAACTAAATGTTGGCGTTTCTCCCTTCAACCCAGGTTCAATCCCTAGTTTGTCTGTCAAAAAATGCCAAGATATGGACCCGACAGAGAAGGGCTCAGTAGGTAGCACCTGCAATGTAGATGCACTCTCACCTGAGATATCTCTTATGGGTAACTGCTAGAACCAGGTTTATGCAGTTGTGTGGAGATTGGCATTTTACTATCTTACTCGACCAAAGCTGATAGTTCTATTACTTCTCTTTTTGCATATATTCAAGATATGATCCTATTGGTCCATTGACATAGATTATAACAACTAATATACTTCCTTATCGACGATTCCAACCAACAACAGTGCATCATATGAATACAAGAACTCATTCATAAGCAAATACACATACATTGATTCACAGCATACCTTCATCCGACATAAGCACATTCATCAAATATACACATAGACAACATTTAACATGGAAATCCATCCGGGAAAAACCACAAAGGCGCTCTTCATTTGGCATGAGAAATATATAGCACCTTTCGTTTATGCACTCAGCTTGCAAACTCTATTGTAGGTCTTCTTCTACAATCTATACCAATGTTACAAATATCGTGTCGGCGAATATATCGCCGAGGGTCCAAAAAGATATTATCGGATTTATCGGCGAAAATGTTACTCTTCAGTGTTACTCTTCAGGAGGAGGCTGCGAAATTGGAGATGGTGCTTCAAGGGCCTGAGGATTACTTAGCTAGGGGTGCTCAAGCTCACTTGCATCTTCAGTGGATTTAGGAAGGGAACGAGGATTCTAAGTTCTATTGACTCCCTCAAGTGGAAGGTCACATTAGAGAGGTTGCTTGGGTTACAGCGCATTGATGGCCCTCTTGTTGAGGATCCGCTTGAGGTTAGAGTTGTTGATGTTTAAAAAAAATCAGAGATGCTTGAACTTTAAAACTTTTATCAAACAATTTCTGCACTTATGAATTTCATAAATCAGCCACATGAATCTTTATATCAACCACATCTGAATCTCATAAATAAATCAGCGCCATAAATCAACCATATAAATCAATCAACCATGAGAGACAAGATATACCCTGGGAAAACTCTGATAAACTCTCCAAACACGGAGGATGAAAAACCCAACAATTCTTTGAGTATGATAGATAGATTTGCAGAGAATGGTTTACAAAAAATAAGTATATTGCCTGATAAGAGATATCACCTCAGCAGTAGAGAAGAGATATTTAACGCAACCCTGTAAAAGCAACTGTATGCAACTTGCCATATTCTCAGCATATTAATAACAAGCTAAAAGCCCTAGGATGCAAAAGGTAGCGCATAGGAGGTTAAGTAAACACACTAAGAGCACCACATAACACATTCACAAGGAGGATCTAACTAGAACTCTCTCCATTCAAACGTCAGTGCCTTTCCGTTCCTCAATTAGCTTTAACTGAATGTTCAATGACTTGAACTGAATGTTAACTTGCTTGAACTGAATGTTAACCGACTTGAACTAAATGTTAATTGAATTGAACTGAGTGTTCACTTACTTGAATCAAATGTTAACTGACTCGAACTAAACTCAATCTTGAATTGACTGTTGATCACTTAGTTAACAAGGTAACTTAATTGTCATTAGTGCTTCACTCTTAGTGCCATCCATGCACAATTTCTATTATTAACTTTTACATGGATCCCTTTAGATAACTGATGCATGGTGATTGATGAACATTAAGATCTTTTTTACTTAACTGATTACATTCATTAATAGTTCAATTGATGCTTTGACTGAGACATTCATATTTTATTTAAGCTTTATAACTTGAGTTTCACTCGAACATTTGCATGGGAAATTCGAATTCTCTCTCTATGCTTTATCTCATTATAATTAAATAATTAATGGATGGTCCATATGTGTATTATTTATCCATCTTATCATATCATACTCAGAAGAATTATTCTATGCATACTGTTGATCATATATATTACCCCGGGTCGTATAGTCATATGCTAAAGTAATTCACTCTAGGGGTAGCTAAGCCCTAAAGGAGACTTATAGGACTCGGTGACCATTACTAGCAATATATCACATAGTATAACCATCTCAACAAATGGAGGCCCACAATCTTGATACAACACAAGACTTCAATCTTGACACAACAAAAGATCATCTCCACAATTGGAGATCCATTCTCATATGGTACCTTGTATGACAATACTTGACTTGATATTACTCACAAGTCTAGTCCCGATATTACTCACAAGCTTACAATACAACATCACCACCTCAATCATATGAAGATACATAGGACTTGATATGACTCACAAGTCTGACTTGATATTTCTCACAAGTCTGGAGAACTTCTCTTGATGTTGTACCATCAACAAGAGGTATGTTTAGCGCCTATTTTCATAATATAATTTTTCATTATCCTTTTATGGATGGGTTGGTGGCTGCTAGAGATGCTTTCTATTGTGTGGTCCATTGTAAGGTTACTTGTGGTGATAGGGATAGATTAGAGAAATAATTTTCGAATGAGGAATTTTTTGTTGCATTGTCTTCTATGAAAAATGTTAAGTCTATGGATATCTGTGGGTTTCCTTGTAAGTTTTACAATGCGATGTGGGTATTATTTGTCATGAATTTTGTTCTTTGGACTTTGAAATTTTTGTTCTTTACGTGACCTCTTGAATGAAAACACTCCCCACTCGAATATTTTAACCAAAGTTTGGTTCTTAACTTCACATGGAGAGGGTCTCATTCTTTAGGGGACCCATGCCATGTCACCCCATCACCTTAACATTTTAATATTTTGAGTTTTCAACCTTTGGCTATAGTGCCAATATGTCATAATTTAGCATTAAAATGTCATTTTGATGCACTACAACCAAATAATGCCTTCTGGGATGTTTAAGCTACCCGAAACTCATGAAGAGTGGCCCGGGGTAAAGAGTATGCTTCGAGTGTTAAAACGATCATCCCCTCACCAAATTCCGCCTCCGAATAAAGTTTTTATGCCATTTAGAAGTTTTTTAATTAAACCATTAAAAATGGCTTTAAAAACCGGAAGATTTTTTTTTCTCAGAATCAGACGAAACTCTAGGGGGACCTAACACAAGTCCATATGACTCAATTCGAATGCCTAGTACATTTATAAACACTGACACAGAGGCTCTAATAACCTCCTAAGCCTAACCACCAAGACGACTACGCCCACTTTGGAGGTGTGAGTGCAAAACTCAGAAATTATTAGTCGTTTGTTTAACAACCAATAATTATCGGGGGAAAAACCACTCTGGGCTACTCGGCTTGATGCCTAGGTCTAGGAAGTCGAGCCTTTTATAAAAATTTATCATGCTAGCACAGTTTTTACAATTTCCCCAAGGGAATTTGAACATGTGTTACAAAAACAATTGAATATACTCCTAGCAAAAGCTTGGCAGACTTCTGAACTCTGAAAAATGAACAAGTATACTTGTTCTACTTTGCCGGCTCGGTTGAAAAATCCACCAAGTACAACTTAGGTGGTAACATCTGGCTCCAACAGTGGGATGTGTGCTCGATTTGGTCTTAGGGCATGGAAAGGATATGAGAACACCAAAATATTTGGTTTATATAACCTGTAAAAACGTCTCAACTTGACAAGAAAACCTTAGTAGCACAAGTTTTATATAAAAACCAACTGAATCAAAAGTTGCATCTATTCAAGAATGAGGAAAACATAAACTTAACCAAATGAAGGTTATTTATTCCTAAGTACATAAAGGAAATGCAGAAAATAAATGCTCACTTTAGGGATCTTATTTTCCTACTCTAAACATATCATAATCACAATGTTAAGTAAAATGAAAAATCCAATGTAACCACCTTAACATTTGATCAAAATTCAAAATTCTTCTCTTGTGTTTGGTTACCAACCAAAACAAGGATATCTTTAATAGAAAATGCAAACTTGCGCGGATATTCAGGAGCGGCGGACTGGACAGAAAATCATAGGCATGTAAAACGTCATCAAACTGCCTCCCAAACTGGCATATGCTTCTGCAGGCTTCTTCTATCCAAACCTGGATAGGGCTAATGTAGATATCTATATGATGAAGAAGATCAATAACTCCATCATACATATCAATAGGGCTTATCAGCTGATAACTCGGTGTATTCCCCAAGCTGCCTAAATCATGACGAACGTCTAAATGTGAAGATGTAGGCTAAGACTGGCATTCCATCGGTTGAATCGAATCTGTCTCTTCAATCCATTACTTTCCCAGGTCTTTACTGCTAACACTTGTGTGTGCTTCTGAATGATCACAGGAGAACTCTACATGATTCTCTTCCATACCAAGATCTCCAAAGGTCTCCAAATTGACACTTCCTTCTCTGGATACATAAAAAGTGGGCTTCTTAGTGTATGGCAAATAATCATCATCCATATCTTTGTCAAATATGGTGGAATCCTCATCCATGGCATCACATACCTGGATACATTCATCCTCATGTTTACCATATTCTTCTTTAGAATATCTGGGTTCAAAAATGTTACAAGGGAATGAACTTTTCAAACTCTCATAACTATGAGGAGAACATGGAAGAGCGTCTTCATACACCATATACACCTCATCATAATTAAATTTCTGTGATGGATTCTTCTTGAGGTAAATATGGAATACACATGTAATCATCCTCGTTGAAACAATCTTGAGGATACTTCAACTCTTCAGTAGTTTCTATCATGGTACAGTGAAGAGGACCTTCAATAACATCTTCAATCAAGGGACCTTCATCAATATCTTCAACGGGGTCGCTTGGGATATGCTTATCTACATCTTCATTACTTTTTGTTGATATGACATGAGGATGGTTTTCAACAATGTCTTCAGATGAGGTTTCTTCATAATTTATTTCAATTAGATTTTCACGGATGTGCTTATCTTCAGAATACTGCTGTCTATTCAGAGAGGCATCATATTCTTTAATAAGTTGTTTAATCTCTTCCTTTCTAAAATAACTTAGAGGGATTCCCACACATTCAACGTTTTCTACGACAACACGAGGAAGTTCTTCAATGGGAGTATCATGGACCTATTCTTCACTAAAATGTTTTAAAAGTAATTACAAGTCTTCAACACTTTGTATCATGGCAAAACATCCGTCATATGTTTCCGTATGATACTCTGTCCTAGATAGGTAGAAGGTAAAGATCTTTTCAAGAAATATTTCCAAACCATTAATTCTACCCCTACTATCATGCCACTGGTTCAAAAACATCCAAAGGAAGTTTGGAAAGGAGTTTATACATTTATTAGGAAAGCCTTGATAAAACCAACAACAAGCCTCTCCCTGAAAAGTACTAGCAAACATTTCCATCATATTGTCCTCATAAAGAACATTGGAGTCAACCATCAATTGAAGGAAGGAATTGACATGCCAAATGGCCGAATCACCATAATTTCCATGGAAGACTAGAAGCCATTTATATATATCCCCCCACACCATGACCAAACTTAGGAAAACCTAGGATGTTTGAGAAGTCAATGGGATGAAAAAATACGACTATTTGAGCACCAAATTGCTCCCTCAGTAAATCCATATAAAAAATCAACAATGTGCATTTGATATAACCCTGGAACTTTGTACTTAACAGATGGAGTCGTCAACTGATGAGCTTCGGGAAAGATATCAATGTGTCGCATGTGCTCATCTATAGACAACAAATCTTCACAACTTTTTTGAGATAATAGGGTTTTATCCCTTTAATGGAGTCGCCAAAGTGAGACGAAAAGTATGCATTAAAAAACTTCACAAAAATTAATCTTTTGCTTTTCTTTTTAAATTTATAAGAGAAAAAAGGGTTAGTAGAGTCGTTAGATGAAAAGTAAAGATCTACTCTAACATTCATCAAATAAAGCAAAAATAAAAAAGTGGAAAACAAAGTCGTATTCCAAGAATACAAAGTTTTATCCCCGACAAAGACGCCAAAATGTTTTTGCCTAGTTCGCAGCTCAAGTATCGTGGCAGAAATCTTCAAGCCACTGGGTGTGACCTTGGGGGCAAGCTCGAGCCAAGTGCTGTCACCTGATACTCGGCTCCTCCATCTAGGCCAATTCCTAGCGAATCCAAGGTGGGTGGTCCCTATGATAAGTAAAATCTAAGGTTTTTACTCTACGAAAGAAATGATTGATTCTAGGAGTTAATGTGAAATGAATTAAAACCTTAGCAATGAGTTACTGCAACTGAATTATAATAACATCAGCTTTTATAATTAAAACACCATTCATGACAATATGCAGAAATTGATTTAATCATAAAAATGTGAAAGACCAGTGCCAGTTGTATGGAGTACTTGTGTATAAGGGTTGTTACTGTGGTCTTAGTGAAGATATTGCAGTGTCTCGTTGGTAAGTTTTAAGATTTATTAGATGAGTTGATTAAGGAGTGGGTTAATTGTTGGTCGGTTTTATTAATTTGGTAATTATTTGGATTAACTTAGGGGAAGAGAACTCCCAATATACCCGAAGGTACGAAGAGTATGTCTAAAATATTTATCCGATGCTGTTCCCTGCAAGGAATATGTGGGTTGGTTGGAGTATCTGAGACGTGTTCAACAGTACACCAACAAGGATGTAGCCTAACGGTGTCTTGAGGTCACTGCCAAGTTGTTCCCGCTTCCTTTGTGGATTTTTCCACTGCAACGGATCAGTTCGAGGCATTGGATTTTCGCTTGGGGAGATTAATTTGGAAGTGGAAACTAATTAAGCTAGTCACCTGAATCCTGTTCTGATACTACCAACTAATCAGACGAAGTTGTAGTGGAAGTAGAGCATACGGGGATAAAGGCCTTGTAAGTTTTAAATGTTTTTGAGCAAAGTTTTCTGATTTAAAAAAAAAGGTAAATCCCAGGAGTCTTTTTCCAGATTCAGTACTCGGGCAAGCCCTTTTCCATGAATCTGTACTCGGGCAAGCGAGGTGGTTTATTTTAAACTCAACGGTGCATAAAATTTAAAGTTTTTTTATTACTACACTGCTCAAATATTTTCCCTTATGGTACTTCGGTATAGCGCAGTGGGTAAGTATTCAGCTTACTTTTGCAAACTTGAATAAAACAATGAAATAGTGAAAGAGAGAAAAAAAGCAGTAAACTACACTAGCAACATAAAAAAACCACCAAAAGTACATCGACGCAAATTCCCCAAGGGGGGATGGGGAGTGGGCTCTGATCAGCCTACTCAAACCTTATTACAATCTTACAAACATGAAATAAAAGTGCACTTTGGTCTTTATACTTTGGATCCAAAGGGTTACAACTTGTGAAAGAATCAATTTTTTTGCAAAGGTAAGCTTTGTTTGTCTTCTTTTTCTTGATTTTTTGCAAAAAATTCCCTAAAGTTTCCTCCTCTTTTATTGTAAACCTGCAAAAAACAACGATAAAAGAATGTGAAAGACACCCAAAAACACTTTAAGGGTGTCTTGGGAAAATCTACAAAAAGAAAAGTCTAAAAAAATCTAAGTGAAACTAGAAGAAAATGACTAAGTAAGGGAAGCTAGGAAGCTTTCCTTCTTAGGATCTTTGCTTGCCTTCTCTAAGAGAATGGCAAACAAATCTCAAGCACTATATGCCAAATAAATGAAATGAAAGCTCTTTAATCTTCTTAACTAAGTACTTTGAAACTTTAACTTTAAACTTGCGAGAAGAAGCATGGATCCAATATTTTAAAAATAACTTGGAATTACTCAATAAGATCTAGATTTGGGAATTTAAATCTACTTTAGAAATGTCTTTGAAATGTAGATCTAAGCCAAGTAACAATAACCAAAGTAAACTTGAAATTTTTTGGATCAAGAAGTGATGGAACCAGATGAAGCAAGAAGTAGAAAATGGATGGTGACGCCTCATTTGGTGAGATTCGAGCGATGATGTTTTTTCTTTTGAAATTACTGTAGAAGAGGGAGAGCCCACTCGCTCTTTAAATGCTCCAGCTCGGGTTTCCTGTAAAATACCTTCAACAAAATGCAAATGGGATTAAAAGCACATGTGCTAAATGATAAGAAGATAAATAGTATTATAGATCCATACAAGAAATCATATAAAACTTGGTAATCTAATATATTCTACAATAAGAAGTAACCTAACAAGAATCACGTCCTATTCTTAGCGAAATGTAAATTTCCTTACGAAGACAAATAATCCCAACAATAGAAAAATATAAAAGGAGTTGATACATGTTACCTCAATGATTTATCAGAAAGATAACATTAACCAAACATCTATAGATCCCACACGGAAATTGCCTCCAAAGAATTTTATTAACAATACTCAGGAAAAATATTACAATGTATGCAAGCAAAGGTTCAACCTACCGATCTTTACAATGGAGAAGTGACCTACTTAAATAAGAAATGAGAGACCCAGGGAGACATCGACAACACTTAAGATCAAGCCCAGGAACTTGAGTAATCTAAGAAATCAATAAGGTGATTACTAGTCTAACTAAAGTGTTGGTATGAAGGAGGTGCCACCAGGCGGCCTCACTCCACCCACCAAGCCTACTTACCATCAATCGCATGCTTCACCCACCTCACGCGATTGTATGACTCAACATGATGTGAGCTCCAAACAAGAGATAAACATATGGTAGATATAACCCATGGTATGTGATGTCATTCTAAAAGATAGAGTTACATCCCCACCCATTCGCTAATCATAAGTGTGGCCCACACTCCAACTGTGAAGAAACAAACCACACGCTCCCACATCCGTACGGATTCAATGACGTGAGCCAAGGGTTAAACCAAAGTTTAAACATGGTAAACGATAACTTTAAAATATATCCAAAGTTTTTCTTATAACTCCCACGTGAAGAGGGGTCCACTCCTCAAGCTACTCGCTCACCTCTTAAATCAAAACACTCCCCACTCAAATATTTTAACCAAAGTTTGGTTCTTAACTTCACGTGGAGAGGGTCGCATTCTTTAGGGACCCATGCCATCTCACCCCATCACCTTAATATTTGAATATTTTGACTTTTCAATCTTTGACTATAGTGCCAATCTGTCATAATTTACCATCAAAATGCCATGTTATGTATTTTTAGCCAAATAATCCCGAAAATGCCTTTTGGGATGTTTAAGCTACCTGAATCTCATGAAAAGTGGCCCCGGGGTAAAGAGTATGCTTTGAGTGTTAAAACGAGCATCACCACGCCAAATTTCTCCTCCGAATCAAGTTTTATGCCATTTACAAGTTTCTTAATTAAACCATTAACAAATGACTTAAAAAATGGTAAAAATTATTTTTCTCGGAATCAAATGAAAATCTAGCGAGACCTGGGAAATGTCTATACGATTCAATTCAAATGCTTAACACATTTATAAACATTGACACAGAGGCTCTAATAACCTCCTAAGGCCTAACCACCAAGATGACTACCCCAACTTTGGAGGTGTGAGTGAAAAACTCAGAAATTACTAGTCGTTTGTTCAACAACCAATAATTAACGAGAGAAAAAACACTCTGGGCTAGTTTGCTTGATGCCTAGGTTTAGGAAGCCGAGCCTTTTATAAAATTTATCATGTTAGCACATTTTTTACAATTTCCCCAAGGGAATATGAACATGTGTTACAAAAAAAAATGAATAGACTCCTAGCAAAAGCCAGGTAGACTTCTGAACTCTGAAGAATGAACAAGTATACTTGTTCTATTTTGCTGGCTCACTTGAAAAATACACCGAGTACAACTGAGGTGGTAATACACACAGTAAACTCTGATGTTGAAAATTGATTTTGAAAAGGCATATGATTGGATTGATTGGTCTTTTATTTTTAAGATTTTGACTTTTTTGGGGTTTGGACTTCAGTGTGTTGCCATGTTGAACACTTTGTTCACCAATAATTCAATTTTTGTTTTGGTCAACAAAGACTTGTCTCCTAATATTTATTTGCATCATTTGATTTCCCAACGATGTCCTCTTGCCCGTTTTTATATGTCTTGATTGTAGATCCTCTGTGATATCTATTGGAGTTTGTCCATATTTGTGGTCATATTCATGGTATTCTTCTCCCATATTCATGGTATTCTTTTCACTTGATCAGAGCATAAATTCCAGTTGTTGATGGGGACCTTTTCTGTCTAGCCACATTTTTCTCTACCTTAGGTTCCATAGTCAGTGCTCTTAAAACCAACTTTTGGTGAGTAGTTTGGGTTACCTCTCTAGATTGTATTGTTGTTGCTTGGTCTTATATTTGACTTAGGGTTATTGCACAATATTTGGGGCCCTTCCCTTTGGAGTTCGGTTGCTACTTGTTGCCATCTAGCATTAGTGCTTGCAGAGGTCACAAAGTAAGCTTCATATTCATCATCATAAGGACCTTTCATTCGCAAGTAAGTTGACTCTTATTGACCATATTCTTCAGGTGTCTCATGTTTATAATTTGCCATTTTGGTTTCCTAGCAGTGCTCAATTTCAACGTTTTGAGCATATATTTGAGAACTTATTTCAGGTCCAAGTATGGTGGAGATTGAGGGTTTCCCTTGGTACTATGGATTGTTTGTACCATGCCCAAGGACAAGGGGGGACTTAATTTGATTAATGTTGCCACTTATGGGAGTGTTCTAGTGGACAAATGGGTGGTGTAGTATCTTAAGGGTTAAGCTACTTGCCATATCTTATTTTGGCACCAGGTGCTCTTAGGTCAATGTTTAGGTAGAGTATGGGGAGTTTTCTGATTCTGTGATATCATCTCTTCTCCTCATCTCTTTGAGGTGTTTGGTTTCCTCATATTTCGAAAGATTTGGGTTGCCTATAAGATGATTGTTTGTTTGGTTTGTTGGTAATGGGATGGTAAAAACTCTAGTTGGGATTTAGCTTGTCATCCCATGCGGAGTTGGAGGGTTCAAGATTCATGTGTGGTAGAGATGACCAATTTTTGTCTTGTAGATTGAATAGGAATGACATTTTTCTAGGGTGATTTGTGAGATTCATTCTCTCTTTCTTGGAAGGAGTGGCATGCTCTTGTTCAAGAGCATGGCCTCCTTTCTTCTGATCATTCTTTGATTATGGAGCCTCAAGGATTTATCTAGAAGTTGGATTGTATAAATTGAACATTGAACTGCCTAGGCCTTTTTGAAGAAGTTGGAGTTAGTGTTGGTCGGTTATTTCAATAGTATGGCTTTCATTTCCTATATTTGATACTTCATCAAAGGCATCCATTATCTCCATTCCTAAGTGATTTTTGGATATCCAAGGATCCATAAAACATCTTCTCGACAACATCGGCAAAAATGCAAACCGCGACAAACATTAAAAAATGCAAAATTTGTACTTTAATAGGGTCAAAATTTTCTTACCGATTTTTTCGTCTATTTGCCGATTTTTCCCAATTTTTCTTAATCTTTCCCGTTTTTTTCCGATTTTTTCGGGCCGAAAAATTGGCAGCCAGAAAAAATCGCAATTTTTCAGGACATCGCCTATTTTTCGGCAATTTTTTCAGTTATGATAAGAATAGATGGATTCTTGTGCTGCACAGTGTTTGGCCATATAGACTTTCTTATAAATTCAAATATGAGAGTTTTTGCATTGATGGTGATTTATTAGTGGGTTCCATCCAATGCAGGTTGGCCAAGAGCATGCTTTTTTATGGCCTCTGTCTTATTTGTTAGGGTTCTGAGATAGTGAAGCACATCTTTTGGGAGTGTTAGTATGCCAAACAATGTTGGATGGTTTTTTATGATTAATGCTTAGAGGTTCTTCAAGGTAGTGTTCACATGGCTTTGGCATTGTTCAAGGATCACAACATTTTTATTGTGGAAGATTATGTGTAAGGCAGTTTTTGCTCGTGAGATTGGCTCACTGTCTTTGTTTTGTTCTATGTGGTGGGATGATGTTCGCCATCTACTTCTAGCCAAAAGGGTTCTATTGATAAAAAATACCAACAGTTTATACTCAGTTTGAGTATAAATAGTAAATACTTTCTTTGTATGTTTGTTTCTATGAGGAAGAGGATATGATCTCATTTGTATAATACGTTTCTGTCCTTTTTTTATAGATTTTTGCAAATATAATACATATTTTTAATTTTATAAAATAAAAGGGTTGATGTTTGATGGATGTGGGAATATTTGATTTTAAGGTTTGTTTCTGTTATTTCAAGAATTGGTTTAATATTTGTGATAAGTTTGTAGATCTGATTTATTTATTTCATCAAAAGGGTTCATGTTTGATGGATGTATGCAATGTTTGATATTATGATATTAATGTTTGATATTATGATATGAGTACTTTTTCCTTCTAAGAAGATTGTTTCATTGACAATGCTATAGAGAATATGAAAAAACAGTGACCAGTAATTCTTAGAAGGGGTTGTGAGTTGAAAATTAGGGCCGGAAGTATAAGACCTAGATTGACACATTGGCAAGGTTCGGAGTGGATGATAATGTGTGTAGTTTTGAAAGCTGGAGATCCCACACAATACTGTCTATGTCTCCATTACAAATGAATTGGCAATTGAGGATGATTAGTAAGAGGATTCAGATTGCAGACTACTAAATCTAGAAATAACGGATTTTTAGTTTTGAAAGAATGTTTTAATGATTGTAATCATTCGTTCAAACCTAGAAATCCCACACAAAATTGTCTGTCACCATTGCGAATGCATTGACAGATTTTGAGGATGAATAATAATTATATTTGAAGGACAGACTATTGAACAGTGAGGCGATTCTTAGGACAGACTATTGAACCAACAAAGGATGAATTTTTAGTTTTGGAAGAATGTTTTTGGGACTGGAATATTTTAAATGGTGAAAGTTTGCATCTACCTGTAGAGAATAAAAAAGTATTGGCTCAGAATGCTTTGAAGTAGAAATGAACAAAGGAGTGGACCCATTCTTTTCAACAAAGCGGAAGAAAGAGGACTAAGTTCAGTTAGTAGATTGAAGGAAGAGGTGGACAATGCAGTAGTAGCACTAAGCAGATGATGGTTTGGAGCAAGAGGACGAAAGATAGTAGTATGAAAAATTGAAAATGGAAGGCATGATGAGGCTGCAAGATAAGATAAGATGATATGAAGTTGGAAAACGACAAGAGGAGTAAAGACAACATGTTGATGATGCAGGTTATGTGTGTTTGGATTATAAGTTATAACGCTTCTCTAAGCGGCAAGGTTTCGTCTTTGTAGTTTAGAATTACAATATTGAATATCTAGACTTTAGATTGAAAGAGTTGGAATCCATTATGTATGCATGTTAGGTCACAATACAAATTATTTGGGATTACAAATATGAAAAATTCAATCGGGAATAATTTGAATCTAGTACTAACATCAACTACCATCAATATATATCTAAAGAGTATAGGGGATGGTCGTCTTGGGAATTGAAAGGGGTGCCACCAGAGATGTTTGTCCACAAAATGGATATAATCCCAATCATTTGACCAATAAAGAGACAACCATATAGGATCAATCTAGGTCTGTTGCATTGGTTGATGAACGTATTTAAAGCGACTAGCACTTGGATAATTTTCAAGGTCAATACACATGAATCGGTATCCCTGATGGTAATTAGTCTGAGAAAGCTGGCAGAATTAGAATATATGTCACGGACCTACCTCCTAACATAATTTGAACAAACTGAATTTTTTTTGCAAACTAAAATGCTTATAGCATAACTAGAAGCCATCCAAAGAGGAAAGTTCCAGAAGCTTGCCGGACATAACTTTAATCGTGTTTGGATGGCTTATAGTTATGCTATAATATAATCATATTAGTACTGCAGCAGAGGACAGGTTTCAGATGGCCCTTGTAAGTTATCATCGAATACGTAGCGTGTGAATGCTTGTTCCGAATCACTCCATTATTATTAATACTCTAAATCCTCCCTTTTAACATAGTTTTTAGAAACTTTAACTTTAACAGTTTTTCAGACATGAAATCTATTCCTTTTTAGGTGGCTTCTTATGCTATATTCATATTAGTATTGTAGAAGAAGATAGGTTGAAGATGGGTTTTGTTATCGAATACCCAGCTTATGTATGCTTGATTTTGATCACTGGATTATTATTAATTGTTATGGAATGTGTTTTATAGTTTCTTGTAAATTCGAGGCTTATGCTACTTACAAAAATAGTTAAAACAACTCGTGAGTTTCTTAGAAACTTGCTTTAACAAGGGCACCGATTTATATCTTATTTCGCAATGAATGATGAAATAAAAAATCTATATTTCTTACGTCGAAAAATGTTCAAATTCTTACTTTGTTGCTCTAGTTTAGATATATACACTATTGCGTTACTACTTTTTTCGTATGGAAAAATAACCAATCAGGGTTTTATATGTTGTTGCTTAATGAAGGTTTCGGTGTACTAATCTTCCAACTTCTCATCTTCCCATCACTGGCGAATTTCGCTGGAGTTATTCTTATAACCCGCATAGCAGCAGTATGATCTCGTCCCTTTCCTTAAGTAGATATTTCCCTAAATGTAAATGTGAGCATTTTAATAGCATCTAGAGAATAAAAATTGTCATTTCATATATAGAATTTAAATTCCAATGTTGAGTGATAGAGATAACATAATATGCATCAACATGCAGGTATTGAGTATACCAGTCTTGGCATGCTACCCATATATATCCATGCTATCAGGTGTTTTGCAATGGTTGCTCATTAACTGTGCATCTTTAATAAAAAATGTATTATCTGTAAGTATTTTACTCCCTTGAAAACTGGCCTACTGGTATAAATGATAGAAGTATTTTGAAACTTTAAAATTGAAATGTCTATGTATCAGTAGGGGATTAGTGTTTCCATTGAGATTATAGGACCATGTCAACTATTACCATTTCCACACTTGACTATAGTATGCAAGATATGGTTTGTAGTTTTAAAAGATAAGTTTCTCCACAACATAGCTATTTCTTGATGTGATTTATAAAAATGCTTCATGTTAATAATTGCTTTTCCTTAGTCTTGACTTCAAAGTCCACGTGAAATTATTTATCCGAGGCCATGATAACCATTTTCCATTTTCGTGTCTATCTTGTAACGGATTTGTTCAAACGAGTTATACTGTCGAAGAGTTTCTTATGGATTTGTTCGAGTGAGTTATTAGGATGAAGAGTTTGGCTCCTCTCAAATACTTTTGTCTTCTGCAGAGGGCCTATAGAAGCATGCCGCATATCAGTATAAGCGCAACACCAACCACGCGACCCTCTCCATGAAGACTTCTTGACCTTCATCCACTAACTAGCTGCAGAGCCTTTGTTCCACTGCCCTAATCCTTCCTGCTTCAGTTCTCTGGTCCTTCCACCATGTGTCTCCCCTACTTCATTTGTCATTTACATTAAATGCAACAGCCATGGATATAATTAGTTCACTCTTCTGCAGAAGCTTCTAGTGCATGCAGGGGATGTTCTAGAATTGGTTCTCCAAAACGACCTGCTACTTGCACCCAGATTTAGAGCACTCACCCTTCCATCCCAGCAATCTTGACAGTGGCAGTGGATCGTATTCTTTCACGTCTCCTACATCTAGGCGGGTGTCGAATGCGTTGGATACTTCTTGCTAGGAACTTTGTTGGAAGCGGGTGACAACCATTCTCTCGGTGGCTGCATAACGAACTTACCGAATTAATTTAGTTTGTTCAGTTAAGAGTATCCGTGAAAAAAATGTATATATTTCTTGTATTCTCGTAAAGAAGAGTCAGAGAGTTGTAAGCTGTTGTAATCTTCATTCATTGAATAATAAGGAAGACTGATACCATTGCTCCGTGGATGTTTCTCTCTCTGGGGTTTTACCACAGTAAACTCTTGTGTTCATTGATGAATGTCTGTTATTAAATTCTGCGTATTATTTTCTCTGTGGATCTCAGATCCAACAAGTGGTATCAGAGCCTGAGTGCTGAAAGATGAGCTTGAAGCTTTGCCTGGAGCCCTGTTGCTGATTGCTGCAACGCGTGGAAGAGAAGGCTGGCAGAACCTGCTTGTTATTGACTGCTGAACGTGGAGACTAAAGCGTGACAGCGTGGAGAAGGAGGAGTCTATGCTGCGTTTGTATTTTGGAGAATGCTCGCCGTTGAAGGAGTCTGCTGTTTCTGGAATTTGATGGTGTGTTTGAGTTTGGATAACGGTAATTTTTTTTTTTCTTCTTCCCAAGGATATTAAAAAAAATATATATATATATATTTAAAGGATATAGTTAAAGGATGGAGGAAAGGGATCGTAATTTTTTTTCTTAAAGAAAAGTGGATTCTTTGAGTTAAGAAAATAAAATGGTGATATTATTTATTGGAAGTTTGGAAGCGGTGAAGTTTATTGAAAGTCTTTTGGAAGTAAAAAAAATTTGCTGCGGTTATTATTTATGGAATAAAGACTTGTGCTAAAGAATAATAAAAATTTGGAAGTTTGGAATAATTTTTTTTTTATTGGAAGGCTGAAACTGGAAAGTTTTGGAATAAATAAAAAAATTGAAAGTCAAGCTTTGTGTCGCAAGTTTTTTGGAAATATATTTTTCTAATAAAAGTACTTAGCAGTGATATTTTAAAAAAAATATCTTGAGAAAATGGCAAAACACAGAGTTTAAATTTGAAATTGAAAAATTCAATGAGAGCAACAATTTCGAGTTGTGGAAGGTCAAGATGAGGGATATGCTAGTACAGTGAGTGGCGAAGGCACTGGTAGGGAAAAGCAAGAAACCCTATGATATGTCCAATGAAGACTGGAACGAGATAGATGAAAAAGCTTTGAGTACTATTCGATTATGCTTGGCCGATGATGTTTTATTTAATATTGTATCTGAAAATACAGCAGCAGGTCTCTAGACAAAACTGGAAAGTCTCTATATGACTAAATCCTTGACAAATGAAATCCTCCTGAAGCGGCAGTTATTTATCTTGCGTATGAAAGAAGGCACAAAAATTTCTGATCACTTGAATGCGTTCAATACTCTTGTTTGTCAGTTGTTTAGTATGGAAGATATTATTAGTTCTGAAGACAAGGCGATTTTAATGTTGTGCTCTCTGCCTGAGTCATGGGCACATTTTGTAACCTCTATCAGTTTTAGTTATGTTGAATCTATTACCTTTGATGATGTTGTGGGAGCCTTAATTTCTGAGGAAACTTGAAAGAAATCTAGTCTTGAAAACTCGACATCAGAAGTAATGATAGCCAAGGGAAGAACCAGTGAAAGAGAACAACATTCAAGGGGTACATCAAAATCAAAGTCCAAGGACAAAGAGAGTAAATTGAAGCGTTGGTTTTGCAATAAAGCAAGACATCTTAAGAAAGACTACTGGAAACGCAAGCAAGCTTGTAGGGAGGAGAACTCTGCAAATGAGGAAAACATAGTAGAAAATGATTCAGGTATGATTGATGAGGTATTAACTACTTCTAATGTCTTAGAATATCATTATGGTTGGTTAGTTGATTATGGAGCATCTCATCACATGTGTCTTCATAGAAGTTGGTTTCACACATACCAATCTGTAGATGACGGTATAGTTTATATGGGAAATAATGTTACAAGTAAAACTGTTGGGATAGGGAGTATCGGAATTAAAATGTATGATGGGATTGTTAGAACTCTAACAGATATGAGACATGTACCTGAACTAAGGAAGAACTTGATATCAATGGGAGTTCTTGATGATGTTGGTTACAAATTTGCAGTTCAAGGTGGAGTTATAAAGATATCGAAAGGTATCTTGGTTGTTATGAAGGCAAACAGAGTCGGGAACCTGTATAAACTTGAAGGGAGAACGGAAATCGATCAAGCAACAGTAGCATCAGTTGGTGTAGCAAACAAACTTCACTCGTTTATGGCATCAGCGGTTAGGTCATATCAGCGAAAGAGGAATGAAGGTACTTGCTGATCGAAAGTTGCTTCCTAGTTTAAAATGTGTAGATTTGAAGTTTTGTGAGCATTGTGTTTAGGGTAAACAAGCTAGACAAAAATTTAAATCTGGAAAACACACTAGTAAAGGTATCCTAGACTATATTCATTCTGATCTATGGGGGCCATGTCCTAAAATTTCTTATGGGGGATTATCATATTCCGTCAGTTTTATAGATGATTACTCGAGGAAAGTATGGATCTATTTGTTTAAGAAAAAAGCTGATGTTTTTGATATATTTAAGCAATTTAGAGCTTTGGTTGAAAAGAGCACTGGCAGGTTCATTAAATGTCTTAGAACAAATAATGGAACCGAATTTACTTCTAAGGAATTTGATAATTATTGATAGAAGGATGGGATCGAGAGGCATAAGACCACTGTTTACACTGCTCAACAGAATGGCGTTGTTGAACGCATGAACAGGACTCTACTTGAAAGAGCAAGGAGTATGCTCAGTAATGCAAACTTGCAGTAGGAATTGTGGGGAGAGGCATTGCTTACAGCTTGTTACCTGGTCAAACAATCACCATCAACGACCATTGATTGCAAAATTCCGGAAGAGGTATGGACAGGTCAAAAATGTGATTATTCTAATCTTAGAGTATTTGGTTGTGAAGCATTTGCTCTTATTCCCAAAAATCAGCGGTCCAAATTAGATCCTAAATCAAGAAAATTAATCTTTGTTGGCTATGGTCATGGTGTTAAGGGATATAGATTGTGGAATCCTACTATCCACAAAATCTTCATAAACAAAGATGTAACATTTAATGAACTTTCTCTATCAAATTTAGATGTGAGTAATGATTTGAAAGAGGCTCATGTACCACAGTTTCAGCAAGTTCAGTGTGATACTCAGTCATCTACATGAGGATGTCCAAGAAGAGGATATTCATGTGGACACTCCTCAGGAAGAGGATGATGAGCAGACAGAAATAGAGGAGATACCACAACAATCTTTACGAAGATCTACACGGGACAGAACTTTTCCAAAGAGGTATGATGATTTTGTCACATCTGTTGCTTTAATTTCAAATGAAGAAGAACCTGACAGTTATCAGGAAGCATTGCAAGTGTCTGACAGTGACAAATGGAAACTTGCAATGAAAGAAGAAATGGATTCCTTGGCAAAGAACAAGACATGGGATCTTGTGGAACTTCGGGAGAGTAGGAAAGTGGTTCGTTGCAAATGGGTGTACAAACTGAAGAAAGGCGTTGATGAGACTGTACCGAAGTACAAAACGAGACTGGTTGCAAAAGGGTTCTCTCAGAAAGCAGGTATTGACTTTCATGAGATTTTTTCACCAATTGTAAAACTTGTTTCTATCAGAATTTTGTTAGCACTAGTTGCCTTGTATGATTTGGAGTTAGAGCAGCTAGATGTCAAAAGAACTTTCTTACATGGGGATTTAGAAGAGGAAATTTTCATGGAACAACTAGAAGGGTTCGTTCAGAATCGCAACAAGAGGTTTGTTTGCAAGCTTAGAAAGTCATTGTATGGCTTGAGGCAGTCTCCCAAGCAATGGTACAAGAAGTTTGATTCTTTCATGGTGTGTCAGAATTTTACTAGGAGTGAGTATGATCATTGTATGTACTTTAAATAGTTGGAAAATGACATGTTCATTGTTTTGGTGTTATATGTTAATGATATGATTGTCGCAAGCAAGAGCATGTTTGAAATCAGCAAGTTAAAGGCTCAGTTGGCTAGGACATTTGATATGAAGAATCTAGGAGCAACAAATCAGATCTTGGGCATGCAGATAGATAGAGACAGGAAAAATGGCAAGTTGTGGTTATCACGAAAGAAGTATGTGGAGAAAATACTTCAGAGATTTGGTATGAATAAGGTGAAACCTATTAATATCCCTTCAGCTTCTCATTTCAAGATTTCTTCAGGTTTGAGTCCTAAAAATGATGAAGAAAAGAAGTATATGTCTCATATACCATATGCTAATGCAGTAGGAAGTCTAATGTATGCGATGATAAGTACAAGACCAGATATTTCACATGTAGTTGGTGTTGTTAGTAGATACATGGCAAATCCAGGAAAAGAGCATTGGGCAGCAGTGAAATGGGTGCTTCAGTATCTAAGAGGCACAAACAACTATTGTATCACTTTTGATGGTTGTAGTGATGAAGTTTGTGGTTATGTTGATTCTGATTTTGCAGGTGATTTATACAAGAGGAGGTCCACTTCAAGTTATGTCTTTACTCTTGCAGGTGGAGCTATTAGTTGGATGTCAAAGCTTCAGAATATTGTTGCTTTATCCACTACAGAAGTAGAATATATCACTGCTTCCCATGCTTGCAAAGAGGCAGTTTGGTTAAAAGGTTTGCTAGGTGAGTTAGGAAAAGTTCAGAACACTATAAAAGTTTTTTGTGATAGTCAAAGTGCTATTCATTTGGCTAAAAATCCAGCTTATCACAGTAAGACAGAGCATATTCCTGTAAAATAACATTTTGTTAGACATGTTGTTGATGAAGGTGGAGTGATTCTTGAAAAGGTTCACACTAAAGAGAATAGTGCAAACATGTTCACGAAGCCAGTTACTTTAGAGAAGTTACGGTGGTGCCTAGCTTCTCTAGGATTGCAGGTAAGGTGATGAATAGAGCAATGAGGAAGGTATCAGGTAAATTGTTGTCAAGGTGGAGATTGTTGGAAACGGGTGACAACCGTTCTCTTGGTGGCTGCATAACAAACTTACCGAATTAAGTTAGTTTGTTCAGTTAAAAGTAACCGTGAAAGAAATGTATGTATTTCTTGTATTCTCGTAGAGAAGAGTCGGAGAGTTGTAAGCTGTTGTAATCTTCATTCATGAAATAATAAGGAAGACTGATACCATTGCTCTGTGGATGTTTCTCTCTCGGGGGTTTTACCACAGTAAACTCTTGTGTTCATTGATGAATGTCTGTTATTAAATTCTGTGTATTATTTTCTCTGTGGATCTCAGATCCAACAAACTTGTAGCGATCGCTGTGGACTGGCTCTTCATCTTCAAGTTTTGATATCCTTGAGCAGTCTTTGTGCACCAGGCCCTGGTGCTTATAGATCTTGTATTTCCCATTGTTAAATGTACACACATCAATTTACGAGTTATCAAACTATAACACAACAACACCAATTATTTCAAGGTGTCAATGTTTCATTATTTTGATAACCAGAGAACCAAGAATGTATTTGTCATCGATCCAGGCGCTACATTTAGGAATTTGAATCCCTGGGATGTGACTCGTGAGCGTAAGAGAGTGAATTATTGAATTTGAGTATAAAATAAAGGTGGAAACTCACTAGAAGATTTTGATGATGATTCTAATATTGAAGATGGAAGCCTTAGATTTGGCGGAGAACCAACAGCCTTTGACCATATACATTAGTCAGTCACCTCTCTGCAGAAGCGCCATGATCACCCACTACAACCCGGCTACAAAATGTCAAGCCGTGATTCTGTTTTAATGGGAGGATACAGGCATTTTCATGCTTTAATTCAGTTATATTATTGTAGGAGAGTAGAAGCATTTTGATAATGCTCTAATTATGCCGAAGGAGGAAACTGGTCCCAGCTATCCTCTTCCACCTGTCGTCTGCATCCATCAGCTGGTCAATTGTTGGTCTGATCGGAAAAGTAGAACCTTTGGGTGCTATTTAGAAATGATCATTGACGTGGTATACCCAAATGTCTATGACTTTTCCGACCAAATTCTCCCCGCATTGGAATAGGGGAAATGAAGCATCACATATTCTTTTTCTTCACGACAAGCTATACCTGACTTACAAGCTAGATGGGACCTGTTGTCAAAATGTTATCCCTAAAACAAAAAAATGAGTGTGTTAAAGCTTGTTGAGTGGTTACTTTCTTATTTGAGATGGGGCACATCATGTATCAATAACAACACCTCTTGCATGGATTTCTAACCGTATTTTTTTTAGGTTTTTGATTTAGATGGCCATTAAATTAAACGTCAATTAACGCTTACCTTGTTGTAAGGTCCGTTTGATCGGCAATACACTAGCGGTGATTGCTGTTTGTATATAAATGGATGAGAAACCAATAAGCACAGTTAAAGACATCCTCTATAGAGACCATAAAAAGCACACCTCCAATTGTTGTTTGTATAAATGGATAAGAAACCAATAAGCACAGTTAAAGGCATCCTCTATAAAGACCATAAAAAAACACACCTCCACGATTGTTGTTTGTATATAAATGGATAAGTAACCAATAGACACAGTCAAAGACATCCTCTATAGAGACCATAAAACATACAACTCCTTTCCTTATGTAACATAACCACTCAATTTCACTTTGGTCTCTATGGAGGATGTCTTTGACTGTGCCTATTGGTTACTTATCCATTTATATACAACTCCTTTCCTTATGTAACATAACCACTCAATTTCACTTAAAGGTTCGTTTCCTTTCTTTAGAGATATGCTAGTAAGAAACTAAATGATACATCTTCCACTTGATAGTTTTTTTGGTAACTCCTTTCTTTACGTAACATAACCACTCAATTTCACTTAAAGGTTCCTTTCCTTTCTGTAGAAATATGTTAGTAATAAACTAAATGATACACCTTCCACTTGATAGGTTTTTTTGTCAGTTATGGTATACTGACATAATTATTCCTTCCTCTTGATTTCAAAGTCCAAGTGAGATTACTCAGATTTTAACATTTTCTAACTTTGATTTTAGTCGTTGTCATGACTTTCCTACATACTTTGAGTCCATGATAACCATGCCCCATTTTCCATCTCATGTGTATGTGAAACTGGCCTTCTTCGTGTGTTAATACAGTAATCGGTGTCCAAGTCGCTTACATGTGGACCTTTCAAGTTGTTTTCCGTTGCACGATGACACGTTTTCATCTCACTTGTTAGTTTTTTGGTAGATATTCTGGACCAGGTTATTTACCTTGTGTCGTAATGCATTTTAATGTTTTATTGACATTCTTGGCAAACAATGTTCTATTTGAAATTACAAGTCACATGCTTAAATCTTTTGTTTATAAACTCTTTGACATATAGTTTTCTGTTGTCAAAACTTAGCACATATATTTTCTTGCAATTATGAAGTTGATGATAAAAAAAATACTATTTTCTTTCAAAGCACGGCGTGTTTTTAATTCAGTGTCCAACATTTCACATTCCATAACATGGCTTCATTGCTTTCATATACGATGATTCTCATCTAACCCTCCAAAGAAGATATCATTCATGATAATATTTCCAATTTTTAAATTTGGCAAGGCTTATGCCAATTGTCTTGAAGCAGAGTGTGTTGTTACTGTTCATGCATATTCCCAAGCAAACCATAAACTTCATTATTGATCCTCTTGATATATGAATTTTGAAATTGGTAGATGAGAAAGAGATAGCAAAGTTTCCCCACATGCAAATATAAAAAAATAAAATATCCAAAAGTATACATGCTCTTTGGCATGATTTTTTCTATTGTATGTTGTCTGTCACATAATACTAGTATAGATCCATCTAAAAAGGGATCTACCAAGCACCGAAAGGGATCAAATCTCTCAAGGTGTAAACCCTTTTTAGAGTGTAAATGTGTAATCTAATTTTTATGGTTTTAGTTTATCTAATTTATGTTGTTTTATATATATGAAATTCTAAATAATTTAAATTTAATTTAAACCAAACAGTTAATCTTAATAATATTTTATTATTTTTATAAAATACACTTGTGAAATATAGAATGAGCACAGAAGGAGTTACACATCTCTCCCCTATTGGGCTGTAGAATGCACCTCTTTGGTGTAATCAATGATTTGACGGATCAGTTATAAGAAGGTAGTGGACAAAATTCGAAAATGGAAAATCCCAAAAATAGCATAAAAAAAAGTTTAAAAAGAAAAAAACTTAATTGTATTATTGCATAATGCCCAAGTACAATAGTGAAAACAGCATTATTATAAAATTAAATATTTCAACAATACCCAACGTACATGCTTAATGCCCAAGTACAATATTGAAAACAGCATTATTATAAAATTAAATATTTCAACAATACCCAATGTACATGTTATTACAAACCCTCTTCCTCTAACCCCTTGCAGTTTTTTCTAAGAAAAAACTTTAACAAAAATAAAGAAATGCCTTCCTAGTTGCTATCAGTAAAAATAATAAGAAAAATTCTTAGAATTTATACCATGAAGTAGAAAGTGTGAAAGGTACAGGAGGATCCCATTCTTCCTACTCATCTAATGGTCTAGATGATCCAGCAAATATAGATGCCTAGATTTCCTTAATTGGGTTTTCTTCGATCCCAAAAATAAAATGCGGAAAGAAGTCATATCACCATTTGATTGTATTACTTGGAGTACTACCAGAAGGATATTACATTCGTTAGAATGAATGGAGCTTGGGATAACAGTTCACTCGTGTATGGTGTTGAAACTTTTGAAATGCTTTTTTAATTTAAGTATGACTGGAGGTTGGGACAACAATTCACTCGTGTATGATGTTGAAACTTTTGAACGTAATTTGATACGTCACTGATACTCATTAAACTTTTTCTTAAACGCAATCCACTATTGTATTTTATCTGAACTATTTTGCTGATGAATATTTTATCAGTGATCACTCTTGAGTATTCTGTGATGTTTCAGTGTATCTAAAGAATTAGCAATGTGCTGTAAACAGGTAACAATTTACACAGGGACGTTCCTTCTCTTAAATAATTCTGTGGTATGTTCTATTGCTCTTTTAAACACACAAACGTGGCGTGCATGTGAGAACATTCATTTATAGGAAACCTTTTGTTGACTTCCATGGTATAGAACTACAAGGTTCTGTTATTAAATGAATATATACGTCATATCAATATGTCTTTGCCACCTTTTGAGAGTGAATTAAGCGTTTGCGTTCTTATGGAAGTCCCAAGATCAAAGAGGAGCTGCAAATGGGATCGCCATGACTGGATGTTCTCTTTTCAAAGCAATTGGCCCAGCAGGAGGAGGTTCAATGTAAGTATCAAAGAGCTTGATCAGCTATTTACCTTCCCTGTATCCTCAGAATTTCTAAAGTTAGATATATGGAATTTATTTCCATTATTGAATTTGGAAATTTCCAAATTCATTTGCACAAATTTCCATCAATACATTTGCACAAAATTGCATTTCATAGAATTATGAGTCTTTTCGCATTTTATTCAAGTAAAGTTGAAATCATTTGACTTGCTAAAGGGATTAGGAGGATTGAATTAAAATGATAAAACTCTACATTGAAGACGTCACCTGTACCTAAACCTTTGTCAAATTGAACATTGTGTGTGAGTGTGAAAGGAAAGTAAAATTTGAAACGATGGAAAAAATACCATTGATGTAGATACATTAAAAAATGATAAAACTTTTGGGTGAATTTATGAAGATTGATAATGTTTTTGGCCAAAAATAAGGGTGAAAATTTATTTTTTTACTGATTCATTAAAACAAATTGTAGGGAGTTATGTTGTCTTTCCATGTATATCTTCTTGAAATTTTAATAATATCATTTAATATGTCAAAATTTTATTTAATGATAGACTTGTCCTTGTAAATNTGATAAATGAATAATATATATATATATATATATATATATATATATATATATATACACAGAATGCATTCAGGCGCATATATTTTTTTGTAATATTCTTATAAAAATTGCATATTTTATTAATTTTCAAAAGTGACCACTAACAATTTTAATCGCATTTTGTACACACCTGTGTGCACGTAATTTTTTTTTATTGGTAGAAAAGAACAAAAAATAAAAAATACCTTTTTGAAGAGGACTTGTCTCTCTCAGGTGTATGTATTTTTTGAAATTTTTTGGTTGCACACTTTTTTTGTTGATTTTTCTTTGCACGTCTTTGAAGTTGCGGACATGGTTTTGAAGAGTAAGTTTGAAAATATTTAAAAAAATATATCATACGAACTCCAAAACACGTAAATTATACGTCAATGGAAAGATGATTCATTGACGAATTTAATGGTATGAAGTCCACCACCTAAGTTGCATCCTAAGACAGAATTCAGACTTGGTAAAGAGCAATGTCACAAGGTTCGGGTTTGTGTTCAGGTTTGGCGACCTTCAGGTTCGATTCGGGTTCGAAATTTTCAATGAGATTTGGATGCGGTTCGACATAGGTTTGTCTATATATATTTTTCAATATATATATATATTTTTCAATATATATATATATTTTTCAGAAATTTGTATTAATATATCATAAAATATAACATAAAACATTAAAAAATAGACAACAATGAACCTTTCAAGATCACAGAGTAATTAAATCATGATAAGATTCAATCATTAATGCTCATGAAATTACGAATAACAATAGAATTGCAAATTGCAAAAAATAGCAAAACATATTTTTCAAATTTCAGAACTTAAAAGCTGTCTATTATGCCAATTTTCAAATACTTCGAAATTTAGAAAATTTAAAACATAATCATAATATACTATCAAAATAATAACACAATAAAAGTTGGTCATAAAAAATATTAGGCTTTCCTCATTCTTAACATTGCCCATTAATATAAGCATTTCCTATGGAGAGAAATGATCAGATGCAAAAGAAAAATATAGTGGGTTTTCGAAGATGTGACACAATATAGATTTCTATTTAGCCAAAATATGAATAGTGGCTTTTCCAATACCCAACCAAAATAAATTGAGTGGGTTTTTGGACACTTAGGAGAAATAATGGACAAGATACAAAGGTGGTGACTCGGTGAGTAGGTTTTTGGATATCCGTCTCAAAATAGGGTTGTTTCCATTCAAAATATTCTCCTTACGACAAGCGGAAGCTAGCTAGAAGGTAAGGTTATCTCTTTCTTTGGAACTTTCCAAGCTACGAAGTGACCTAACCTTAAGAGTTGCTTCAAGGATTCAAGAGGATAGTGTCGAATCACTTGCAGTCGAGGCTTGCAGCTCGGGAGCATAAAGTCCAGTGCCTTGTCGGCGCAGACGCTCGCGAGAGAGAATAATCGTGGAGAAAAACCTTGGAGAAAAACCGTGGAAAAAAACCTTCCCGGATACATGAAACCCCGTGCCTTATATTTTGCCTTGGGGTTTGTTTTTATCAGGTTCGGTGAACTTGATAGGCAAACCTCAACCAACTGGTTCATCTTTCAGGTTCGGAATGAGGTTCGTCTATCAGGTTCAGCGAACCTCAACGAATTTTTTAAATTTTTTTAGGTTTGCTGAATTCCGAACCTAAAGGTTCAGGTTTGGTGAACCCTATGACATGGCATAAAAATTCAAGCTGTAAAAAAAGTGCTAAAGGACTATATTTTTAGCCCTCGATCAAGGTTTTGAATGGATTTTCAAATACGTCGACCGAGGGTTTAACTGCAGTTGGCACGAAAGCTTGATGAGGGTACACATTCGATGATCGAATATAGACACCCAAAAAATTTGTTAATCAATTTTTTTTTAAATTGGTATCATTTATGGTCCATCGAACTCTTTGAATTGAATGAAAGACAAACATAGAATCACATCATAATAAAATTTAATAATATATAATTTTAAACAAATATTTGATACCTATGGGTAATGATAAATATCTTGAAAATGAATCAAGTAAATGCATTACTACCGCTAGTTCCTCTAGATATTCGTTTGCAGATATGGGCCGCGGAGTAATTGGGTCATAGATTTGATTAATCACATCTATAAATTCAATTACTATGCACCCATATGTTCAAATGACTAGGAAGTTTCTCATCTCTAAACACTAATTAGTAAATTACACATCTATTATATCTATCACATTTGTAATCCGTCTTGATTAGTCTTTCAATAAATTTATATGTGATCAATGCAATATAATAAGCTGTGACAACAATTGGAGATGCTCGGTCGAGCTATATAAAAACGCTTGATCGAGGGTTGGTAAAACCCTCGATCAAGCGTTTTTACATAGCTCGATTGAGTTTTTATATATAGCTCGATCATGGTATGGTTGTAACGTAATCACTCCCCCCGCTCGCTAAAAGGTGTTACCCATCTTCATGGGAACACCCTATTATAATAATAATAATTTAATTGAGGTCACTACCAAGCCAGACATCAAAGCGATTTGAGTGCTAATGTCTACGGAGGTGTACATACCCTACCCCTGTCTAGAATGGAACATGTGCTCTCCTAGGAGGAAACACATGCTCTTAATCGTTAAGTCCACTCAAGCTATTGAGCCCTTAACTCATAGATAAACGAATGTGAGAGGAAGCAAAATGTAAAATAATAGAAAAATACTATTGATCGAAGCTTGAGATACAATTCAAAGACTACAAATGAGGCATGATCTTTGCCTTAGTGCTTGATGGACACATGCTCTCTTGAGATCCAATTCAAAGATTACAAATGAGGCATTATCTTTGCATTAGTGCTTGATGGACACATGCTCTCTTCCTATTATGTTTTTGGTCATCCACTCATTTATGTTTCTTGTCATATTTCTTCTTGTTATTTCTTCACCTCATTTGGCCTTATCTATATAGCCATCCCTAAGTTTAACACTATTAAGTCCACCAATCTTGATGTTATATGTTTTGAATTCCTTAAATATAGAATGGGATCCCTGCATTATCTCCTGGATGTTCTTTTCAATGAGGTTCTTTGTTTCTTTTTTGGTACCATCATATCGTCATATACCTTTTAAACAGGACATGTCCGTCTAGCCTTGCATGTCCATTTCCCATGTGTCGAACACGAATATGTAAGGACACATGTCTGACACAGGTTTTGGCACGTGTCTTCTAACAGGAAAACATGCCAAATTTGTGTTGAACACCTTCCGTAGACAGTGTCCTCCATGTATAACACGGGAAACAACAAAAAAAGGGACCTATGGGCACCTTAAAAGAAGATTTGGCATTCATTTTTCACATTTTTTTTTGGTTGAGGGACAGAACTGTTAGGGGTTCGCACAGTGCTGGTGAAGGGATTGAAGGATTTGCAAGTGCATTTGAAGGATTTGTAGGTGGATTTGCAAACATAATTTCCAAGTTTTTTTCATTTATTCCACAGTTTTCATGGCTCAATCATTAAAGGAAAGTGGTAAAGTTAAAGGGAAAGGAAGGAATGTCCTATTGGTGTGCCCCCCTTGTTGTAATGACCCCAACTAGATAAAGATTGATTTTTACAATGACTGCTAGTGAGATTAATTTTTGCAATAACTGCTACTGTATTTTGGTTGGTTACTTTTGTCAAACACTTTGAAGACCATTGCTCAAAATTTGATTTTACTCTCTAAAGCGGGTTGAGATGGTTTTATGATTTATATTTCAGATCCTGTTTGTCTTAACATTTATTATGGAATGCATAATAAATATGCATTCCCAGAATTGAGCTTGCTTGCATAAAAACACCAAAGATAGTGCATAAATATGTATATATATAAAACACGGTGATTAGACTTCACTGTTATAGAGGAGGCAGTCTACCATGAAAATTACTAGCAGCAAGGGAGTAGATTACTCCTCCATTCAACCTCTATTGGTACTGATACGAGACAACCTCTATGAGATGACACAATTCCCTTTCTTTTGCTACAACTTGCCAGCAACAACCATTAATCACAACCACCTCTTAGTACTGCAAGGCTACAATGAGATGGCAGCCCTGTTGGTGAAGGGTAAGTCCTTTTTTTTGAGCCACGATTTGCGTAGAATGGTCACAACCAACATGTGATCAACAGTGACCGCAACCAACAGTGAACTCGACCTCTTTTTTTGCAAGCTCTATACAATAGCGGCTTGGCCCTATTCTCCCCTTATCACAACGTCCCCTTCTAACTAATGGGTGCGACCTCCCTCGAGCACCCAAACCCCCATGGAATGGAGTAATGACTTTAAAGATGAGTCCTCCTGTCCATGAGCTGTAACAAGGCAATGGCCTTTTCAATGAATATCTCAGCCTTGTAAATTCTGAAAATCTCCAAGATATGCAAGAAAGCTTGAATCTCTTCTTCGATAATGAAGCATTAATAATGATTTGAGTGATATTCCTCTCTATATTAACTAGGGTGGACAATTTCACCACCAAAACCAATTTCTTTCTTAGGATATTTATCCCCAAATCCAAAAGCCACAGGAGCTCTCCAAATCTCTTTTTTCGAAAAAATAATTCAGGAATGAATGAGAGCAGTCGATTTGTCCTTTTACACTTATTTTACCTTTGTGGGCCACTTTTACCCTTTCCCTGCTCAAATATTTAATTAAAGTGACTCTATAAAGTCATTGTCACTTTATTAGTTTATTATGCCTTTTTACTCCAAAAGGTGATTTATTTCATTTCAAAACATTTTTGGGCACTAGAAGTCCCTTTTCATCCTCCCAACATTTAAATCTCTTCATCCTGGTTCCAATTTATTGGAGTTTTCGGAAGCGCACTCTTCTCGATTGTCTAATTCTGAAGACCTTGATCTTCTTCTTGTTTTTCATCAAGTCCGAAACTTGTTGAAGTCTTCATCCTTGGTCCTCATGTCTTGTGGATGCACTAGATCCAAGATAACCTTGGATCTACCTTCATAGTTTGGAAAGATCCCATGGCATTTTTGCCAAGAGTATATTATCTGCTTGACCCGAATCTAGCTAGCAGGAGGATTCTCCTACTCCTTAACTTCATGCTTGGAATTGTTTCCAAGTTCCTTCTGAAGAATTTTTGTAACATGTTAAGTGTTTAGAAGCACGACTATCTACTAACCAAACACCACTCCCTTGAGTGATAGTACTGTTTTCACATACATAGTAGCTGGGCTACCATTGTTCCTGAGCAGTTTTGAGCACTTTCTAGAGCTAGTCCTTTACTGTGATAACAACTATATGAGCATTCAGATGAGGATCACTCCTACATTTAGTGGACACAGAGTATTCATATGATTAGTTTCATGCCATGAGTGAGGCTCATGACTTCAGATTTGATGATCGAGTTAGCCATTTTTTATTATTCAGAGAAGAGATGTAGTGACATTGCCCATGATGTACAACAACAACAGTGTATCTATTCCTTTTAGATTATTTAGATCATGTGGAGGTATTATGTACAACAACAACAGTGTATCTATTCCTTTTAGATTATTTAGATCATGTGGAGGTATATGACATGTGATATATGGATATGTACATATCGATTCTAGCTTTGCTCTTTTATCTATTTTAGTAGTTGGACTTGGTTGATAGTGGTTGCGCATTGGCAATATCCTATTTGGTCTTATTGAGGTCTAGAGTAAAAGGAATCTAGTGATTTTATTTATGAGGTTCTTGTGTATACTCATTGGTCATGCCCTATTCTTAGTATGGACTTGGTCATTTCCCCATAGGGACTTAGCTTGCTAGTCTTGGTTTCACCTTATCACTGTCTTCACCAATCCATTATCATCCAGTTTTGTTTTCACCCATGACTTGTAACTTGACTAGTGACATCGAGGATTTCCCCCACCTATATCTCAATGTTGGATTAGATCCCATGTTCATATTGTGTCTCGATGTTGGTTTATGTGATTCTTGTCAGATGGATTGTCTTCCTCTAGGTCTTGAACACAACTAGTCATAACCAAAAGTGTCTTTAAAGACTAAGGCATCGAAACTTAAATGCTATATCTAAATGGATGCCTAGTCAATAAAGTAACAATGTTTTTAAACACTACTGCAAATAAAGTGAATAATATTCAAGTAGCTAGTCAGTTGTCGGAGACACGCACTCATCGTTTGTATGATGTAAGTTCGTTTTCCCATATAGGGAAATAGGGAGGTCACTCCATCACACCTATGGACAGTGGCGGGCAATGCAGTTCATATCGAGTCATATACTGGGACATCTACATATGAATGTAGGAACAATATCCATGCAAGAGTATTTTCTGCAACTACAAATCTCGTCCGCACCTAAATGCAGGACCTGTCATCCGTAACAACTCATCGTAGAGCATCCTCAGCTTTAAATCTAGGACCACTCCTAAGCGAGTGTTATTCTACGACATCTAGAAGTGTAGGTACACTCTCCATGTGAGAGTATCGTGTGCAACTGCAGATCTCATTTGCACCTAAATGCAGGACCTGTTGTTTATTAGGACTCATCGTAGAGCATCCTCAGCTTTAAGGCTAGGACCACTCCCAAGCGATTGTTATTCTACAACATCTACAAATGAATGTAGGTACACTCTCCGTGCGAGAGTATCGTCTGCAGGACCATCCTTAGCCGGTAAGAGCTTGGACCACTCTCAAGAGCAGAGTGTTATTGTTCGCAAGACCATCCTCAAAAGAGGATACTATCGTCTACAAGTGAATGTCGGACCTCATCAGCATTTGCAGGCGCACTTGGCCTCTTTTGTACTGGAGCATCACTGCCATCCCATCATCAATGCCAGTCTCATCATCACTCCCCTTTTCTAGGGAGGATCCATATCATCAACCTGCTCCCCCTTTTTTCGAGGAGGGTTCATATCTTCGACCTGTTCTACCTTTCCGAGGACGGTCCATATCTTCATGGTTCCTCCTTGCGAGAAAAGTCTGTATCATCATCATCAATGCGCCTCCTAGCGAGGATGGATCTATATCATTACTGTTCCTCCTTGCGAGGAAAGTGTTTTTGGACTAGACCAAGTTTGTCACGAAAGTATTCAAACTTTACTTGAGATAGAGGCATGGTTAGCACATGAACAACTTGTTCATCGGTATTCACATACTGCAGTTTTATAGCTCCGTTTTGTACCATATCCCTTATGTAAAAATATCGGATTTCTATGTGTTTTGATTTATCATCTAACACAAGATTCTTTGTCATGTTTATATGACTCTGGTGTTCACATAGAATCACTGTAGTATCCAACTCTATGTTAAATAGACCTAACATCAGCTTCTGAAGCCATATGGCTTCACAACTAGCGGAGCAAGCTCCTATGTACTCTGCTTCAACCATGTTGAGAGCAACACTGGACTGTTTTTTGCTAAACCATGATATAATGGTGGATCCCAAACAATAACATCCACCTGAGGTGCTCTATTTGTCTGTGGCACTTCTTGCCCAAACTGAATCCGTGTATCCATACAATCTGTAGTCATGATCTCTAACATAGTATAGTGCAAAGTCTATCATACCTGTTAGGTACCTCATCGCATTCTTTGCAGCGATCAGGTGAACCTGTCTAAGTTTAACTAGATACTGACTCAAGGTGTTTACAACAAAGCATATATTTGGCCTTGTATTCGTCAGATACATCAACAACCCAATAATCTGTTTGTACTAAGTCATATCCACTAACTCTGATTATCATCACATAACAGCTTCAAGTTGGTATCCATGGGTGTGGCCATGGATTTACAATCCAACATATCAAATCTTTTCAAGATTTCCATTGCATACTTTCCCTGGTTTTGAAAGATTCCTTCTGGGCTATGCCACACTTCCAACCCGAGAAAATAGTGCATCAATCCAAGATTTTTCATCTCGAATTCTTCAGCTAGATTCTTCTTGCAATCTGTAATTTGTTTCTCATTTCTTGTCAGAAATAGATCATCCACATACAACAATCGTGTGATGGGTTCATCATCCATAACCTTCATGTAAATGTTAGGATCAAATTTACTTTTGGTAAAGCCCAAGCTTGTCAAGAAGCTATATATTCTTCCATACCAAGCTCTAGGAGCTTTCTTTAGTCCATACAGAGCCTTTTTCAACTTACATACATGAGTCACCTTCTCTTCGATTTCAAATCCTTGTGGTTGTTCAATGTATACTTCTTCCTCAATCACACCATTCAGGAAGGTTGTCTTTACATCCATCTGGTGTAAATCCCACTTCATCATGGAAGCAAGTGCCATGATGGTTCTGATGGAAGTGTACCTTGCCACTGGAGCAAATGTCTCTTCATAATCAGTTCCCTCTGTTTTAGAGAATCCTCTGGCCACAAATCTTTCCTTGTATTTTTCAATACTTCTGTTAGCAACATGTTTTATCTTGTAGATCTACTTGGAAGATACCACACTCTTGCTTTCTGGTCTGGGTACTATATCCCAAACATTATTCTTCATTATTGACTGGTATTCTTTCGTCATTGCTTCTACCCATTCTTTCTTTTGTACAACTTCCTCGTAACTGGTAGGTTCTTGATCTACAAGATCACACATCAAAGCTACATAGTTGGAAAATGGCTTTGATCTCTTGCTTGTTCTTGTGGAGCCTTCTAGAGTTCCGTATTTCTCTTCTTCTTGTATGATTTCTCTTACCCAAGTATATTTTCTCTTTTGAGATATATCCATAGTAGGGGTTTCCTGAGGTTCTAGCATATCATGATCTCATGTTGCTACTATTTCAGGAGAGGGTTCAGCTTCTACGTTTCTGGGAGGTACATCCTCTTCATGTACTTCTTCAAGCTGACACCTTCTGTATTTCTTAAGAGTTGTTTCTTTGCTAAATGTTACATCCCTACTAATCTCTATATGATGGAATCCTGAAATGTAGATCCTAAAGGCTTTGGAGACTTCACAATATCCAACAAATATTCCCTTCTTGGTTCTCTTCTCTTTTGGAATATGAACATATACTAGACAACCAAATATCTTGAGATGGCTCACTTCAGGTTTCTTTCCTGTATACATTTATTCAGGAGTCTTGAATCCAAGAGCATTGTGAGATAATATATTTTGCACATACACAATTGTTCTTGCTGCTTCAACCCACAAATGCATGGGAAGGTCTTGGTCATGAATCATTGTCTTCACTGCTTCCATAATGGTTCTATTCTTTCTTTTCACAACACCATTATGTTGGGGATTGTAGAGAGTGGTTAGTTCCCTCTTGATTCCAGCTTCTTCGTAGAATGCTTCAATTTCTTTTGAAGTATATTCTGCACCATTATCTGATCTGAGTGTCTTGATTCTTCTTTTTGAATGTTCTCTGTCAAGGCTTTGAATTCCTTGAATTTCCCTAACACTTCACTCTTTTCCTTCAAGAAGTATATCCATGTCTTTTTTGAATAGTCATCAATAAATGTAACATAGTATTCATATCAACTTAAAGATGTGGAGGGCATAGGACCACATACATCAGAATGAATTAATTTCAACGTACATTTCGTCTTTGTTTCAGTTTTCGGAAATGGATTCTTGATGTTCTTTCCTCTTGCACATCCTTTGCAAGTACCTTCATGATCAATCTTCAAATCTCATAAACATGTTACCACGTTTCTCACATAGGGTAGTGCATTGTAGTTGATGTGAGCAAGCCTTCTATGCCATAGTTCAATTGAGCTAGTGGTCTCATGGACGAGCTATTTCTGGATGTCCCTTGAGTTTGTACAGTCCTCCTTCTTCTTCACCAATGACCACAACATCTTCAATTGTCTTTCCTTTGATCCACATGAGTACTTGTCAATCTATAAAAGAAACTATCCTTTCTTATCTAGTATTGAGATGGAAAGTAGGTTCTTTTTCGAAGTTGGTATATAAAGCACTTCCTTCATCTTCATGGAGGTTCTAGAGTCAAGCTTGTATCTTGATTCACCAATACCTTTGATAGGATATTGATTGTCATCTCCTAATGATACTTTCTCTGGAGAGTTCTTTTCTTCAAGTCTTGAGAGAGTTTGCTTCTTCCCTATCATGCGCTTTGAAGCACCACTATCAATAAGCCATGTATCTTCTCTAGGTATTACAGACCCAGAGAGTGCAAAGAATAGTACATATTCTTCTACATCTTCTTCTTTTGCTTGTCTCTTTCGAGGTCTTTCTTCTTCTTCTTCATCCTCATCTTTAGCTAGATGAGCATGTCTTTTGTTCTTCTTCTTCTTCAATGGACACTCTTTTGCAAGGTGTCCTATCTTATGACAGTTGTAACATTGATATATGGAGTAGTCTTTCTTCTGACTGTTTTCTCTTTCCCTTTGAAACTACTTTGGAGGTCTATAGTCCTTGTGACTATCCTTCTTGAAGTTTGATTGTCTTCTTCTTCTGGTATGGGTGGCTAGAGCTTGACCATATTCTTAAAGTAGAGCTTCTCTGTTAGCTACTCTAGCTTCCTCTTGGATGAAGTCTTTCCATACAATGTCAAACTTCATACTTTCTATTCTGGCACACATAGTCTGTATGAATGACTTCCAAGGTCTAGTGAGACCGTTAATAGCAGTCATGACTAGTTCATCTTCATTAAGGGAGTCTCCAATGGCATCTAGTTGTTCCTTGAACTGGGAGACCCTTGTAAAGTAATCTTGAATGGATTCTCCTTTACCCATCTTGGTACTCTTCAATTGAGTTCTCAAATTCATCTTTCTGTTGATGTTCCTTCCCTCATACATTCTGGAAAGGGCGTCATACATTTGCTTTGGTGTCTCTTTATATGACACTTGAGGGATCAAGTGATCTTTGATAGAATCAACAATGATCCTCATTGCCTTGATTAGGTCCTTCTAGTGCTTCTCCTTAGCTTTATCTTCTTCTAGTTTAAGAACTTCATCCTTGATGTATTTGTCAAGATCATTCTCTCTAAGAATGAGACCAATCCTATACTTCCATGCTCGAAAGTTTTCTATTCCTTCCAATTTATCCTCAAGCTTAGTGCTTGGGGCCATCTTATCCAAGCGGTCACTAAAATTTGAAATTTCTCAAAATGAAAAACTGACCTTACCAGGAGATGCGCTTGACTGAGGCAAGTTGGTTGGTCTACTTGATTTCTGGAGATCCCAATTCTTCACCCTTCAAAACTTGCTTGCGAGGTTTCAGTTTCTGTAGATTTCTGGTTCTATTTTTTCAGTGTTACACGGGGATGTGTTTCGACGTTTTTTGTGTCCCAGGGACTCTGAAACTCCATTCGAAACGTTTCGAGACATCCCCCTTTTGGCGAAACTTGGCGAGACACAGACTGAAACGTTTTAGTGGGCAGCGAAACTTGGCGAAACTTAGGCAGACTTCCTGGCATCCCGACCAAAACTTCGAAAATTCGCCGAGACTTATGGGCGCCCCACCCCGAAACTCTGAATTTTTTTTTCTTAATTTAAAAAAAAATTAAATAAATCATTAAAAAAAATTAAAACAATTTGATAAAACTTAAAGTTTTATTATGTATAAAGTTATAAACATATATATTAAAATTTTAAATTTAAAACATAAACAAAAATATTAAAAACTAAATAATAAAAGCTAAATCTAATTTACAATGTCTAACCTAAAGTATATTAGATAATTCTAAACTATCAATGGTCGTGAAACAAATATTGCATCATACATCTAATATGATTGATTCATTTTTTCAATCACTTAAAAGTCAAATCTGAAGATTATCAAATATTATGTGCATGTTAATCATAGATTCATATTGATATATAATATATTTACAAATTATTATTAATATGATGATAATCTTGATGAATCTTGTAATGTGTTTGAACTTTGAATTGTGCATTTACATTGCATGATTGCAGATTCTAGAATGATGAATGTTTGTTATTGTTGGGATTTATATTTTTCATATTTTAATATTTTTAAAATTTTTATGACTATCGCGTCCCGCCATCCCCGCTGAATTTCTCAAATGTGCATCTCCCCGAACCCGTGTCCCGTCGTCCTAGAACCTTGGTTTTTTTGTAGTTTTCTAGTTCAGGGCCAAACTAGGGTTTGGCTTTCCAGGAGATTCACCCACTCAAAAAATTCACTCTAGGGCTCAATAGATGCGCACTAGGGAGGGGCAACTTTCTATGCAAGCAGATCTTCAAAATTCCAAATTTTGCAGAAACCCTAATTTCTTGCCGAAGGGAGAGGAGAGAGAGTTTCACCTTGTGAAAGTTGTTCTATTCAGGCTAGCCCTGATACCATGTTAGGATTTCATTTGCGTAGCTAGATATCATTAATGTTTAATCCAAATTCACAACAGTAGCATATGCAGAATCACTGAAAAAAACACAATCACAAGATAGACACATATTTATGCTAGGAAACCCTCAAAGGAAAGAAAACCCAACAAAACTTCCTCTGTATAAAATGTATACGATAAAACTCCAAAACAGGTAATCCTCCTCCTTTCTGGTATGTCTCTCTCTCTCTCTAAGGGAGTGGGGAAATTGTTGGTCGATTTTATTAAAATGGTAATGATTTGGATTTTTAGAAAGGAGAGGGGATTCCAGAATTTCCTAAGGGGTACGAGGAATATGTCCGGAATTACTTAGAAGTGGTTTTCGCAGCGAAATGTGGGATAAACCGAAGTCGTGGGGGTGTGTCCAACACTACACCAAACGAGGGTGTAACATGACGGGGCCCCGCGGTCACTGCTTAGTGGTTCTCGCTTCACTCGCAGACTTTGCCCACAACTTACTAATATTCAACAAATGCTATATTTTCGTTTGGGGATAAATTTTAAAAGATAAAGCTAATTACTAGTCACTCAGATCCTTTTTTGATACAACCGACTGATCAGACAAAGTTGTAGTGGATATAGAGCATACAAGGAGAAGAGCCTCGTTAATTTTTAATCTTTTTTTAACACGGTTTCTTTGATTAGAAAAAAAAGAAAACCTAAGAATCTCTTTCCAGTTTCAATACTCGTTTAAGCCCTTATCCTTGAACCGTACTCGAGAGAGCAAGGGGATTTATTTTAAACTTTAAAATGAAAGAAGTTATATTTCCTTCTTTCAGGATACTCAGGAGAGTGTGGGATAAGAAGTTCTTTTACTCCTTTTGTATAATAAAACAAATAAATTGCAATATGAAGCTAAACTAACTAATTCTAAAATATAATGAAAATTGAACACCGATGCGAATCCCCCCGAGGAGGGATGTGGAGTGGGCTCTGTTACCAACTATTTTGTACAATAATTGAACTTTCTATTGAGCCGCCGGTTATTGAACATGATGCATGTTCATTTCCAGAGTTCAGAGGTTCAGTTTGTTTGAGTTAGCCATTTTTGGCTAGCCTTTTTTATTTTTGTCGAAATGACCATACCTCATGGGGTTTGTTATAAAGTGTGCTAGTAGGGGGGTCTTGAGTAGCTCTTTTCCTTTAGACTTAACAATCAAATAAGGTATTCTAAGGAGTTTTTTCCCTTGTCGATTATTCTTTGCCTTTAGCCGAGTAATAATCGATGAGTTTTTCTCCTGATACCTCCAAAGCTGGAATGCCCGAATTTGGCGGTTAGGCCTTAGGGGGTTATTAGAGTCCAACATTAAAATATGAACCTACTAGACACTATTGATATGTTTTGTGGTCATTTCCTAGGATCTTGGATGTGTTAAAACATTGTCCATTTTTTTTTTTTGCAGACGTCCTCGAATTGTGGGGCATCGAGGGACTTTATTTGTAAACAAAAAATGTTAGAAACTAGATAGATCGAACAAGATCTTCTATGTCTCCAACTAAGATAAGCTGCACATTACACAACTTATAAACCAAGATCAAATCCAGCAGCATATATACTTAGAAATCAATATGAAGATGTTCATAAACAAATGAAAATATCATTAAATTTCTAGGCATCCATACTAAATAAATTAAAGCAGTAAAAAAATTGCTTAATTCACCTTGCAAAAATGATACTAGTATTTCAAGCAAGCTAGATTTGGTACTTAGAAACAAGATAGATCCAACAAAGATTATCTCCACAAAGCTCACTGATAATTCATCCACTCACCAAAGCACCACACAAATAGACCTCCAAAGTCTCTTTTATTTCTCAGATAAACAATGGTTACAATAAGAAATCTCTTCCTAGTACATTCCAACTTGTCTAAAGGGAGGGAGCAATGCTTTATTTATAGCCGGAAAGGGCCATGAAGGGTGCAAGCTAACACTGCCAAATGAAGGGGGCGTCAACTAAAAAGGAAGAGGAGTTAACCAAGAGTTGAACTGGAGTAGAAGGGAGAGTGGTAGGTGCCACCTCTCCACCTAACGTTTCATCAAACCCCACATTAAAAGACACATCACCCATGTGCTAATCTCCAGAAGGGGGCGCAAGCTCCAGGTCCTGAACAACTCGTAGATGCCTACATCATCACTGAAGCTCACGTTTTTGACAGGGAGTGAACTCACCTCTACTCGAGGAAGCCGATAGAAATTGATTTCAATCAAACTGGACAAGAATCCACTAATTTAGGATTTTGGATATTCTCTCCAATTTAATTATTTTTTAATTTTTTAATTTTTTGGAGATTTTTTACTTACGTGATAAATTTATCACTTAAAACATAGGAAAAATGGGTTCAAGGGTACAACAGGTGCTTCGAGTTAGAAAATGAGCACCCCCATGGAAAAATCCGACTTCTAACCATGCTTTTATTACATTAATAATTTTCCCAATTAAACTATTAAAAAATAGCCAAAGTTTACAGGAAAAAATATTTTTCACAAAACATGAAATAAAACCTAGGGGGACCTAACACATGTCCATATTAGTCGATAATGGTGTCTAGCATGTTGATATACATTGACACATGAACTTTAATAATCTCTTAAGGCCTAACCATCAAGACGACCATTCCATCTTTGGAGGAGCGATGAAAAACTTGAAAATTATAAGTCGTTTATTCAACAACATCTTTTGAGGCCCATATTTTACCTCAAAAGTTCCCTAATGGTCATACATGCCAATCAAGATGAAGAACAAGTACCTGAAGTCTCCTATGTGTGCATGAAGAAGGAGGGCACATAACCAAAAGGGAAGATGAGTTAACTAAATCAACCAAATGTTAGACCATATAATGTATGACTTAGGAACAATACCTTCAAACATGTAAAACATTAACATAAAAAATTTATCAAGTGCACTTTTCTAATTAATTCACTCTCTTTTGATTAATTATCCTATAAATTTTAGAAATACCATGGTGTGACCATAATTAATTCATATTCCATGTCAAACATCGCAGATCAAGTGCATTTCTAAGTTTCTAAGTAAGGTGAAGGTGATGAAATGAATGTGATTCTAGGGAATATCATATATCTTTTTTCCTTTGGAAAAATTTTGGGCACTTTTCATTACAAAAGGTATCTAGTCTAGAAGGGTAGGCATATAAACTTAGTGCACATGACTTTCTAGGAATCAAATCGGGGACTTGGATAGCATGCCAAATTACTAGTAACATCTTGGCAACAATGGCACCGACCAATTGAACTAACCCTTGAGGATAAATAGCTTGCATCCTATCCAAAAGCATATCATCTATAGGTGTTTTTGTGACGCCATTTAACAACTGATACTAGTGTTACAAATATCGGCCGAGAAATCGCGAGTTGTCGAAAAATCGCGATATTTTGGCAGCGGCGATTTTTTAAGAGAAAATCGGCCAATAATATCGGGCCGATTTCTGAGCCGAAATATCGCCGATTTTTCAGTAAAAAATCGGGAAAAATCGCCGTCGACTCGCAATTTCTTGACAGGGTGAACATTCTATGCCCGCGCGTAGGGCTCATTTGCTCATTTGGTCGCTACAGAGGTCGAGAGGAGAGCCGACGATTAGGGTGCAGCTGAAGGTAAGTAAATCTGTAAATGTTACGTTTTTTTTCATTTAAAATTTTGAATGCCTCCACCGTGTGCCTCTCTCCACGCCCGGCTTCCACATTCCTCGCCCAACCCACTCCACAGCGTCTCTTATATATCTTATATATCAGTTTTCTTTCCATATTCATGTGGCAATGTGTTTATTTGATGTTATTGTTGCTTTAGATGTTTAAAAAATTGAAAAAAAATGAATATTTTTGTGTTTTTTAAGTTTGTCGATTTTTGCCGATGTTCTGCCGAGATATCCCGAGACGATGTTTCCTGGACCCTATCGATTTCCGTGCCGGGCCGATATTTGTAACTTTGACTGATACATTCTCAAACTTTGATTTAATGTATTATACTATTATATTATATTATGTGTTGATTCAAAAGCATGTCTGAAAATTGTATTTGGCTTGGGAAAACATTTTCTCAACTTGTCAATAGGGAAGTAAAGGATTGTGAAATTAAGATTGATATAGATTTTCAATTTTGAGAAGTAAAGGATTTTGAAATTAAGATATTATAAAGAAATTAAGATTGATATAAATTTTGAGTTTACATTTTTTGTGGACACTTTGTTTTGTAGCTTTGCTTGGTCGCAAGAGCATCAACGTGCGTCATTCCTTCCAGGTGAAAACTCACAGCACCTTATTTGGGTCCATATCTGTATTTTTAAAATTTATTCGTACTAAGAATATTATATAAGTTGAAGTTTGGTAATCTAATCCCTATTTGATTATCATTTCTTTAGGAAGATAATGTTAGCTTTTTTCATATTTAATAGTAAAGGATTTTCATACTTTTATTTCCTTCTCTGCAAATATTTGGTCAAAATAACAGTCTTCTAAATTGTTAGTAAAAGGTCTTTTATGTGGATGATACCTTAATAACCTTTAACCTATAATAGATGGTAGGAATCTAGCTTATTTTATCATTTTGAAGTTACAATTCTCAACGTCACTGCACACACGTGCAGACATATGATTGTATATACTTTGTGTGCGTTTGTGTGTATTACTTAATATTCACAGCCATATGACCTCAAGTCTACTTGTTTTCCTTCCGGTTATATGCTCTCTTGTTGTTACCTTTACTAAGAGTCAATTTAAAATGTCATGTTTTAATTATGTTTTTCCACTTTATAAGCATGCACGCTGTTTATGGGATTTTTTAAAATATGTCTTATATTTACAAAAAACTGTAAAAAATGATGGAAGGGTATATAGATGAGATGATATACTCTTCCTCAAAGCAGCAAGTGTTGAAAGAAAATTAGAATACTCAACTAGGTCCAAAGAGTCAGAATCTTTTCAATAGAGCTCCTTTGGCTAGAATTTGATGGTGAATATCATCCCACTACATAGAACAAAGGAAGGCAATGGGATAACCTCATGAGAAAAAGTTCCTTGCGCTTAATCTTTTATAGAATAAATAAAAGTTGTCATACTCAAACAATGCAAAATCTTTTCAAGTGTAGGGAGACCCTAAGTGCACTAATGACCAAATAAAATAGACTGCCAACAAACATTGCCTTGATGCACCCTTGAACACTGATCCTTGAAACCTCCAGCATTGCTTGGCATACCGACACTCGCAGAAGATGTGCTTCAATATCTTGGATCATTGACAAGCATGGCATAGGCCATTAGAATGCTTGCTCTTGCCCAACCTGGCCTTGGGAAGAACCTTTTGATATATTACCAGCCATGCAAACCTCTCAACTTATAAGAAAGTTGATATGATCAAATGCCGCACAACTAAAGAATCCATCAACCCTCTGAATCAAAACATTGCCTTGAAGCGCCCTTGAGCATTGATCCTCAAGAAACCTCCAACATTGCTTGGCATACCGGCAATCCCAAAAGATGTGCTTCACTATCTTGGATCATTGACAAGAAGGACATAGGCCATTAGAGTGCTTGCTATTGCCCAACTTGTCCTTGGGTAGAACCTTTTGATAAATCACGAGGCATGCAAACCTCTCAACTTGTAAGAAAGTTGAAATGACCAAACACTGTGCAACCAAATAATCCATCAATCCTATTAATCCCAAGATATCGAGCGAGCATTTAGGACTAGGGATAACAAATGCCTCTGATGAAGAATAAAATATAGAGGACAAGAGTCATGTTGTTGAAACATTCAACCAAAACAACAATTCCAATCTCTCCATACATGGCCACACATTCCAATGTTTAATTTATAAAACCCAACCTTTGGGATAAGCCTCATAGATCCATAATCGTAGGAGAATTACAAGTAAGGAGACCATTCTCTTGAGCAAGAGCTTGCCGCTTTTTCTAAGAATGAGAGACTGAATCCCACAAACACCGTAACGAAAGATGCCCTTCCCAATTTACAAGACAAAAAACATGGCATCTCCACCAAAAATGAATCATGAACCCTCCAACTCTAAATTAGACGAAAAACTAAATTGCAACTAACATTTCTTTCCTCACACTGCCAACAAACCAACCAGGAATTTCCTTCTATGTGATGTAGATGTTCTGAGAGATGAGAGAGCCAAACACTTGAAAGAGATGAGGAGACAAGATGATATCACATAGTTTGAATGTCCCCTAAATTCTACTTGAAAGTTGTTCTAAATGCACTTTATCCCAAAACAAGATATTCCTATGAGGTAAACCTTCAAGACGCCACACCACCCACTTAGATACTAAGATATCCCGTTGAGTGGCAACATCAATCAAGCAAAGGCCACCCTCATCCTTGGGCATGGTGTAAAATCCCATGGAAGCAAGGGAAACTGTCAATCTCCACCATACTTAGACCATAAATAAGCTCTCAATATCTGATCAAGTCATCAAAATTGATCCCTACCCTATTAGGAAACCAATAGGACACATAATAAACATTGGATGTTTGAAGAATATGAACACCAACAGTCAAACAGTCAACTTGGTTGCAAATAGAAGGTCCCGATGAGGCTATATATGAAGCTTACTTTGCAACCTCTATAAACACTGATCCCACATGCCGATTGGCGACAATCGAACTCCATAAGGAACCCCAAAATATCATGCAATAACCCAAGCCAAATACAAGACCAAGTAGTAGGGATCCAACCTACGGGGGTATCCAATCCTACTAACTAAAAGTTAGTTTGATGATCACTGACTATGGTACCTAAGGTTGAGTTATACAAGTATGTTCGCCATCAACGTACATCTTTTCCTCTTTTACCAAGAGAATATAGTCATCCACAAAGTGATTTTTAACTATATTGGAACCATTTGTGAGAAGAATACCATGAATTTGACTAGAAATACGAGCGACATCCAATAAATAACCGGAAGCGTCTGTAGTCAAGACATATAAATAAGAATCCAATGGACATCATTGGTGAACAAAGTGATGCAAATAATTACGAGGAAAGGCATCATTGGCTAAAACACAAGTTGAAGCATTGGTGAATAGAGTGTTCACCATGGCAACACATTGAGGGAAAAACCCTAGACAAGTCAACTTCCTAGAAATAAAGACCAATCAACCTGATCATATGCTTTGTCAAAATCAATTTTCAAGGTCAAGTTTGTTGTCTAGTCTCCCTTGTCCACTCCATAGCCTCAGCTATAGAAACCACGGTTTCAAGAATGAATCTCCCTTGAAGAAATCTTGTCTACTCCTAATGAACCACATACTTTTCCACTGGGTGAATTCAAAATGCCAAAGCTCTAGCCATAACTTGTTACTTTATAAACAATTGTGAGCAAAGTGATATTGCCACTAACCACTAATGGATTCCCTAGTTGCATTCTCCAGAGTAAGCTTAATTAAACCTTGGTTGAGAAACTCAGATAGATGGCTGCTAGAAAACACTTTGGAGGCCAAGGAACATAAGTCATCACTAATAATATCACATATGGCCTTGTGGAACTCACAAGGTGGCCCATCCATATCTAGAGATTTACCATTCTATGTAGAAAGCAATGTAGCATAAACCTCTTCCTTGGAAAAACCTTTGTGTGACCCATCCTTATCACTAGAATAAACCTTATGGGTGACCAGATGAAAATTACAATCTTTAGCAGCTACTGCCCCATCCATTAAAGGATAATGAGAAAAAATATTCTAAAAATGGGAATTGAACTTACCTCTAGTCTTAGCGAGATCTTCAACAAGAGAAACATTAGTACAATGAAACCCAGGCACCCTTCCTGCCACGACCTTCCACCTGAGAAGGTCAAAATGAAATTTGGAATCCCCATCCTTTTCCCTATTCCACTAAAAACAAGAGTGGACCCAAGCACACTTGGCTACACAATCCCTAGCCCATTGGACCACCATCTCCAATTTCACAGCCTATTCCTTAGAGTTACATTGTGGAGATCCTCTTCAAGAAAGGTGTGAACTCCTTAGTAGGGTACACTGCAACCTCCCGCTAAATAATCCACCCCCTATCCCCAACTAGCCGAGAGGAAAGGTTCCATACTTTCCAATCAAGGGCACAGAGTCTTCCAATTCTAAATGAGACATTCATCTTGAACTATGAAGAAGGGGGAAAATTAATAGATTGTCCCAAGGAAATTATAGTCTGAATCAACAAATGATTTGAACTAGTCACATCTAAAAGTTGATCAAGAAGATGTAGTTGGATTGAGAAAGTCAAACCCTCCTATGGCCCATAAAACCAGTCTAGTCAAGGCTACAACCTATCTTGCCTCAGTTGATTATTAGACCAATTATACCTACCACCATAATATGAAAATGTATCTTTGTAATGACACCAGGCATGCTTCTCTAAAGCACTGGCTACTAATCCTACACCCCAACATTTATTCCAGCATATCGAAATCCCCTCCAATAATCTTCTTCGCAACAAGAAGAGATGAATCCATGCAATCCCAAAGCCTATATTGCTTTCAGTTGAGATGAGGAGCATAAAATTTCCAGAAACTGACCACTCCACCTTGAATCAAAAGGCTGACCCATACACATTGATCATCCAGGTCCACACCAAACACAACTACGAAACTCTACAAAGAGGAAGAGAGAGAAATCGCCACACCTCCACTCTCTTAGCAATGCTTTGAAGTCCAAAAAAATTCATTTCAATAGTAGTTCATTTTGTTACGAATCTCAAAACTAGTAGAATCAATTTCCTAAAGAAAAACTACATCCAATTGAACATGTTGCAACACACTATGCATAAAAATCATGCTATTGGAAGCATCATCACATAGACATTTTAGGATAGTGAGGAGAGCTTCATTCAAAGGATAGATGAGAACTTGAACTATTGAACCAATTTTTGTATTTCGAATCCATTCAAACCAAATGAATGAAGTTTGGAATCCATCTAAGACTTTGTCTATGGTTGGGGGTTGTTACGCCCAAGATTCTCTGCAGTGCACCCTCCTAGATGTGCTAAAGGAAGGGGTCATTTTGCCATTGTAAAATGTCAAGTTGGGGTTTCTTTATGTAAAAGTGTTATTCTATTGTGATCTGTTACCACCCAAGTTGTACTTAGTGGATTTTTCAAGTGAGTCGGCAAGGTTTGAACACGCACACTTGTTGATGATCAGAGTTCAAAGGTCTGCCAAGCTTTTTTTGGGAGTCTGTTTGAAATTTTTGTAACACATGTTCATACCCGCTTGGGGAAATTGTAAAAAATTTGCTACTATAATAATTTTTATAAAAAGCTCGGCTTCCCAGGCTTCAGCATCGAGCCGACTAGCCAAGAGTGTTTTTTCCCTTGGTTATTATTGGTTGTTGAACAAACACTAATAATTTCTGAGTTTTTCACTCACACCTCCAAAGTTGGGGTATTAGTCTTGGTGGTTAGGCCTTACGAGGTTATTAGAGCCTTCGAGTCATTGTTTTCCAACATGCTAGGCATTCGAATTGAGTCGAATGGACATGTGCTAGGTACCCCTAGAGTTTCGTCTGATTCCAAGAAAAATAAATTTTCCTGCAAAATTAGGCCATTTTTAATGGTAAAAGTAAAAAATTCAAAGTGTAATAAGAATCAGGTGCGGAGTCCGTTTTTGGAGCGAAGAGCAAGGTGATCTGAACAGGTTTCCTTAGAGAAACATTTGTAACAAAAATGAAAGGTTTTTTGCTTGAGCGATGGGAAAGAAGGGAGGATCAATCCTAGAAGACCAGTGTCGGTACTAGAAGGGAGAATTGAGTCAAAAGGGGACTCAGGGAGGCTTTGCGTTTCACAGAAGTGGGATTAAACTCATACGTTCCATAATCAAAGGCAAGGAGAATGGAAGTATAACTGACTACTATCCATTACTCCTAAGACCTTCAAAAACATAACGTCGACTATAAAGTTGACAACTGCAAATGATTGCCCAATGTGCTAGATTATAGCCTTCTATGCTAGGTTTAGTATATAGCTTGTGAAAAACACAACCGTGACAGAGACGCCCAAATGAATAAAAAATCCCAACATGATTTTTTCTATTCAACTCTGGGGAAAATCCTCCAAGCTATTTTTCCATCCTTACAATGAGTTTAGAGCACGCTTAAATATCCTTTACAATAATGGAGGCTTCCTTTAATCCTGACTTACAAGAGTCCCAGAGGAGTGTAAATGAACTATTAGTTGCACAAGAGAGAATTCAGAGTGTAGCTTCAGATCTCATAAACAGCCAAAAAGATCATAATTGTGCCACGTGCATGGTCCTTTAGTAAAATGAGATATGTCCAGTTCAAAATCAGTCACACGGCTGTCAACTTTCAAAAAAAAAAAATTGCGAAGTGTAGGAGCTTCACTCGATTTTAAACACTAAATTAAAACTTTGGCTTGGATGCAATCTTTTACCAAATTTTTTTTCGTCTTCTAAGCCTGTAATAAATGACACGAAGAACTAATCTCAATGTCTTGCTGGCAGCCACTTGTGAATGGACTTTGATTGGTCGTTCCATGCTGTCATGTCATGAAAGATAACCTTTAACAAAGGCCGATTTTATCCAAAGTTGGTCTTTTTTTGAAATATGGCTCGAACACACAGCTGCTAAAAACTGATACGCGGGCCCAGAGGTGGATTGGCGTTGACTGCTCCAGAACTCACACGCAGAATGAAGATACTCCTCGGTGGTTAACAAGACAGGACATGACTTAGCACAATCTGCACTCCCGAGTCCCCACCATCGGTTGCCAAGTAATGCTTGATATGTAAACAACTTGGCTGCTACAGGAACTTGAGCGGCTGCCATGGGCCACAAAATCCATGATTTGGTTGTAGAAAAGGTGAAGCTACACTCAAATTGCCCCCATAAGGAAATCCACATGCTGTGTTTTGGTGTCACGTGGTGGATTTGGGTTGATGTCGTTGTCTGTAGCCCCGTTAAAATCTCCTTCCTCCTCCAACACCCGTGAAACTGGAGGCTCCATAAAGTATCAAAGATGCTAATGTAAAAAAGGGGATTGAAATGACAGATTGCTGCATGTGAATGGATGAGATCTGTGTGCCCAAGTCTGCCAGGAAATCGTGGAATGATACGATGTGATTCGTACACAACTGCTGCGTATCATCCCGTTGCATCCAGAGTGGCTACTGATCACTGACATAATTTGATTCTTCAGAAAACTTGAGCTCTGCTAACTTCTCGTCCATTATCAATCCGCCAAATGCCTGGATTCTCTGAACTTGGCTGCAAATGAACTCAACGAGAATGGGTCCACGCTTCCACGTGGAGAAACGCAGACATGTGTTTGCTAAAAAAAACTCCAGCACTCTACCGTAATGGAACGACCACGTAGCAATTGAGATTCAACGTATCGGTTAGTAGTGGACGAAAAATTTCTTCTTGTGATCTCAAACGCGTGATAAAGGCACAGCGTGGACTCTGTCAGAGGGTGGGTATGAGCTTTGCCACACGTGAATTGGAATGGCACAATGTGGACTCTGTCCATGACTCTGACTGTTAACAAGATCGAAGGTATGATTTCGAGCTCAGAATGTAAATCATACAAATCTTTTAGTTTGTTTAATGCTACCCAAGCACTTTTGCTAGAAACTAAATGTCTACTTACTTCTTCACTTACAGAGGCAATAATCAAGGCATAAGCCTTCTATCCTTGCTTTTCCATAATGCTAACTCTTTGGCATTAGTAGGTGGCACTGGTGCACTTTTATCCACTTCATTTATTGCTTCTCCATCTTTCTTATCTTCTAAATTCTCATTTTAACAAATTCCATCTCACATATCATTAAAAATAAGGGTATTTTTAACTTTACGAAACCTTTCCTGATAATTTTCTTTTCCAGATAAAATAACTCCAACAATTGAAATTAAAGAATTCATTGAAATTTATTGTGTAGTAAATTTTTGTGTACGAAATATATATATTCTTTTCCTTTTAGCCAATGTTCTTTAAAATCTTTTTATCTTCTAAAAAGATTTTCCGAAAGGTTTAATATTTCAATTTAAAAAACCTTGCACTCAAATATAAATGGTTGTTTAAAAAACTTTTATTTTCTGAAAAAAACTCCACAGTGATTTGATAATTAATTTAAAGAAACCATTGCACGAAAATATAAATGGCGGCTCTCTTCCTTTTTCTTTTTCTATTTTTTTTTAAAAGAAAATAATTCTTCAAAAGAATTACCGGAACAACTTACGTGCAGTCTCCTCTTAATGTGCAGTCTTTGTCTTTCTTCCACAATCTTTACTAAGCAACTCTCCTTTCTTTCTTTCTTGGTGATAGCTCCTTTGCTGGCTCCTCCACGGGCTCTTTCTTTCTCACCAATGCTTTGCTATGTTTGCTCTGATACCACTAACACAGGCCGTGAAGAATCTCAGCAAATCAATATCTTATTAGGTAGATGAGTGTTACATATAAAGGAAATCAAAACCGTTATCTACAGTTAGATAACGAGATTATTAACTAGATTTTACTAACTAATAACTGAAATAGTATTTACAATGTCATCCCGAAGGATTATTCAACAATTGTGACTGTCAGCAACCGATTGATGTTTAATGATGCCAAATTCGAGCTCTGCAACTGTCAATAGATGAAGCCAAACCCATAAGTTGCTCTTGGACTCTCTGTGTAAGCGTGCATATAGCCTCCCAAAGATGCCAAAAATTTGGAAAACTTCCAATGACCGAACATTCACAGGGAAGAGTTTTAAATTCATGCTGACAGTAACTATTGGTTGCATGTCTTAGCCTAGCACATCATACTTAAATTCTTCCCCAAGTTCTATGTCATGGCGTGCATACATACCCAAACTGATTGTACGACCTCTAGGACGATTCAAAGCCAAACCTGCCAAACTATTTGGATCGTCTCCGGACCACTGGATAAGTAAACATTTATCATCAAACATGAACCTGTCTACAAAATATGTACTCAAATTGCCAGCAATAGAATATGATACGGTCCAAGCTTCTCTTCCAAATCTGGAGCAGTGGCCTCTAAGGCCTTCTTTGACCAAGTTCTTTGTCTTAGGTTCATCAAATTCATCCCTGCTCCATCGCTTTCATCGATGTTGGCATAGCCACCAACAAAAAAGGTATGCCATGAAGGAACTTACAAGTGAAATTCTTTCATTGTTATCATAGACATCATTTTATGTCTCATATAATTTCCGTATCTGAGGTCTAGTGTATCTTTCATGTGCACAACACCCAGTAAGCAAAGACAATTCAGCGACACGACCGACAGCCTTCTCAATTTCTCTGCACTGTGATGTTGTACTACTATCCATCCAAATATGTGACTCATTCGTGGTAAAAGCATCTTGAAGCTGCACAGCCAAAGGATATTTTGGATTCACTCCTTTTAGAATGGAGTCCAAGGCTGTCTTTTTCCAATAAACACTCCCATGCTGTTGCCCACTTCTAGAAATAGCCCTGACGTTATCAGACATAAAATCTGCCTTCTTCAACTTGTTCAGTACAAGGTCAAGAGCTTCTACCCACGTCAAAGGTGAAGACACAACACACCCATTGCTTGAAGGATCTCTGCATGCTCCATCCTTTGTCTTGTAATGTGGTAACTTTGAAAAATAAACTATTTAAGAGAGGACAATCCTCAGATTACAGTCCAAAACAGTTGCTTTGAGAGACCTCGACACAGCAGCAAATAAATTTTGTTCGAGTAATAGAGGGGGTTGCAACTTGATACTTTATGTTGCTCCTCATTGTCGCTTTGCTCCTGTAAATAGTGGTTTAAGCACTCAAAATACAGATGCATTTGGAGGGGTAACACAAGGCTCTAGAATGGCTAAAGTTGTAATGATCCATGCTAATGCCCCATGTGAAAAGCAACTCAGAATAGAATAAAAGACAATTCTGTATGCTGCATCATGGTAGGCCAACTGCAGGATGTATATGTGATAACATGTCATTATGGGAAAATCATTTGAAACTTGTTGGCTAAATGTAGGCTTTGAAGGGGGTGGAGGTGGGTCATCAAGATGAAAAGTCTCTCTATCAATGGGTGCACTGTTGCTTTCCCACCAATAAATTGGTGGAAGGCCGTGTTGTAGCCTATCTTGGTTGACATCCATGTTAATAGTATACTCTCCCAACGTCCTACAGGTTATTTGTTTAAGAGGGGGTATAAGGTCTTCTATTGGTGTTTTCTCGTTTCTTCTGACAACCTCTAATTTTTGCTCTAGATCTTCATGCGGCATGGTCGTATGTGGGTCAGTGCCTCCAAATCCTATAATTGGATTATGAAGGCAACTAGAAATATCAATACCTTATGTTCTATCAACAATCCCCAAATCATGAGAGACTTCAAACACCATCAACTCATGGTCAGACCTTCGAATAAAATTTTGGAGATCCCTCTCTTCTTCTGATGAATCAGGCTCCCGAAAAGATCTCTAGATACTCTCTGTGTCATCGTCACTTCCTGGTGAACTACTACCTCTTTCCATAAACACGAACACACCATCAGGAAACAACTCACCCTGACCATATGAATTCTTGACACCATCTTCATACCGCCTTTAATGTCCATCATAGAAAGGATCACGGTAAATCCTCACCATTGCTACATCAGAGTTGGGAATGGTGGCATGTGATAAGTCCATCTGTAGCTGGCCACCTAATCTAGTTGACCATCTTCGACTAAGAAGCATCCCAAAACCCAAGGGCAAATCAACTACTACAACATCCATGAAGGTGTATATGTCCGAACAAGGAAATAAGTCTGCTTGAAGGTTCTTGATCAATCCAAAAACATGAACAGGTTATGAATCCATTCCACATACATTGTTATAAGGCCTAGTAATTTGCAACCCCATGTCCTCCATGATGCTTTTCAGCATCACATTCATGGCAGCTCTCGAGTCAATCATACAGTTGTGCAGTAAAAGATCACTGATGTGAAGAGTCGGATAGAAAGGCTCGTGCCCTCCATTCTTCCTCTCATAAAGCGCTGCCCTAATCTCAATTGGAGGATCTGCTTCCTCTCTAAGTGCAACATTCAAAGGTGGACTGGGAAGAGACTCAACACTAATGTCACTTTGTCCGATTATGGGAATACTATCAAAGAATTCATTCACTTGGTCCTTAACGAATGGGATTTTAATCAGCTCAATCAGGGGAATGTTTTGCGTGGTCATATCCAATTCCTTTTAAGTGTTAATATTCAAATCATACTCGACAGGAATTTTATCCAATTGCTTCTCTTCATTCTTATTTTCTTCCAATCTCTGGTCAAGGAACAACAAAGACCTTTCCATACCTTTTTTCCTTTTATAGATTTGGACTATGGGTTTGTTGATTTCATTTATTTGCTCTAAAGGAGGAATATGGTCAGCACAGGGGGAATCATCTTGAATGTCATCCTCCATATAAGAAAGAACTCTACCAAAAGTTTCATCAAAGTCATCAGTGAAATTAATCTTCTTCGGTGAATCCTCTTCTTCATTCTCTTCATGAGGAGAATAATCAAAATCCTCCTACTCTTGCTCTCTAGTCAAGTTAACTGCGTTGGGATCAGCTGGTGCTTGATTCGAAGGGTTCTTTCTTTTTTCACCATTCATGGGTCTCCTCTGAGGATTCCAATAAGGTTTCTAGGCCCATATGGGTTCCTATACTTATCGGATTCCCTACCCCTAGCTAGGTCCCTTCTGATCAGAGCCAAATTCTTGACCATCCTTTGAATGTTTTCCAACATATTAACTGGTTCCTTAGATGGTTCTTTCAGCTTCTTAGTTCATGACTCTGTTTTAGATGAAGATGGACCATAGGAGTCGAGGAAATTTTGCTTGCCCATAGACACATCATTTGCTTCAGCTTTTCTTGCATTGTCTTGGGCATGCTTAAGGTCAGTGGGGTTCTTGGATAACCAAGCCACACATCAAATACATTTAGATAATGGATCAACAATGCTTAGTCTTTAGGTTTGATAGTGTCTGGTACACTTGCTACAATCTTGTCAAACCTAAGGTTAAGCTCTTGAACAGTTTCATTTTCCTTCTTCCTGATTTCGAAAATTTGGTTAAGGAGGAATCTTCCATCTAACTTTGCTAACCATTGCCCCTTTAGAATAGTGAAAAAAATGTCGTAACCCCCTATTGATGAAGCAGGCATCCTATCAAACCATCTACGGGCCTCACCCTCTAATGAAAACAAAAGGCCCCCTATGTACACATTCTCCTCCTTGGTACCATAAGCATACATGTGTGACGACACGACATCTATATGGTCTTCGATGGTGGTTGCGCAATTACCATAGAATTTAGGAATGCTTTCAAAATATTTATCTGGCATATCATGGAGTTACCCATTTATTTGGGATAAGTCAAAATAAGAAACTTTAGCCTTATTGCCAAAGGCTCGGGGTTGATTTGTGTTTGTAGTTGTGTGAGCCATTGAAATAGGTTGTGAGACTATAATAGAAGCAGAAATTTGATTAGATAAAGGATTTGGATTTGCAGGTATAGGAATAGTAGAAGGGGAACTTGGAAAATGAGTAGGAGACCCAACAGAGTTAGCAATTTTCCAAGTGTGCTTTTGGATCTTTACGACCTAGGTTCCTTTTACAAGTAATTGGACTTCCTTCTACTAGATTAGATCGACTTCTGAGATCATAAGGATGGATTTGGGATCGCTCCTCAAAGGAGTCGCTTTGTCGAGTTGCCAGGTGAGATACTAAATGAACTCACCGAAATATATGTCGTTAGGGAAGTATGATGCGAGAAGAAGACAAGGGAATGTAAAATTAGGCAAAGGAGAATTCATTCACTTAACTTAATCCGAATGCGGTATGATTTGGAATATAAGAGTGAAGTACTACTTGGAGACACCATAGGTAGGCCTCTGCCTCCTCGGCAACGGTGCCAAAAGATCTTATCACACAAAGTGTAGCTACCTACTAGAGATATCCTATCTGGGACGGTAGAGGTAAGGTAGCTAACTGGTGACGCCGCAATGGCCTCGTCCACTATGAGTAAAGGGTAGTTGTCACACCGTATGGGCTCTTGTCACTTTAGATCAATCCGAAGAATGATCAAGGGGGAGACCCTACCAGCCTAAGAGGGCTAGCACACCTACTCAAGACACTCCTAGGGTTTGACAATGGATAAAAGAGGAGAGATAATGAGTGGATAAGAGTAGATCTATAGAATAAGTGTGTTATAGAGGTTAGGGCCGAGTTAGGGAGGCTTAATAAAGATAGGAAATAACTCAACTTTGTTGAGATTGTACCACAAATAGAATAAAGTAGTAGATCTCGCGAAATAAAAGAAAACCCTAAAGGGACCCACCTAGGGTTTTTGCAAAAGTGGACAAAGTGGACCCAAAAGAGTAGATCAAGGGACTAGATGACTAGATCGAGGTGCTTGAGGATTGGATCTATGGTTTTGAGGTGGGTTCAGGCATACTAATCTAACAAATCTAAAGAAAATGCTACCCACCTAAAGAGGGCGCCCACACCTAGAGGGACTAGTGCTAGATCCTAGGGAAAATAGAGTTTGATTTTTGTGAAACTTGAGATCTAGGTTTTATTCATTAATCTCCAAGTAGGTTTTGATGGCTGTGATAAAAACTAACCAGATCTATAAAACTAAGGTTTTAACAAAGGGTTTTGAATGGACCAATGGATAAAAATACTGAAAGACAATACTAACCTTGTAGATTGTACCTGAAAATACTTGCGGATGTCTTGAATGTCAATAAACCTTCCACTTTGTTACAATTTCTAGCAATATCCGCCATGAAACAGAGGAAAAACGTCCAATGAAGGAAGTACACCCCCTCTTCTCCACCTGCAAAATCAAACCACGACTAAGATTTGTTCACGGATGAAAAAGAGAAGCTACGTACTTCACCTACGAAGAAATATCCAATGCACAACAGTAGCAATTGAAAACTCCCTGAAGACGAAACAGTTTGCCCAGAACACGATGAAAAATGCCTTAATAATATCCTCCAACCAATTCGCTACCTTGCAAAAGATCAGTACGACTTTCAGAAAAATATTTGTTTGCATGCAAGATTTACTAAAATGTCCAAGCAAGAGGCATAACAATCACATCCAAGTACAATCACAAAGCTTCCAAGAGTTTCTCCAAAAATTTTCTTGTATTTAGTATTTCTAGAGCCAAAAGTCCTTTTACAAATGAGAGAGCATCTCAATATATAGATCTCTCAAGTACATAAAACCTAGATCCAAAAAGATTAAGGGTCAAGATCATAAGATAAAATCATCCTAATCTACGACTAAGATTAGCCGGATACGACTAAGATTAACTCACAAATAGAAGGGGGCAAATCATTAGAAATGTCCGATGAGGGGCACAACACATAAAATATGACTAATAACCACAAATTAGCACATGTTGGGGATATGAGGTTATGCTATCCTTCACTAGCATGGCCCCATGGCACAATAGCAAGGTGTGGTGACAAGTAATATAAAGGAGTGATAAAAATCACTAGGGTATTTCCCTCAAAATACATCAAAACACCCTCAAAATGCATAAATCAAGGATGTGTCGAGCCCAAGTGAAGAGAAGTTGATGTCGGATGATGATTGTGACAAAAACACTATGCCTCAGAACAATTTCATGCCATTTCTTTACCTCAATTTCCTAAATCGATTTCCTCATTAGCCATTTTTAATCATTGAACCGCTGCCTTGGGAACATAAAACAACCAATATCTCACCTGGGAAGCATCTACGCAAAAAAATAACTGGACAGATGTGCCTGACACTCCAAGTATATGGTACAAACAGCTGGCTGCATCCCAAGGATCCATGCCAACGTTCCAAGAGATCTCCTCAACATCTGTACTATGTTTCATTTTCATTTTCCCAGGGCAAATCTGTGGCGAAATGCCTAAAAGACCCATATCTCTCTTGCAACTGCTCGAAACTGAAAACCAACTGCACCAATAGACTCAAAAGGTCCAAATCAACTAGAAATGAGTACTCATACACAATATGTCCATCACAAAGGTACATCAGAGGCCCCATTCATGTCAGAACCATAATAATAATAAAGCTTGTAAATGCTGATAATCATAAAAATAATACAAGCCATCATAGTTGTTTCCTTCCGATGTCGACACTATCAGCGGTAATATTTTGAACAGCTGTCTCCCAGGGAGGGAGAGGTGCGGCCTTGGGGGCAAGCAAAGAGTTAGGTGTTGTCACCTGATCCCGACTTCTCCGTTTAGGCAAACTCCTAACGAAGCCAAGGGGGTAGTCTCTACAAAGAGTTTGTAAGGATCAAAAGTTTTTAAAGATATTAAGTGTGTGATGTGGATGGGTGTTTTTTAGGAGTTTTTGATAAAGACTTACAATAAATGGAACCAAGTGAGCACTTGCAAGTGAAATTAGCACTAAACAACCGTTTGATAATTGCACAATATAAACTAAAGCATTCACGATATGAAAAAATAGATAAAAGAGACAATGCTTCAAATAGATAAAATTAAAAGGACCAGTGCCAGATGGAGTGCTCGAGAAAGTTTTACGAGTGTGCTTGGTAAATTTTACTGTAAATTTTAAGGGTGAGTTGATGATTAAAGGGAAGGGAATCTCCAAGATATAACTTTCGGTACTGGAGATATGTTCGGAAAATAATCTAAGTGGTTTCGTACGAGAACATGTGGGATGTCTAGACTCCCAGAAGTGGTGTTCAACACTACACCAACAAGGATGTCGCCTAACTGTGTTTCCAAGTTCTCGGTACATTGGTTCCCGCGTTCCCAGGAAGAATTTGCCCACTTTCGATAATTCAGCGATTAACGTCATATTTTCGTTGGTTTTCTTGGGTTGTGAGTTTTATTAAGATCACTTGGATTAGGATGTGAGGATTAAATAGTTTACACTGCTTCTGGGTATCCCAACCGGGTAGAGCATACACAATGTAGTAAAACTGGTTTATTTCGATTTTATTAATGGTGAAAAAAGGGCTATTGTAACAACCCTTCGACAGAGAGCACTCTTGATCCACCTTATGGCAAGATTCAAGAGATTTATTACAAAAACAAGAAACAACTGATAACATAAAGAAATAGACAAAGCAGTGAACTCTCTGACAGAGAGCACTCTTGATCCACCTTTCGGTGAGATTCAAGAGATTTTGCGTTCTTTTTTTCTTTAACAAATTAACAAAAAAAAACAGTAAAACTAAGCTAAGACAAAATTAAAACCTCTTCGACAGAGAGTGCTCTTGATCCACTTTTCAGCTAAGTAACAGGACACTTCCAAATAGGGCTCGTGTCCCGTATTCTACGTGTCGAACACGACAATTGCCCTTATACGTGTCTGACACCGTAATTTTCGTGTCCCAAAATTTGGACACTTCCCAACACGTGTCGGACACTTGCCAAGGACATGTCCTGATTTCTGGACATGTGTCCTGTCAAAAAGGGTATAAAGGAGGAGGAGGATAGAGTAAAGAGCGACGACAGTAATGTTAATTTTGGCATGGAGGAGCAGGAAGACGATTGACAATGGCTAGTACCATTGATGAGCTATGATATTCTTACCTATGGCTATTTAGTATTTTCATTTTGTATCTAGTAGTACAGTAGATACTAGACTTGGTACTAAGTAGTATCTACTCTATTTTGTATTTGTCGGTGGCATTCTCTCGATATCTATGTAATACATTTTGATTTTTGTGGTTTAATGAGAAATATCAAATATGCAATTTATGGTTCAAAGTTCATGATTCATTGATAATTTTATTACTGATTCATCATTGTCAAATTTCAATTGAATGATATTATGATTGATGTACATTGTATATACTTCTAGTTTTTAAAAAATGTAGATCTTTATGTTTTTTTTAATATATATATATATATATATATACATATTTTTTTAATATATATATAAAACGTGTCCCCCGTGTTCCATTTCTGGGGTCATCGTGTCTCGTGTCAAATACTCGTATTTTCGTGTCCTCTGTGTCTCGTGTCCTCGTGTCATGTGACTTAGCTTTTCAGTGAGACTCAAGACACTTTGGATTCCTTCTTTTTCTTTTAGCAATTGAATAAAAGTGAAAAATGCTGAAATAAAACTATACTAACAAAGTTTTCTTTTATGAAAGCAAAAAGACTAATCTACTCGAAACAATTATAATGCATGTAAAAAAGCCAAAAAATAGTAAAGAAAGGACGATACAGGCTTCCCCTAAATGGGAGAAGTGGGGTGTGGGAGCCTTTATCCCACCTGCTCTTTATTAACTTGTTGCAATGCTTATAAAAGAAAGAGTTCCCTTCGATCCTTGAAGAAAGGGTAAAAAAAAACCCAAAAACTGTTGGGGAAAGATGGGGAATGAAGGAGGGGGATGGTAGATGGATTGTGGGTGCTTTGGATGGCCCCAAGCTTGATTTTTCAGCAGCACCTCCCTCTCTTTTTCCTCTGACCTACTAAAAACCAGCAAGCAAACAAGATTAGAAGATGGTGGTATGCACAAAAATCAAATAAACAATTTTAAAGTTTTGGTACTTAGAAAAATTTGGAAAATTTACGAAGCATAGATACCAAAAAATTAGGCCTAGATCTAGTTAAACGATGAACCCTTGAATATATTTCTAGATCTATCTAACATGCTAAAACAAGTAGATTTGAATGAACAAGACTATAAGGAACTAGATATACTTGCTTAGCACCATCAAAACAAAGTAACTGGAAAGAAAAGAGAGTTTGGGTTTGAAGAGATGGATGGAACAATTCAAGCCCTTGTTTGATTCTTTGCTAATGGCTTTGGAGTTTCTACAACAAAGATTAGCTTCCAAAGAGGATGCTGAAGAAGGAGAAGAAACAACTTAGTTCAACGCTTCCTTTGGATCTCGTGACTTGCAAAACTATAAAACAACTCCTGCAAAGATTGGATTAGATCTAGTATGTTTGATGAAGAAAAAACTAAGAGAACCTCAATACAATTGAATACAGTTGGTAACTCCTATATCTTTCCAATACAAATCATAAGAAAGCAACTTAACAACTGTAAACGCTTACTCTGTGTATCATGAATGATCCTCTAAGCTAGATAAATCAACATAGATTAAGCAAGCGCAATTTTAAACAATACAATATCACCTCATTAGCATAGCATTCATCCAATTGCACAAGGTAGACCTTCAAAGTCTTCAACCGTATTATTCAAAATAGCAGCAACATTACAATAGGCAGAGATTCCTTCCATCCATCACAAGATGGAGCAGAGGACCCCTATTTATACAAAAAGAGAAGAGCTAACTCAACCCTAGCGCAAGCATGAGGAGAGAGGGTCCAATTATCAATAGCTGGGACTTGAACTGCATAGAACTGAAGCTGAATTGTGCTCCAGTAGATGAGACTGGGGTGAGGTGGCCTCCACCTAGGAAAGGCGCCCACCTAATCTCCTTGGAAATATCAACCGATCACTCAGAACATGCCAAAGAAGGAAATTCGCCTATGCAAGGTAAGGAGGCGCAAATCCCGAGGAGGAGTTACCTATCGTGCTCTGATATTGACTCAGATTAGTTTGGTGATGATTGGAATCTTCTTTGATGCTCTTTGCCATGTCATTTAGCCCTTTACTTTATTCAATTTGGTTGATTTTGGAGAGTTTTTTATTTATCTCGATTTAATATTTTTATGATTATTTTAATTAAATATTCCTCATTTATTGATTTTGAGGAAATATTCAATTAAGTACAAAATAATCATCTAAAACTTACGATAAGTGGGTCTATCGGTTAAATGAATGTTTTGGCTTTGAAAAGAAGTATTCATTTGCCAAAATCCACCCCCAAACCACTTAATTATTACATTTTGAAAATTTTCAATTGAACTATAGGAAAAATGGTTTAATTAATTGAAAATTTTCATTATTTTTCAATAGTTTAAAAATAAAAAATAAACAATATGAGGAAGTCCACTAAGTTTTTTTCGAACAATGTTTTAACACATCCTAGGACCTAGGAAATGGCCACAGAACATACCAATAGTGTCTAGTAGGTTCATATTTTAATGTTGAACTCTTATATCCCCCCAATGCGTAACCGCCAAATTCAGGCATTCCAGCTCTGGAGGTAGCAAGAGAAAAACTCATTGATTATTACTCAACTAAAGGCAAAGAATAATTGACAAGGGAAAAAACTCCTTGGAATACCTTATTTGATTGTTAAGTCTAAGGGAACCGAGCCACTCAAGGCCCCCTTACTAGCACACTTTATCACAAACCCCATGGGGTATGGTCATTTTGACAAAAACTAAAAAAAGGCTAGCCCAAATTGGCTAACTCTGGTACAAATTGAACCTCTGAACTCTGGAAATGAACATTTATCATGTTCAATAATTGGCGGCTCAATAGGAAGTTCAACTATTGTACAAAATAGTTGGTAACATCTGGCTCCAACTGCGGGACGTTCACTTGTTTGATTTTAATTCAAAAAGAGTGTGCAAGCGATCTAGAATCTTTGGTTCTTACACGAAATTAAAGTGCATCAGTACCACATATATATAGAAAGCCAAAATGAAATATACATGTTACAACAACTATGCAAAAGGAAAAAACCTATGATACATGCATAATATACAAAAACTAAATATGATACAAAACTATAGTACAAAACTATGGTACAAAAAGGGAAAAATTGAAAGGAAAAGATAAGGGTTTATAAAATCCCTTAGAATGCCCCCATGGGCATTAGATGTCATTGTTGAAGAACACATTTAACTGTTTCCCATTCACTGGTAAGAGTAACCTTTCTCCTACCCCCGGAGGTGTAAACTAGTTGGCAACTGTGCACTTGTTAAGGTGTACGGGCTGTTAAGCAAGTCACTGGTTCAAACCTCGTTCCAGCCTTGAGGGTGCGTTGTGGGGATCAGCGTACTCTCCTGGAGGTTATAGTGGTAGCAATCGGAATCGACCCCGTGTCATGCGAGTACGAAACCAGCTAGTTGCCGATTCCGCCAGATACAAAAAAAAAAAGAGTAACCTTTCTCCTTCCATCGTGTTGAGGAGAAATGAATTTGTGTCGACCACGTCATGTATAATGTATGGACCCAACCATACGCTGCCAAGTTTTCTGTGGTTTTCTGGCTTCTCTCTTGTTTTATCCCAAAGAAGAACCGTATCCCGAATCTGAAAAAGGTCTTGGCTTGAATGACTTATCGAAGGTTCCTTTGATCTTATCTTGATTTCTGATACTATGATCAAGGGCCTTTCTTCGATTCTAATTTAGCTCAATGAGTTGATTAATCATGTTGGGCATGGAGTCTTCTACCATTTCATACTCCTGGAGCAACTACATAGCAGGTAATTGAAGGTAGATGGGCAATGAAACAGTCAAACCATACACCAGTTCAAAAGGGGTTTTCCTGGTTGCACTTTTCTTAGTTATCCAATCAGCCCAAAGTGCATAGTTAATCTTACCATCCCATGACTTCTTATTATTTCCAACTGTTTTCTTAAGGATAGTCATTAAGTTCTTATTGTTGGACTCTGCAAGACTATTACCCTGAGGGTAATAATTGGAAGAATGGGATAGGATAATGCCATAATTGAAGCAGATCTTGGTGAACTCTGCAGAACTAGAAGCTTTGGCATTATCAGTTGTTAATTTGGCTGGAGCACAAAATCTAGTAATGATGTTACTTTCTAGGAAATCCATAACAACTTTATCAGTATCCTTTTTAGTGGGGATAGCCTCCACCCACTTGGTGAAATAATCAGTAGCTGTTAAAATCCAACAATAACCATTGCTAGAGTTGTCTTTGGATTTACCGATGAAGTCAAGCCCCTACTGCTGGAAAGGGGCTTGAACCACAACTGGTTGCAAAGGTAAGGCTTCCCAGTGAACAACTGGCACTGCTAACAACCCGTGACCATCTTATGAATATCTGCAAATAGGGAGGCCCAATAGTAACCCGCTCTAAGGATTTTGGGGGTTGTCGTATCTACTGCATAATTCCCACCACAAAATCCTGAATGGAACTCAGTCACGAGCTACTTAGGCTCTTGCTCATTAACACATCTAAGGATCACTCCATCTGGGTTTCTCCAACCCAATCCTTCCTGAGTGATGCAATATCTTACGACCTTTAACCTTAAAGCCTTTCTTTTATGACCTTTTAGATGTTCAGGGCATGTAAGGTTTTGAAGGAAGAATATGATATCAGAGTACCAATGGTGATCTAAACGCTGCAATTCTGGAGGCATGTTCGGTGTAGGCTCTTCATTTTGACAAATTATTCCTAAGGCTTCTTCGTTACCCTGAGTTAACATTTTCGCTAGGAACTGCCCTTCGATTAATTTTGTGGGTTTAATCTCTAGATTATACTTCTGAATTTTAGACACCCACTTACCTCTTTTGCCAAAGCAAACTTGTTGACACAAGATATCATGAGCATAGGTTGTCATTGATGACAAACCCTTAATGACAAAGGAAGTCAAAGATTGATGATATAGGCACTAGATGACAAGGCAACTTGGCAAGAAGGACAATGGAAGGACAAATGACCCATTCCGTGGTCATTTGTAGTTTGATGGAGTCATGGAATTCTTTGAGATGGTCATAAAGTTTTGGCACCTACATACATGGTGGTATGATGGCACTTAAGCCCGTATTTGACAAATGATATGAAGCTTGATGACCATTAGTGCCACTATGATCGTGATGAAATTTTGAAGTAATAATTATGATGGGCCTTACGATGAAGTTGAAAGACCTAACTTTGGCTCATAACAACAAAAATTTATGTTTCATATCACTCAATGACCTTGAAGCCCATTAAGAAGCATGTTGGAGCCCTGTATACGTTGATGACATAGTTTTGGATGATGTGAAAAAATTCTTGAAGAAATGCAAGTAAAGGTTGATAAAAGTTTTACTTTGGAGAAGCCCTCAAATTGTGTAAAATAATTTTAAGGGTGAAAATAATGAAGTCGTCTAGCCCTCATGCTTTGCAATAAAAATATATATAAAAAAGGAAATAAAATTTCTTGCAAGTCGGCTTAGTAAAATGACAAAGAAAAACCAGTATAAATATGTTAGATTTCTCCTTCAAATGTGAAGAAACATTCGTGGGTCTCTGAGGAATTTTGTGTTGCTCTCTGAGGAAATTCGTGGAGCTTGGTTGAGGCTGTCTCAGACCCGAACTTCTAGAACATAAGATATTTTTAGGGTTATTCTCGGTGGTTACATTACCTAGAAGAATGCAAGCAACAGTCAGTTCTTGGAGCAGCAAACATAACCCTTTTTAAATCTGATATTTTTCCTGAGTTTTTTTATCTCTGCCTTTTTGGGACAGTCTGAGACAAATTCAAGCTAACTGAGGCTACCTCAGACCCGAACTTCTATAGCATAATATATTTTTGAGGTTACAATTCTAAGAAGACTAGAAGCCACAACACTTATTGAAGGTCTAAGTTTGGACACCTAAAATCTATGTCTTCCAGGGCATCCAAATTTACAGTGATAGTAGCAGAAACAATGACAACAACATAAGTCACGAGGTTCCTATGAAATCAACAGATCCGAATTTGGGATACTTTCATTAACCCATTAGAGGTTTAGGTCTAAACTTTTTTGTTTATCCTATGGTTATCTCTTGAATGCAAGTAAACAAGATTTTTGTTGACATGATGATGAGCAACTAGTATTGTTTTTGAGTAAGATGATATGGCCATGGACAGACTCCTTGATGACATAAGCAGCATTGATTCTTGATGAGACTTGAAGACTTAATGGTAACGGCAGTGACATGATCTTTATGAGCATGTTTATGAATGAAGATGAACCTATAGGCAGAACGTTGATATGAGAATGATGAACATAGTTGTAATGATCTGATTGATGTCATGATGGTGTATGTGATGTGACAAATGTGTGTATTAACTACAAGCTGGGTCTTGTATATGTTTTCTTAGTAAGATCTAAGAAAAACTAGGCAGGGTCCTAGATAAGGAGTTGGCGCTATTTGTTTCAGTAGGTGTCGATTTACCTCACGGTCGCAGCCTTTTGGAATACTTATAAAATATTACAAAACTGTATCTTGTGTCTCTTGCATGGTGTTATTAATAATATGTTTTATTTGATGAATGACATATGGAAAACTAATTATTGAAGCATAGTCTCTTAATGAATATGATATTNCCCCCCCCCCCCCTCTCTCTCGGTGAGCCATTGTGTCTAACAATTGGTATCAGAGCGGGCCATTCAACATAATCCTAACAAGCTTGAACGGATTTGGAGACACAATATGGAAGGATCAACAAAGCTCATTGACCATGAAGTTCTTTTCTTGGAGAAATCAGATTATTTTGGATGGAGAAGTAAAATGAAAGGTTACTTAAAGCAATTCAGTGTTTGGGAAACAGTGGTTAACCCACCTAACCAACCCAACAAGAAGACAAAGGCAACAGTTGAGAAATACAATAAAGTTGCATTGAATTTTTTGATGAATGAACTCTCAAGTGCTATCAAAGAAAGCATTGGAAAGTACACTTCAGCCAAGGATGTCTGGTTCAAGCTGGAAGAAGAACACCAAAGGAGGAGTCAAGACAAAGAAAAGGAATCAGATGACAACTCTACTGAAGATGAAAAGCAAGAAGAAAAGGAGGAACACACATCAGACTCCAATGAAGGTAAGAACCTTTCTGATGATAGTAACATTGATTGTGATAACACTGAAAGTGATCTTGAAGATGCTAAGAAAGAAGTCCTCGCACAACTTTTAGGAGACATTGATCTCAGATACAATTTGAGACTTAGAAGAAATATTTTGGGGTCCTTCGAAAAGTACCATGAAAAGTCGGAGGATCTGCTCAAGAAACTTAGTCTCAAAAAGACAAGCCTTGAAGATGAAGTTGAAAGACTAAAGACTGAATTGATTAGTCAAATAGGAGAACAAGAAGAGTTTGATGAAGAACTTGAAGAAACAAGGAAGGAAAATATTGAGCTGAAGACTCGGTTAGAGGAAGCTAAAAGAAGAGAAGAAGTATTGAAGAACCACTTAGATGAAAGGGAGAAGACTTGTGAGCACCTAGAAATGGAAGTGGTTGGACTCAAGAAGAAGATTGAAAAATCAAATGTACATGTGAAGTTCACAAATAGTTCAGTCATATTGGATGAAATTCTGGATAGTTAAAGACGCACATTTGACAAATCTGGTCTTGGCTACAACAAAGCAAAGGAAAAATCAGAGGTTGGATCATGGTCTCCTGAGACTCCCAAAGCAAGCTCCTCCTCATGTACTTGCACACGACAACAAAGAATTTGGAAGCTCGAGTATGCATCAAGGTGTTGGTTTTGCACCTCCAAGCAAATCAAGAAGAGAAACAACTTCAAGATGGAATCCAAGTCCAAGGTATGAAAATAGAGTCAATGGCTATTGTTTTTTTTGCTCTAATTTTTTGGTCATAAGGCTATGGAATGTAGATCCTATGGGCGAAGAAATGATGGAAGCCCTAATGACAAAGTTAGGTGTTGGACATGTAATCATCTTGACCATATTGCTACTAACTATCATACAATGAGGTGCTACTCATGTAGTGGTTTTGGTAACAAGGCTAAAGAATGCCCAAGTCAAAGGAGTCAACCTAGGAGGAGCCCATTATATACATCAGCAAGGAGAACTAAAGAATCATGGAAGAAGTATATCGAAGGAAAAATTGAAGATCAGAAGACAAACAATCTAAGCCAAGGACACTCTAAGGTATGGGTAAGAAAAAATATTTTGCTGGATTTAAATGAAGTTGAAGATCAATGCACAAAGGTGAAGGTGGCTGCCATATGGAAAGCCATACTTAAAGACCAAAGACTTTGAGTATGCCATGAGTTCATCATTAGAGAATGGACTCAAATGGTAGAGAATGGCTCTCCAAGAAGTAACAGGTCCTAGCATCATATTGCAATGCACTAACAATTGGTATGAAGGCTTATCTTGTATTTTTCAGTGGTTCAAAATCAGACTTCGAATTGTGTACACGGATGATGCATACACATTTTTGACGATTTGGTAGTGATACATCAACAACAGTATGGAATGAACTCTCAACAAAAGACATGATGATGACATGTGGCATCTTGAGCAGAGAAGGACAAGCAACTGTTGATGACCAATTTGAGTTGACAAACAGAAGTGACAGGTTGAGAAGATTGATGGCTGTGATGATGGTTGAAGGGATGTCCTTGATGCATTATAACTACAACATTTTTAAAGTGTACAAATGACATCTTCTAGCTTTGGATGACTTCAAACACACTTGTTGTTGGTATCTGACTAGAAGACTTATCTTGGGCTGGTTATCGAGATTTTTATCATTGTATGAATGAAGACAAATCACATTTTGAAAAGAGCATCTGACTGGAATGTTCTGCACTCTGATCTCCTCAAGAAGCTGCAGGAATCATGTGAAGAAGTTGTCATAGGGGGAGCATATTGATAACCTTGAACAGTAATTATGGCACCCATTGAAGTGATTGGAGCAGATGAGGACCATTACTGAAATAATCTTGACTGAACCAAGAATCATGGTTTGACACCCATAATAGACATTTGAACAGTCTAGCAATGAATAGCTTCCAGTATGCTTCCTCTAACTTAGATCGGCAGTAAAAGGAGAAAGGTGTACCTTATCTTCTACTGTTAAATAGTCAGCATAAAAAAAAAATGACGCCACCTGAAGAAGAAGAAATAAAATCCAAAGATACATCATGGTTGAAGACTTGGACTGATCCAGATGCTATGATTGAAGTCTTTCAACACCTTTGGATAACATAAGATCAAGTATATTGTGTAATGGAAGCGTATGCAGCCCAGAGTTCAAGCTTGACCTCTATCTTGAGGTACCTGAAATTAATCGGTAAAGTTCTAATCTCATTTTTGTCAAGGCGTTCTAAAGTCAGATCACAAAGATCATTTCCAGCTGTTTTGACTGGAAGTCAAAGACACTACAAATGAAAGCTTGAAGTTTTAAAAGAAATAAGGCAAGAGTTTTTTAATATTCAGAGATGTTTATTCATGGACAGTAAGGAGGACTATTCATGCAGCCTTAAGTGTGAATATTCAGAGATGTTTATTCGTACATAATTGATATGACCTGATTTGTTAAAAACAGTCTTGAAGAAGTCTGAAGTGTTTTGTTACTTGTCCTAGGAAGTTGGAAATCATTCTCAGTTATGTCGTTTGTTGAGTTGGCGTGTTGATAGGGGGAGCAAGGATTATATTCAGTGATTTCATAGTTGAAGCAAATGTAGTGAAGCAACATGGTGATGGTTGGAGGATTGTCCTTGATGTATAACATTCCCAACAAATCGACTATCCACTTAGTTTGAGTGGTGTGAGCTTGTAATGCATGGTAAGTGTTGAAAAAAAGGTAAAATATTTGTAGGTTGGTTGATCAATCGAACAACTGGCATGTTTTCTTCAAGGTGCTTGACCCGTTCTTCCAAATCTTTTGTCTTCTTCTAGCAAGTTTTCTACATATGTCCGAACTTTCCACAATAGTGATGTTGATTCCTCAGTCCTTCCTTTAGTAGTTCGGTTGATACACTCCTGTTGTTTATTCAGGGTGTCTGACGGACCTCGATCTTTGTAATTTTTCTTGATCTTTCGTTTGAGTAAGTCAGGCTCGTGTCTGCTACCAATCTTCCCTTCATCAAGAAAATTGTGTTGATCCTTTCTCAATAAATCACAAAAAGTATCAAAGGAAAAGACCTTATCGTCTTCCTTATGTGACATCCAATTGTTATAGAATGAAGAGCATGACACATCATAAGGTGTCTTCAAATTGATCAGGACCAATTCAATGAGTTTGCCATTTTTCTTTCGAAAATGTTTTCTACATTTTCCCAATTTCAAGTATATCACTTTGATATGAGACAAATAGTGCTCAATCCTTTCAAAGGAATGGGGTTATAGAGACATCAAGTCTTTCTATATCGGCAATACTTGAATTCCATTAACCTTATCGAACAACGAATTTAACTTATTCCAAACAACATGAGGACAACCGATCCCACTTGTATGAAAGCAAAAACTCCCTTCACAAACCCAACAACCTCATCCTTATTTCTATTGATGACAAACTTAACCTAGTTGTCCATAAGATCTGGAATAGCAATATCGGTATACTTCCAGAGTTCCTTGCTCTTCATCAATGTTTCGATGTCGAGAGAATAAATTGCATAGTTATGGCCATTCAAAATACCAGGTTCTATCTTGAAAGTCATCCTTTTGATATCTTACGGATCTTATCCAAGTTTAAAGGTATCAATCAACAAATCTTCATAGGATAGACAATCAACCCAAGATCCGACTTAGCATGATTTTTGGACAACAGGCTAGGTCAAAACTAATATCTCTGATACTATGTTGGGAAAATACCCTTTGAACAACTCGTTGGATTGCGAAAGAATAGGAGAAAGGATAATAAAAATTACAAGAATAGAAGTGGTGTCGACAAACATCATTTACATCACTTAAGCATATCACATTGTGATTAGAACATCACAATGCATTATCACTTAAAGAACAAATATTCTCCGTTACACACAGACACACACACACACACACACATATATATATATATATATCAACCCTACGAATACAACCCATAGGGTCATTATTTTATATTTTCCAGATCTAACAAACTTCCTTGAATTGAGGGAGATCTAGTCCACAGATAAGGGTTGACGGTCCTAATGGTTGCCTGAAAGTCCACATGGTTCCATTGATTAGTCAGTTGTTGTAGTTGAGCCAACCATCCATTCGATTGCCTCATCGATCATCCAACCTATCGATTAATTGATCACTCAGACGGATACTCTGCTAGTTGACTATTGTTTCAATTGATTGTCTCTAGAAGATCCAGAAGTGTGTTGAACGTGCATAACCTTAACTTCCAGCATAACCTATCACTTGAATCTGCAATAGTCATTATGGAAAGACCAAGGCAGCAAAAGGCAACAAAAATAGTTCCCCAAAAGGCACCCTAGAAGTTTTAATCCAAAGTTTACCATGATGTAATTTGTGGGTAATTCTAATTTTGGCCCTTGTTTTTTTGTTGAAGTCCCTTATGTAATATGACTTTGCTCGCAATGCATATGAGGAAATCCTTTTAGGGTATTTGATGGAGTGAGTGCCACCTAAAGCCATTATCCATACTTGGTTTAGGAAATCCTAATAATCACATGGCTATAAATTTCTACAAATCACAACCTTATTAAAGGATTCTTCCTTTTCCAGTTTTTCGTTAAAGACCATGTCTCGAAAATCCTATAATCGGGACCTTGTATACTTAAAAACAACTTGTTCATGTTTATACCCTGGTTCAAGTGTATTTTTCCCAGTTATCCTACTTAGTTTGGGTAGAGTTCCTTTGTCTATGAATGCGTATGTGTCCCGTCTTGGAATGTGTACTAGCCCCATTAGGGGATTCATTTGAGATGAGATGGATAGGTTCTTTAACCCTATTCCCCAGTGCAAGGTTTGCATCCAAGTCAACATGTCAAGGATTTCAAGGAAAATATCCTCGACAAAGTGGACAACATGATTCACTACCAAGTAGTGCAATATATCAACCTCCCTAACACCTATGTTGTTGTTAGAGTCTAGATCACAAGATTTGTGACCATCCACTTATGAATCAACCCAACAACCAACAAAAACCTCCCTATTCAAACACATAGAACCTTGTTGGTATCCAGACTCAAGTCACAATGATATGGTGGATGTTAATAGTGTGAAGGAATAAAGGTAATGGGATTCCAAAGGCCCAAGTACAAAAGGTGACCACACTAATAGGGTTGTCCTGATGGAAAAGGCCAAGCCTCATTGCTTCGTCCCTTCCCAACATGATGGAGTCATAGGGTTTATTCTTCTCCATTAGTGATTAGCACACAAATGTGGGAGGTGGTCAACAACTTAAAAAAAAGTCTCAACCTATTACCATCCAAGACTAGTTATAGTCTAAGATGTATGTTACTAGCTTGAACTTTTTTGAAACTCTCCTTAGCCTCCAATAATGAAGAGGAGATGCATGATATTGGAAGTTAATAAAACTTTTTACATGGATAATATGATGTCTAAGTGATGCAAGTAGAAAATATGTTTTCCTTCAGGTTTTGTCCTCAATCAGTGATGCAGATCTTTTGTGTTTACAATATGTTAAAGCCATTGGATTTATGTTGTGCATGGGCCCATCTCTTATTTATATGGGTAAAAAAATGTTCCCCTTTGCTTATTCCAAAGGTAAGGGAGGATTGGCCATATCTATCATGCCATCTTGTTGATGCGTTGATGGCATGGGGCATAGACCTCTCTTAGGGATGTCTTTGGTTTTTTCTTAATGTAGATGGTTTCATTCTGGACCTTGCTCATATTTATACCTCATATGACTAATGAAACAATGCAGGGGTGTCAATGGTTAGCAAAAAAGATCCCAAAATCCCCTTATCTTTATTGTGCGGATTTTAATATGGTTTAGAACTAGGAGGATAAGTATGGTGCTTTGCTAGCTAGAATCTTGTGTGGAGAGGAGGCTTAGATCATCCTCAAGCTAGACATGGGTTGTATGACAATTGTTAACGAAAACGTCAAAATGATTGGGGCTATGTCACCAACGTACTGAGATGAACCATATTGACATCTAAGGGTTAGTTTGCAAGCAGGACATACTCTTAACTTTTAAATAACATCAAACAAATATATACTAAAGGGTAAAGAGAACATTTTTATGTACCTTATTTATGAAGGTTGATCCTAGCCACTACCTTGTATCCTTTAGATATGCTCCTTTCTTTTTATCCAAACAATGTACCTTCCTCAAACAATATTGGCAACAAAAAGATATAATTGAAATAAAAACATGACTTGAATAAGAAACTAGTAAATATAACTCAAATCAAGATAGTACGAATTACTCATGCCAAATCTGATACAATGATTAACACAAAATAAAGGAAAGGGAAAGATGTTCAATCTTTATTAAATAGTAAAAATAATGCAATTCATACCTTCTTCCTTCTAACACCTTGTTGAAATTAGAGCTCCAAGTCACTCCTCTCGCTCTCCACAAATCCCATTCTAAATCTTCACATGCATAGGGTTAGAAACCACTTGAGGGCAATAGTTTCAGCACATAGGTACATAAGATCAGTGATCAAGATGATAGGAATGAAGATTAGAATAATGGGTAAGCAATTCCTTCAGCCTAACATTACTATGAAAGGTCCTTATTTGGCTCATCCCAGCCTTTCTTCTAGTTTGGTGAAGATGGTTAGGAGCAATTAACAAATGTTTGGGGAAGTTGTAACCAAGCATGTGGTTCCTGAAACTTCCATAACTCCCTCTTTTTCATATTTTTCATATTGTTTGAGGGCATTTGTGCCTATTCCAAAGGTAAGGAGTGAATGGTTCAGTGGAAAACAATGTGCAAGTTGTGAATATAAATTTTTCTTGGATTCTCTCTCTTTCAAAGGGGAAGGTGCGAATGATTTGTTGTTTGCATGAAAATTAAGTGTGAATCTGCTTATTTTCAAGGATTACAATTTTCAAGGTATTAGGAATGGTTGAGGTTTCACTTGAATGTTAAAGGTCATAACAATAGAGGTCAAATCAAGACTCTTCAATCCAAAAATGTCATTTTTTGTGAATGAAGAGTTACACTTGCAAGATTGTCGTCTTTTAAAATTGTCATCACATATGGAGAAGTGTTGATTTAAGCTATAATAGATCCCCTCTAATGTATGGGGTCATAAGGGAACATGATGGCCAAAATACATTATAATAACCAGTGGAATGGGATGCATAAAAACATGATCAGAGATTCTAATGGTCCTAGCCTCGACAAAGTACCTAAAATATAAAGTATGTCAGACAATATGTTTCTTGTAATGGATATGTCCATGCTCGATATGATAGAACATGGTATCCAAACAAATATACTGCGGATCTATGACATATATGTAAATGATGTAATCATCATGGGCACAAATGAATACATAGTGGATCCATGTGATATACAAGTGGGTCATGGCCACAAAGGTGATACACAATGGATCCATTCCCATTAGAAGATCATAGCCACAAATAGATACAAAGTGGATCTATGTCGATTTGGAGATCATAGCCACAAATGAATACACAATGGATATATGTCTCATAATGCATTTGGAGAACAATATACAATTGAGTTGAGTAATGGTTCTCACAATGGTACCGGTTTCGTATGAGGTGTTGTACAATCTTGCACAAGTCGAGCTATAGAAAAAATGTGAGGATGCTACTATTATCCCAAGGTATTCCATTCAAACCGTCTAAAAGGAATGAATCCTACCCATGTGAATAGATGAGTTGAAGTCGAATGTGGAGGACATGGTTTGATTACTAGTCATTGATGTATATCGTCAACAAATGCGAAGTAACCCGCCGATCATGATAATGGGAGCAAGGTACCTATTACATTCTAACAAGTGTGAGTAGATGTCCTAAAGTCGAACACCTATAGAATCTATCGAGTAAGAGACATTGATGTATTCCCACTACCCAATAACCAGGGAACCTACCACTAATGGCTGCAACCCCCAAGTTACTACGGAGACTCTAGACCCCATTCTCATAGCAAGATGAGTTGAAGTCGATGGGAAGAGACCCATTGGAAGGGAGGAAGTAAGGCATATCCCATCATCCAACACAAGGAAATATCAGGGATTGATTTGAGTTGGGAAGGACTCAGAGAATTGTTTGCATAATGAAGCACTGCGTACATCTTTTGCATGCACCCGATGTAAATATTGTATAGAAGAGACCCCGTAAGCAACAACCGTTAATGAATTCTATTGAAAAGGGCGAGGACTTCCACCAATGATGAAAATGTATTCCAAGGTAGAACATGAATCCCTAAACGTGAATAGATTTGTTGACATTGAACATCCAGGGAAACCACTCAATCAATGACCAATAAGGAATTGTCACTGTTAAGTGCAAGGTTACCTGTCATTGATGTAAATAGGACCAAGGTGCTATGACTCTAGGTTAATGACTTAGAGCAGATGACTCGTCATCGATAAGATGCAAGCCGCCTATGATAAGTCAATGGAGACCTTCCACACAAGTACGAATCCGAACATTGAGTTCAATGATACATGACAAGAAAAAACTGACACCAGGTAATGGTCAACATATGAGGTAAAGGCAATTGCAGAATGGCTGACATTGTTATATCCTTGAACATTGAGCACAATACAAAAGTGACTTGGGCATCTTTCGACATGTAGGGACCAATGATATAAATATATAATATAGGGTACATTAACATATTCTCTATATGATTAGAAGAGTAACCAATCAGAAGAGTAACAACTCTACAATCAAGGTTTAGATCCTAAGATCAAATACTAGAACCCAACTTGTTGATAGAATCAAAACCGGTGCTTTGTTCAAGGATGACACGACTTATTGCCACTATTAAACAAACATTGGAGATCTTTCCCTTCCCTATTTTTTAATAAATATTAGATTTTTTCTTGTCATTTTCATATTATTCAATCCTAAAAAATAATAAAAGAATGCTATAGTACATGGGAGGAAATGAGTCTCAGGGACAAGCGAACTAGTTCCAAGTGCAAGGAACAAACCTATGCATAATCAAAGGAGCATGAGTAGGATAAGTGCACTCAAGATGTGTTTCCTCTCGGTAAACGAGTGTCAAGTTACAAAGGAAAAATGGTGCAAATTTGAACGATAATGAGATAATAAGTGAGGACTTATAAAGATTTGTTATATGGAAGCCAACATCAGGTTCAAAAGCATAAGTAGGAAAGATGAAAATTCATTTAGAACTTAAACACACAAAAATGGAGCCTTATAGGAAATTACCAAAAATATATGAGAAAGAAAGGCATGTGATTTCTTTTCAAATTCATGGTAAAACTAAAAGGGTCTCAAGCCTATGAGAAAAACTCAGCATGGCAACCAAAATGGAAATAGGGTACTGGCTACGATATCCCATGTTAGGTGGGATTTGTTGTCCGACTAGTGCAAAATGCATAAGAGATGGCTAACGCACCGATATTCAACAGGTTCGATCCTATGGTGAATTCGGATGGAAAAGGGTTCAAATGCATCATAAAAGAAGGCAAGCATAAACCTATATGCAAGTTTCTGATTATAGCTAACTGGATCGAGGAACATGCAAAAAATGATACCTAAGCATCCATGAATTCAGTTGAAATTCTTGTCTCAAAGAAACAACAATGCCAAGATCATCTGAAAATTTAAAAAGAAAGACATCATCCAAGTCACTTTGGTAGAAGTATTTGCAACTACAACATCTTCCACAACAAACATAACCAATGCATAAGTTTACTAGTGAAGACTCCAGAGTGCCAAAGACTAAGGATCTACAATCAATAAGATCAAATTCATGAGGAAGATCAAAGCTGAAAGAAAGAATGTAGTCTACAGGAACAGACTGATCGTCACAAGAGTAAAAAAATCTAGTAACAAAAACATACTCATCAGGAACACTAACTTGTAGTCCAATCATAGAGTCCAAAGACTAAAAAATGGCAATGTTTGAGGATCTATAAACAGTGAGATCATACTCAACAGGAAAAGTGGAGATGGATTTGATTGCAACTGAGTCCAATCTAAGGATAGGATTTTTGGAAAGGACAAAATATCCAAAGGAATGCTTGAACCAATCATAGCCTCTAAGAGAGCTTCATTTGAAGGAAATGTGTCATCCTAGATAGGACAAATGTCAGAACATTCACTTGGGCCAATAGGGTGGAGAGCAAGATCCAATGCCCCCATTTGATCCATCACTTGGTCAACTATTGGAACCATGTCCAAAGAAGATAAGGATTAATGCAGAGGCTTCTTCTGAGTAGCAGCTGGAAACAGGGGATATGAGGGGGTAGTGTGTACCGAAACACTTGGAAAATACAAAGGTGATACTTGGTCTAAAGTCAAGACATGAGGAGGATTAACAAATGCAAGTTGATCAATAGTGAGAATGCTTCCATTGTGAGGAAAATACATCTAACACGAAAGAGTGTAGACACTACAACTTTCATAGAATATACATAATCACTCCCGAGGAGCATATTGAAGTCCAATGGGCCCTCCATAACCATAAAATCAACTAAGCCAATTTTTTCACCCAATGTAATAGGAAACCGAGAGATAAATCCCAAACGTTCACTACGTATTCTATCAAAATCCAGCGGTCGGAAGCACAAGGTTGGGAGAGCCCACATCTTTCGAAGAATGCACTAATAAATTACTAGTAGAGGCTCATTTATCTTTAATGCATCAGTGAACATTCTTATCGCTGACTTCAACCTCTAGAAAGGTGTAGTAGAAGGAAACAATCGTAGTGTATGGAGTGGCCCCTTGTCTAGAAAAGTATGAATGGGCAGTGAAGAAGGATTATCGGATAGCCACATCACTCTCCAAAGGAATAGTGGGATCAGTTGATGATTGCATCGGTTTGACCATTTGATCAACCAAAGGTTGAAAAGGTTGTTGGGAATCTATAGACAATTTCAAGAGAAAAAGATCTTTCAAACATGAACCACACTCTGTGTACCTCTAGAATGGCATGGCATAAGTGAGTAAGGTGATCTCTCTTGCAAATATAACAAGGGAACTTAGGCTTGCATATTATTCATTTAGTTCTATCAACAATATTAATATTGTCAGCATGACTAGACTTAGATGGTAGTTTACCCTCAGCATGAATTGCAGCAGTTGGTTGCATGTCTTCAATATTACTTGCAGTGAGTGATGATTTTACATTAACATGAGTTACAGTGATTGATGACTTTACATTAACATGGCTTGCAATGGTCAATGATGTGTCTTCAACATGATTAGAAGTGGTTGATGACATACTTTTAGTATTGCTTGTCTTGACTAAAAGTTTACTCCCAACATGACCTCCAGAGGTTGGTTGTAGGCTACTAGTATGACTTGCAATGACTGGTTGAGTGTCACCATCATGACTTGAAAAGGCTGGGGAGATACCCTCTGCATGACTTCTAGACGCTGAGAATTGCCCCAACAAGACCTCTAGAGGCTAAGGAACTTACCCATTGCCTTCACGTCTTCTTCATATTCTCCCTCCTATTCATTTTAGACTGTTGGTTACTAGTATCAAAACTTTCACCACATGAGGTAGAAGGAGGAGAAGTTCTTATGGCAAAGAAGCATAGGGTTTTTATGCCCTTAATATAAAGTGATTGCTTTAGAAGCATAAGGAGCATTCAAGACATTCTGAGTGGAAAATAACCAAAGTGACAACACTATGGTGAATTAAGGAAGATTCAAAGTGGCCATAAAGGGGGTACAAACATTTCTAGCAAATGGAAAAGCACAAAGAGCCCCATTGCACAGTGGTCCCTTGGTTGATGTCAATAGAATTCCAAGCTCTAAGAGAATTAGATGTGCATTGATTTGTGTCACCAAAAGATTGTCCTAGAATAGAAGAAGCTCCAGGATTCATGAAAAGTTGATTACTTGCTCCAAAGTTCTGACCGGGTTGTGTTTGTACAAATGATGGAAAAGATCCTCCAAATGTGCCTCTCATTCCTCCTAAAGTTTGGATACCCTATAACACACTAGCACTTGCATGATTAAATATTATAAACTCCTACTCCATAAAAGGGAATACTTTCTTGGTTAGGAAATTGGCCCAATGGAAATCCAGTACTAGAGTCCCCTATTCCAAATATGTTACCTTGCGGTATGTTTGATCCAAAGAGAATACTAATACTCATAGGTTCAAATGTTTGGATAGGAAAGCTGATTCAGGGTAAGCTGGAGCTAAGAAAACTTCCAATTATGATGGATGGGTTGGGCATGGACATTTGTCCACTTTACGTCGGGAAATTATGGAAAGGAACTGATGGTCATTCCCCGGAGTAGTGATAAAACTTAATGTTGGAGGAATAGTAACATGTATTGACTGAAAAATTGGAAATGTCATTCCAAAAATAAAAGGATTTGAACTTTGCAAAACTGACGAAGTGCTACCAATGAGAATCCCAGAGAATGGTGGGGATCATCCTGATCCTACCGCAAACAACATATTAATACTTACTCCTCCCACATGAGTAGAATTAACTAGGGGGTTACCTCTCTTGCACTAGATATTTCTCTAATGTTTTGTTGGTGTTCTCCAAGGTTTCCACATCAGGAAAAGATTCTGTAGACCACTCTCCCAGATGGGTTCACAACCTCGGAAGAATGGCCCCTTCGTAGCCCTGATATAGTCATGTTAATTGACTATATGTTTTTTGCGGCTCGGATTTTTAGTCTCTATCATGTCATGTGGACTGGCCTAAGTGATAGGAGGCCAGAGGTCACGTTGCATACTCAATGAAGGAATGATTTATTCTAGTAGAGTGAGTTGACTTGTCTATGTGACAAGGGATTTCATCCCTTGTTGTGGAGACAAAGTGTAATCTAATGTTGTATTTGACATTGGCTCTAAGATGCGTCCAATACTTATTAGAGTATGGTCAAATCTACATTATAGATTTACATGAAAAATATGATCATCATGTGATGAGACATCAACAAGGAGAACTTTTCTATGGTTAAGAGATAACCAAAGAAGTCAAGACAATCCATTGAAGAAGTCCCAGAGAAAGTAGAAGGCAAGAAAGAGAAAAAATACCCCAATAAAAGGGGGAACTTGGCCCTAGAAGACAAAAGTACAAGTCGGCCTCAAGTGTAAAAATCAAGTCAAGTAAAGAATATAAATAGAAATGTTCTCACACTTCAGTTGGCACATTCAATAAAGATCATCTCTCTCAATTAGTGTGCACTTCTGAAGGAGGAAAAGTGAAGATCACTAGAAGTAATTTTGGGGTTATCTTATTATCTCTATCTCTCTCAAAGGTTTGCTATGGTTTCTTGTGGAAGAAGAGCAACTCTTGTGCCAGAGCTTAATCTTCATGATTGGTATTGTTCTTGTATTGGATTAATTTCTTTCAAGAAAAGTTTGTTGTGTTTTCTTTCCTTTGGGTTTCCCAGGATAAATCTTTGTCTCTTGTGCATGGTTATCTTTCAGTGATCCTTGCTTTTGTTTATGCTGAAAATGAGTATTGATTATGCAATGAAATTGTGGGATGAAACAAATGATTGAAGAATTATTGTGAAATAATAATCAATGATTGAAAATTGGATTAAAATTCAACATGGTATCAGAGAAGTTCTGAATAGATTCCATTGCCTGAGATTGTTTGTGGCAGTGTTACAAATATCGGACTTATCGGCGAAAATGTCGGCAAACATCAGCAATATATTAGCAACTTAAAAAAATACAAAAATATTCATTTTTTTCAATTTCCTAAACATCTAAAGCAATAGGAACATCAAATAAACACATTGCTACATGAATATGTAAAAAAAACCGATATATAAGATGTATAAGACGTCTAGTGATACATGACACATAAAAAATGAATCATGTCATGGATCTTGAGTCCCCAAATCATGAATCACCAAAAAAATACAATCAATACATCTCATATGCAATGAAATTAACTAAATAAAGTAAACTATGGATTCCCTCTACCCATTTTATGGGAAAGGGTAATCACTCTAGTAATGGCTCTAGCTCTAAAGCTAGAAATCCCAGGCGCTCGTGGGAGCCTTCGTGGACTATGTCATCCTCTAAAAGTGCCTAGAAACTGATGTACTCTAGAAAAGTCTAACAAGTGGTGGAACAAAAACTAGTGGCTCCGGTGGTGGAACAATCTCAAATGAGTCTAACCACTTATCGTCCCATGTCTCACTCTCCATGTGTTGTGTATGATCCTCTAACCAATCAGGGGATGCCTCCATAATAGGGTCATCAATCTCCACTCTCCATGCAACAACGGTGTCAATGGCATCCAATGAAATGGCAGCCACAACCTAGTATTGTAGGAGGCATACACTAGATCATTCAAGTGTTGGGTATCCAACCTATATGAGGACCATAAATTTATTTAATTAGAATTTAGAATACATAAATTACTCATGGGACATAAATTATAATTTATAATTCAATTTCAAATTCTTTAAATTGTTGCGCTTCTTGGTGTGTATTTTTTCAAATACACTTCAGTTGCGCTCACAACTAAAAGAAATACATGTTTGGCTAATGATTAAGACAACAAGATTTTGGAGATGGGGTACTTGTTTGCCATAGGTTTCCTACCAAGTATCTACAATGAATTGGAGAAACATAAGAGAAGACATTGAAAATTTGAAATTTAAAACAAAGAAAGTAATGAAATTAAATTTTGAAACAAGGTGAAGCTTACTTGGCAGTATGTTCTTCCTGTCATTAATAGCCATATCAAATCCAAATGTTCCCATGGCCCTCCTATAGACTTTCAACTCTTTGGAAATCTCTGAACAATCAGCTGCACTTGTCACCATCCTCTGGACACACTTCAAAAACCGATCCATTACCTCTGCATCAAACCTGAAGCCACAAGAGTTAGAGAATGCAAGGTTGAGGAATATCCCTGCAGCATGAATGGGGCGATGAAGTGATTTGTTCCATCGTTAATCAATCACCTCCCTTATCAATTGTTGTTTCTCTTTCCCCTCATCCCTCTTGTCTAGCTCATATTAGGCAGAAGCGACCTCTTTGGCCCTATCCATGGCCTCATACAAGTAGTCCATTGCAGGATTGTCTCCATCAACCAAGCATAGAAACCTTACCAAAGGTTCACATATAATGTGACACCTTCTTCACCCCATCGCAGAAACTCTCCTGGTATGACACTAGCTTGAATATGTGATGTCCTTTCAGTTTCGTGCTAATTTATAAAGCACACCACTCAGCTGAAAGGAACATAGTTTGCAACTCCCATAGAGAAGTAAGGAGAGACTAAAGAGGGATGAAACAAGTGGCAAAGCGAGTGATGGCAGGATAGACCAACTCTCTATAAAGAGTGAACTTCCTCATCAAGCTAAGAACATAAGCATGATTGTATATAAATTTGGTGATGCTTCTTGTTGAATTAATGACATCCTTGATAAACTGGATCTTCTCCATATCCTCTAAGATCAAGTCAATACAATGTCTTGCACAAGGTGTCCAAAATAATGTAGGATACCTATCCATAAGCATCCTACCAGCTGGCACATAATTCACAACATTGTTTGTTACTACTTGGACAAAATGTTGCAGACCTATCTCTTGGATGAACCCATCCAACAACTGACATAGTAATGTTTCATCTTTGAACTGTGTATCTGCATCCATGGATTTTATAAACATTCTCCCTCTGGGACAATGAACCAAGAAGTTGAGAAGGGTCTTGTTACCACCTAAGTTGTACTTAGTGGTTTTTTATCAAGTGAGCCTGGTGAACCGGACAAGGATAACTTGTTCGGACTTCAGAAGACCTTTGGAAGTACTTCTGGGAAGTGCTTGTTGTACTATATCACGTGTTCATACCCCATGGGGGAATTGTAATAAATGTTTTAGCATGATAGTGTCTATAAAAGACTCAGTCTCTTAGACTTTATTTGTCAATCTGATCAGCCCAGGGTGTTTTTTCCCTTGGTTATTATGGGTTGCTGAATAAACGACTGATAATTTCTGAGTTTTTCACTCCATACCTCCAAAGTTGGGGTGGTCGGCTTGGCATTTGGGCGTATTGAGGTTATTAGAGTCTATGTGTCATTGTATAAACATGCTAGGCATCATGGTCGAGTCATATGAACATGTCTAAGTCCCCCTAGGTTTTTTCAATTTTTCAATTTTTTAGTTTTTTCAGTGTTTTTTATTAAAATTTATTTTTTCCAAAACTTAGGCTATTTTTTAATAGTTTAATTGGAGAAATTGATTTTGTAATAAAAGTGGGCCAAATAATCAGTTTCAGTCATGTAGGTGCTCATTTTCAAGCTAAGAGCACCATATAAACCCATGGACCTACTATTTCCTAGTTTTGGCTGATTTTCCATCACTCAGGTCAGAAAGCCCCAAAAATCAATTATTGAATATTTTAATTAATAAATTGATGAATAATGGAGCAAATCCAGAATCGTAGATCAGTGGATTCTCAGCCGATTTGATTGAAATCAGTCAGATCTGAACCAAATTGACTGGATCTGACAAATCCTTGACTGAAGGAGGTGTTCAAATTAGATCCAGAGTTAATCTTCAGCAGCTTTTATGGGGAATTGTGCCCTCTCTCTCTCCTCCACATGTGTGGACTCTCCTGGATGCTCTGTGGACAGATGTGTCAGTTTATGGGTTGATGTGTCAGCTCAATCAGCCCCCCGGTTGACAAGTAGGCTTAGTTCAGCTTCAGATCCGCATTGATTGACTCTCCATCAGCTGATTTGATCTGTCTCCTTGGGATTTGCGCCCCCCTGGGCTGGATCTCCTGGTTTTTGTATAAATCAAGGCACAAGCTCCCTCTTCCAAGCTAGTTAGAGTTGGATTGAAGGGATTGCTATTGTAGTACTGTTGTAATCGTTTGATTGTTGAAATAAAGAAGCTTTGGAGGCCAAATGGTGTAATGCTCTCATATGTGTGGATTAAGCATTGTCTTACGGCGATTGATGTTGCCGACTTTTCTCTCAAATTTTGCATTTGAACCCTGTCTGGCTTGAACGATTCAAATGAATCAATAGGAGTATAGTTGGGCAAGTAAGGTTACTTGTTTTTCTTATATCTCATAGCATATATGATTAGAAGATATAGATTATACATGTTTAATAAGTTTATTTGCATGTAATTCTTGTCTCTTTTTCATATATATATATCCAAATCTCATAAGGTTTCGTGCAGGATTGTGTGTTTAGCTTTCAGGTAGCAAGGATTGGACGAGCTGTGGATCTAGTTTGACTCCACTGTACATCCAAAAGCTTTGTGAAGACATTGCCCCTCTGTATTCCACTAACAAGTTTCCATTGCAGATCTGCTTCAAGAACAAGCACTTCTCTTCTCCTTTTCCTCCTTCAAAATCAATTTTCTTACCTAGTTACTGTGTTCGAAAGCTTTGTTATCATTTCGATCTGTTATATCAAAGTAAAATTTACATAGATCTGCTATTTCAAAGCTCATAGTCTAGATCTTAATTCTGAAAAGTATCGTTAAGCCTTCTAGATCTAGCATAAGGAAATCGTCCATTTTGCATGGCGAGTTAAAGAAAATCAGTAGGTTGCATGCTCTAGATTTCCTTTCTTGTTTTAAAAAGATTAAATCCAGCAATCAGTGCATATTTCATTGGCTGCACAAACAGCAAGCCAAGATCCCAAGGAAAGCTTGCTTTTCTTGGTTCCTTTTTCACCTGTTTAGCTAGTTTTAACTTACTCATTTTGAGTTAAGGTAGGATGATCCAAAGGTACTCTTAAAGTGCTTTTGGGCATATGTTATTCTAACATGTTTTCTGGTTTTTAACAGGTGCAACAGAAAAGAAAAGAAGCTATTGTTCAAAAGTGGCCTCAGGAGCATTCAAATCCCCCCAAGGGTCTCCCCTTTCGCTAAAATTTAAAAATTTTGCAAAGTTGCAAGATCTTGGTTTCATCCCGTATAAGGACCAAGAGGTTTCTGATATTTCAGTTTGCTGATATTGTAACCAATAATAATAAAGAAAATATTTTTTGAGTAGGCTCTTTCGAGCCCGCTCCCCATCCCCCCTCGGGGGGATTTGCGTCTGTGTTTTTTTTTTTTTGTTCTTTCTTTTTGCAATCTAGCGTAGTTCTAATTTGCAGGGTAATATACTTTGATTTATTATCAATTCCATATTCCATATCTAAGGTTTCAAAGTAATTTAATACTTACCCCATGACTTCCCGATTGACCTGAAAGGGGAAAGAGATGCGTGGTAGGACTAATTAGAAAACCAGCATTGTGTATCTTGGTTTTCTTTTCATCATTTGTTTCTTCATTTTTAATAAAATTAACCCCTCCTTGATTCCTCGATTGAGATCTATTTGGATCGAAAGAGGTTCTTGGAGGGTTTTCTTTTTAACAAAGAACATCCATCTCAAAATTTACTAAAATTGACAAGACTCCGATGTGTATGCTTTGCACTTGGTTGCAGTTCGTCCGATCAGTCAAGCTGTATCAAAAGCACTTGAGTGACTGGTATAATTAGGATTCACTCTCCCAAATTGACAAACCATCAGGTGAAAATCCAACACCTAGATCAAACCATTACGGTGGCAAAATACCCAAAGGAAGCGGGAACTCCGAAAAAGTGACCTCAGGGGGCCGATCTCTGTCACACCCTAACGGGTGCGTTATGAACAATAGTCCCAGAGACTCCATTCAGCCCACATATTCCTTGCGAGTAGCCGTGAAGGTTTAGTTTTGGACATACTCCAAGTACTCTCAGGTATATCTGGAGTCCACCCCTTTGCCTAATTTTAATCAACTCATATTTCACATTAACTTAAAACGTACCAAGATGCAATTACAAAACATTCACTCCAAGCACAAGCAAGTACATTGATTTTCTTTTGACTCCATTTGAAGGCGTTGGTTATTTTCTTGCTATATATATATATATATCGTGTCTCAACATTGTGCTTTCGTGCGCTCATTTTGTATCTTGTCATCTATGGTTGTTTATGGCTACATTTCAAACTCCTAAGTAATTCATTCAGTTTAACATCACCATACTAAGTAATTAGCCTTAGTAACTTAATAGGGTCTACCCCCCTTGGCTTCGTTAGGAGTTGAGCCTAAACAAAGGAGTCAAGAACAAGGTGACATCTTTGACTCGAGACTTTCCCCCAAGGACACACCGAGTGGCTTGAAGATTTCTGCCACGTGACCCAGGTGTGTGAAAGGCAGGAACAAATCTTACCCTTCGGATCAGTCCAACCATCTGACATCACAGTGCATCCTGTGGCGGCCCATGAACCTCAAAGCTCCTCTAACCTGTAAGTGAAATCGACCTTTTCATCATCAAGGATGAGCACTCTCAACTCCTCATAAGTGAGGGGTTTATACCTCGTCCCAACAGTAGCAACAACCTCAAACATAGGCACGTAGAATGGTTTGTTCACAAAGTGGAATTGAATATCACTCCATAAAAGGCATAAACCCACAAGTTTGTCTGCTTCCTTTCCTCTTTTATCTTGTACATTGACTTTATACCTTGTTGTCCATTGGTCCCAGATCTCAGAACAAAGAAAGAAGATTCCATTGAAGGCATGGAAGAAGATGAGGATAAGGTCTCAATCTCCAGTCCCCCTAAAGTGTGTCTGGTTGTCCCAGATCCGAATATTGCTCTCATTAAAAGTTCCTGCCTCAAAGCTTTCCTTTCATCTTTCTTCTTGCCAATCCCTTCAATTGCAAGTTTGGCCCTATGAATACTTTCAGTAGTGGTGTTTTGACAAATGTCCACCTCATGCCTTGTAAGTTGTGCGAGGTGGTATTTTAGCCTACTTATCCCCCCTCGTCATTTCCTTCCAACACCAATTGCATCTAATCTTTTGTCAATTATATGGATTAATAGGCTTTGTATACTCCCAGAATGGATCCAAAATCTTTGGTATGTTTGTAACTTTGTAATATGGATTATGGAAGTGAAAACTAGTTTGAAACTTTGAACCTGCAACTTAAAAAATGGTTTTTAAGCTATTCTATTGCAAAAATTGGCAAATCAAATAAACAACCAACATGGAAAAATGAAATTTAATTTAAGTTTTCAGTTTTGACTGTATTAACTTTTTAAGTGCTAAAACTTAATTGTGTTTCCAACTATCCCTAATTCCCCTCTCTTCTCAAAGTTAAACAAAGTCACAATCTGAAATTACAAACCGTGAGCTTAGAATGAGGTTTTTTTGTAAGTTTTTAATGTAATTTATAATTTCAAATAACCATAAAAGCCACAAGACAGTGGCACTTGAATGATCAGTCATTGGTGACTGTCATAAAACTTAAAAGTAAAAACTTGAAACATAAAATGCACAACTTTGTTTTCCCATGCTCAAGTTTAAATTAAAAAAAAATTAAAACACTTATATTGTTATAAACCTATACATGCATCTGAATTCCATGCATTTTATACTCTTGATTGTTCAATGATGAGCATTGAGGAGGGCACTCACAAATATCCTTAAACTTGAGAAGGAAGTGTTTTAAAAATTGAAGGGTTAAATTTTTAAAAACTAAAAACCTAAGCAACGTTCTCTTCTTTTGTCCATGATCAACGTTCTCCTTTGCATGCCCTATCTCCTTCTCCTTTGTGTTCTCCAGTCTCCTCCTTCGTGTGCCCTATCAACTCGGAGGAACAAGAAAACAAACTCTAAAAATGCGTGTGTTTTGGCCTTTTTTGACCCCGCATTTCGGTCGACCAATGTCGACTATTGACTCGCGATTTTTATGGAAACAATCGTGAAAAAATCCAAAAAGCTTTCCCTACAAAACGTTAAAAGTTTGGTGTAATATCTCCCAATTTTATCCACGTGGAGTTAACATCGCGATATCTCGCGGTGTGGCCGATAAATCATCAATAATGGTAGCATTGGTTTGTGCCCTAATCTAGAAAGTAGGGATTCCAAGTTTAGACACTTCTCTCCATAGATTGGACTTGAAAGGAGCAATGTGAAACTCGTCTAGGTAGGGCACACTTATTGCAGAAGTAGAATTTCGTTTGGTGAATTTTCAATTTTGACCTAATTCCTATTAGGGTCAAGATCTAGGGCTTCTAGTTTTGAGCCTTTCTGACCACTAATTAGTTCGTTCTTAGCATATTGGAACTCACCCTAGGAGGGCACATCTACCTATGGGCTTGTTGGTAGGCAACAACCCTCTCAATTTTTTCTGCTTCGCTGAATAAAATGATCAGTCCTCTTTTATGATTTATCACAAAAATTATATAAGAGTGCCTTCAGAATCTTCGATTCTGAAGGTATTCTCAATAAAAGAAGATTTAGAGGTCAAGCTGGTAGTTTAGGAAGCACCTTGAATTAAGCTAGTTCTTATATTTGAAGCAGCTGCTATATTCATTCTCATTATTCCATGATCATATATTATTAATATATATAAATGCATTGTTGCTTTACATTATTTGATAAGAACGAATTAGTTTAAGTGATTCATAACCCTTGTATTTATTAAAATTTCTTTTAAATAATTGGCTTCAAATATTTGACATAGTGTTATTTATAAAACGTTAATATTCAAACATATATATAAAGGTTGGGTAATTTTTATTATATCAAAACCCTTATATGTTTGTTGAATATTCTTATCATTACAGACTCTCATAACTTATGTCTTATATAATATGTAAATAAATAAAATTTGCCTCGTATATACTTGTAATAGAAAGATCTTGCCTTTATTTTTATTCTTCAAATTTTGATTAAAAATCCTTTATATTATGTTTCTAATGTTAAATCGAAATTGATTATGATCTAAAAGGTTGGCTTGGTATGATGTTTTTCTAATCAACATTTATATGGCTTATGAATGTTAATTTTAATAATCAGTAAGTTGATATTCCAAGTTAATATTATGGATGGACTTATATTTGAAAGATTTACTTCTTGTTATTATTGATGATATCATTTAGACACCATAATCATTGTTAAGCATGTGGTTTCCTATTGCTTAGATTGATGTTACATCTAACCTCCACGTATTAGATTTATCATAGCAAAAGTTAAGAGCTGGGAGGGAATAACTATGACACGAACCTATACATCCTTACACCTGTTAATTTTTACACCATGAATTGACAAGAACTTCAATGCAAAATCATTATTTATCAAATGGTGATTTCTGTCGATTTTTGGGTCATCATTCTAGCATTGGGATTAAATACGAAATCTCATAACCAGACACATGTAACATAGTGTGATAATTTTGTCATTTCGGAATGCTTCTCATAAATCTTTACGTACAGGGTTATCATTTTCAAATCTTAATTTTTATGATTTTAACCTCGAATTCACTTCGTTGGGAAAACAAATCCTGAAATCAGATAATGGTTGTCGAGAAGCATTGCATAATGATTTGGTTAGTTTGGTGGTCTCGTTTTCCGAAGAAACGGAATTTTAGAACTAGTTTCCATTATGTTTAAACTATGGTTACTAAAATTAGATTTAGGGTTTCAGTTCTCATCTCAGGTGAATTGGGTTATGATGTGATATTTTACACTATGCCATTCACATGGATTCCAATACCATCTGTGTTCACGCATCCCTTCATCCCGAACCCTAGTCGAAACCTTTGTAGAGTGGAAATGGCACCTCTGAATCGCTTTGAGATTTCAGGCCCTAAGTTCGTTGAATCAAACCCAGAAGCAGCTGCATTGTTTGATCAGATAGGTTGGAGTTTGTTTTTTAAAGGTTTTAGTGGTCATCATGTAGGAATAACCAGACAATTCGTTTTGTCATTGAAAGATGATGTAGCTCAAATTGGGGATTTTCAGCTGGTTTTGAATGAGGATATGATTGCTAAAGCTACTAAGCTTCCTCAAGTTGGTGAGCGTTGGTTCAAAGGTCAGAAGGTCAATAAGAAGAAGTGTGAAATGTTTCTCTTACCATTACCAGAGGGTTCGGATCTTGGAAGAGGCGTTTCTGTTAAATTTTCAAAACCGCAATGGAAGGCTTGTTTTGAGATTTTAATCAGGTATGTTACCTGCAATGGCCGCTAGTCTCATATACATTACTATCATTTACGATTGTTAATGGCCTTAAAAGGTAGCAAAATCAATTTTCCTTTCTTCTTGCTTCAGAGTCTTAGGAAAATGGCTCATAGTGTACATAATATTATTGGAGATATAGAACAAAGTCTATTCCATCATGGTCTCCTTAGGATTTTATTTCAGTACCAGTTAAATCGCATTGGTAGATCTTGGGATGAATTTTTGAGTGCAAACAGTTTTGGATTAACCCAGTATTGGCCTACACTGCATCCAAAAACCTATAGAAAACATAAACGTTTTCCTCAAACTAAAGCCAATTCTAAGTCAACAGATGTTGAAACATCTAAATTAAGAATGTCGATAGAGGATAATCCAGGGCATACAACTACAATAGAAACCCTTCTTTTAAATTTTGAAACCCCTGTGGTCACGGCTTTATACGAGGATCTTCATATTGTATCTTCAAGTGCAAGGGAAAAATCGAAATTGTTAAACAAAGGAAAGGTAAAATTCGATGGTGAATTCAATTTATCAGAATTCCCCATTACAGGGATGGGTTTACGCAGAATTACTAGAAGCATGAAATCTTTCACTTCAAAAGCACCGGTTCATACTCAGAATTTGCCATTTATCAAAATTTTAAGTGAGGAAGAGGATTATGGTTCATTAGAAGTATCTTCACAGGAGTATGAAGAAAAAATGGATAATCCTGTTGTATCTTTGAATAATGATTGTAATGAGAATCAATCGTCGGTTCTGCCAAATGATAAAGAAATCAAATTAAGGTCTGCCTTGGATAATGATTCTTCATTAGAGCAGACGTTGAGGAATACCATGAAAATTATAAATTAAAACAGCAAATTGGACAACTAAAAGGGAAACTGAAAAAATCTAAATCAAATTCCATTGTATTGAAGGATGAAGTGCAGAACTTAAGGAATGAATTATTAACTTGGATAAAACGATGGTAGGATTTGAAGCAGAAGAAGGACAGGTTGAAAACTCTGAAAAAAATCCTGTATTATTGCTAACATGAAGCTTTTGAAACAAGAAGAGCAACATAAAATGGAAAGTATAAAATTAAGGGCTAAATTGTTTGAGGCTCGTCGAGTTATTAAACTCAGAAGTGCACCTTAAAATTGTTATTACTGATAAGTTTTTAGATAATATAACAGGTAATTGGCATGCCCACATAATCATAGATTCTTTAGGCATTGCATATCATTTAATTTAAATTGTTATTTCAGTTTTAATATTTATGATAAAACTCATGCATGGTCATATCCTCGATTTTTATGGTGTTCATTCCGTTCATTTTCCCAACAAATTATGAAGTCGTTTCAAGCTTGAATGTTCTAGATGCTAGATGTCAAACAACAATTACTATATGGACAAGTCGACATTCATAGATGAGAAAGCAGTTATCAATCTGACAGTTCAGATGCTAGGTGCAGTAGTGAGGAAGATGATAGTTAATGTCCCAGATTCTAGATGTTCGATGATTTAGGCTCAATAGTTTACTTTTAATTTTCAGTTACATAGAAATAGGAGAGGCAATTATTGATCCTTCTTATAAAACTATGAAAGACAGATTATAGAGGGGTCGATGGAGTATTGAAGAAATAGACTTATCTGAAATATAATTATAGTTTTGGTTTTAATTTCTTTGTTGGAGTTTTATNCAATGTTTTCATGAATAAATATCATCTTATTATTCAAATATTTAGTATTGAATATTAGTTATTAATTAATAGAACATAACAGAAAAATTAAAAGTAGTTATCTATTTTAATTTTCTGTTGTTGTGCATATTCAATAAAGTGATTATATGACAATGATTTAAATATTTTCATTTGAATTGTTATTGTCTCTCTCTTTGTTTATTTGAAATCATTAATTGGTAATTAATTTAGTTTTCAAGTTGCTCTCAGTGGAGATAGGATATTTAGTTAATTTTAATCTTAGCTTAGTTTATTTCTTAAATTTTAGTTTATTTTAACAGTTGTTAAATAGAATTAGATTAATTTGATAAAACTTAAAATAGGCTTTAAGTTAAAATATTTGAAGCAAAACCCTCAAAAATTGAAGACTTTCCTTAAGAAAGCATTTTAGGATAACTTAGGTCTTAGAAAACTAATTCTAGGGTTTATTTACGTAGTAATAAAATTAGGATAATTTTTTACTGAATTTTTAGATTCTCCTTAAGAGGAAAAATTCAGTTGGTAGCAAGACCATAACCTGCGAAATTTTTCCATTTCAAACACACCGGGAGCTGCTCTAAGCAACTTGTGTGGGCTTAATCTCCTTAAGTTGGCCAAGTCAGAAATTTCGTCCAACAGGACTCCATTTTCACATTTGCTAAACTTTAGTCTTAACCTAGCTATTGCTCAAGTTTCAGATCTTTTCAAAATGATGTCTAGTATCAGAGTAGAAGATAGATTGGATGGTACTTCAAATTTTAGATCATTGAAAACAAGAATACTCTTTGTCTTGGAAGAAAACAAAATCCAAGATTATTTAAACAAAGATATCTCAGTACCGAAAGATGACGGGGGAAATTCTAAATATAAGAAGAATGAAGCAAAAGCAAAGAGAATCTTGATAGATTCTGTAAAAGACCACTTGATTCCTCATATTTATGAGTCAACAACTACCAAAGCAATATATGATGCCTTAGTGGGATTGTTCGGAAGTAAAAGCGCTATCAAAAGATTATCTTTGAGAAATCAATTCTGTTGCATAAAGCTGACCAACTCAAATTCAATGGCCACCTAGTTTATGAAGGTCTCCCAATAGAGAGATTAGATTTTAAATCTATTGAAGACTTCATTGAAGATGCATAACTTGTTATGGTAACACTTAGTGGACTCCCTTCCTCATGGGAATCATTTATTTAGAGTGTTTGTGGAAGAGAGGAGTTACCCAAGTTTGATTGACTATAGGCTAACTGTGTTCAAGAGGAGGCCAAAGTATTATCCAAGAATAACTCACAGAAACCTCAGGAAGAATAAAACCATGCTCTCGCAGGTCATGCATGAAAAGGAAAAGTAAGAAGAAAGTTCGAAAAGAAGAATACAAATGAAGGATTAACTCCATCAAAAGGGAAGAAGAAGGATCTTTCAAATATAAGGTGTACAATTGTTAGCATTTTGGTCGCTTTGCTTATCAGTGTACTCAAGAGAAAAGGAAGAGAAAGCAACATGCATCAATAACCAGTGTTGATGGGCCTCCATCAAAGAAGACAAAAGAAGATAAGCTTGAGGAAATTACAGATCATCTTCGAAAGGAGTATTTCTTCTAGTACACTCTATTTTTGCACCAATGACAACGTTACTTTTGAATAATGTGTTGCACTATATGATTTTCAGTGATGATTTATGAAGGCCTAGGTTGTAGTCTGACAAGAAAGAAGATAAAGATTTGAGGACTCCAATAATTTTTGCAAAGAGGCAGAGATTAAGAGGGAGTCAACAAAACAAACAAATATAAGTATTTTATACTTTGTGACTCGGTTTTATTTGCTTAAATTTGAATTATTATTGTGGATGAATAACATAAGTATTTAATTTAGTACTAGTTAACCCTTGTGGACATTTCTATCACATTCAGAATAGATTCATATGAAAGGGGGCATTGATGGATGTGCAACATTGTGAAGATGTGCAGACAAACATTCATATGAGAAATGAATGGTCCAGATGAGAAAACAAACATTAATTAGAAATGAATGGCCTGAATGGCCCAAATGACCAGGCAAACATTCATATGAGAAATGAATGGCCCATACACCGTGATGGTTTTACAAATGAGTAGGAAGACATTCATATGAGATGATTCTCCCAAACATCGTGATGATTCGATAGATGAGTGGCAAACATTCACAAGAGGTGAATGGCTTAGATACCAAGATGGTAGTACAGATGCAGTTGTAGTACCGTCATAGTAGCATAGATGCAGTTACAATAGGGACATCATAGTACAGATGCAGTTGCAATACATGCACAATATAGATGTAGATGTGGTACAAATATGATGCATATGTAGTACGAGCACTGTACATATGAAAATGAAGTACAAATGCAGTACATAAGGAAATTCTCGCCAAGTAAGCGACTTGATATGATGCACAATGTCTCCCTTGCTGAGAGGGAGTGTTTATTTTCTCCAAGGTTTCAACACCAGGAAAATAAAATATGTCATAGTTTGGATGAGGCTCCCTCTCCTGATAATGATTTTATGGAACAAAGACTCCATAGCTTCTATTGGCAATAAACTAGGGCATTTCATTACCAGTGCAGACCCAAAGCGAGGCCTCTACTCATGCGCCCATATATGTGTGGAGGTAGATCTTGGACATGGACATTTAGAAGCAATTTGAATCATCTTAGGTGAGTGGAGCCATCTTCAAGTATTAGTCTATGAACAAATTCTATTCAACCGCAATTTTTGTCACTCCTATGGACACTTTGCTAGAAATTGTCCAAAGGAAAAAGAACAACATCCCACTCAGTCTCAGCATGACAAATCCCCTTCCAACAATGACTCGGGTTTCAAGGAAGTTTCAAGGTGTATCTGCACTCCTGCTAAGGATCAGTTTGCATCAAAAGTGGAAGAGTTTACCAATGTTTCCAAGCGAAACATAAGGTTCCAAAAAAAGGAACAAAAACAAATATCCCTTTAAAATTTTCATCTAATAGCTTTGAGGCTCTTGGCTCCCTCCACAATGAGGATCTAGATGATAACTATGAGAGCCCCTTAGATCCAGAACCATTACAAAATACCCCTCTCGAGTTTTCTATAGAAAGGAATTTAAAAGAATAAGAAACAACATAGGAAGATGAAAAGGAGGAATTTGAGGAAGAACAATAGACAGAAGAAGACACATATGAAGATCAAGAGGAATCATAAGTGTCGAAGCATGAAGAGGTGGTGCCTTCAAAGAAACAAGCAACTTCTGTAGCTCGACCACCTCCCTCTTCTAACCAAGACGGGCTAGTCTACTTTATTGATGCTCTTAAAAAAGGATATCTTCCATCCTTCTTATCACAAGTGTGTGGGCGTCAAGTAGTGACTAAGGAAGAAAGAACCAAATGTCCATGTCACATCAAGGAAGCGGTCAACTCTAGAGTAATTGTTAAAAGGAGGTTTCTCTTTGTAGGAATATTGGATTTTTTGTGCATTCTGTTATGTAATAAATTTGTAAGAATTTATCTGAATTGCCAGCAATATGCAAGAAGGACTAGCAACCAAGAAAAAAGTTGTAATCACATTTGGCCTACGCTAGTTAAGGGAGATGGATTTAGTTTAGGAAATCCATATTTTTACTGCCTAGAGTTTTTTCTTTGTAGTATTGAGGTTGATTGAGCTCATTTTTTCTAGTAAAAATCCTATTAGTTTCAGTAAAAAAGTAAATAAAATTATTTAGAAAACTAAGCACCAAAAGCAAAAATTGTTTGGTGAAGTGGAATATTAACCCCAATGCAAATAACATACATTTCCAGAGCATTCAACTATTCTTCCTCAACTATTTCTAGGGCACACAACCATTGTGCCTCAAGTATTTTGATACTTAGTAATAACTCCCAATTCCTCATGTCTTCCAAGGGGTCCCCTCTTTGGTTTCTATACCACTCTTTCACCTTGATTTTAATCTCTTTGTTTTTTCTGCCAAATGTATGACTTTGATCGATGTATAGGATTGATGCCCATGAAATTTGGACCAATTCTTCAAATTCAAGGTTCGTCATATAGGGTTTATTCTTAAAGCTATTAGACTCATTTCTTGAGACATTGATATTGATAAAAAGAACTAGTTTGTGGCTACAATATATACAAAAGGAGTAATGATTGAGCTTGTTCTAAGGAGTTTTGTAAATGAAACTTGTCCATTTGATTCACTATTAAAGCAAGACCCATTCTTTTATTGTTTTAAGTAAATATTCTATTTTTGGGCCTCACATCAACTAGATCCCATTTTAAAATCAAATCCTCAACTAGTTCTATGCACAAATATTAGAACTATACTCATATTTTTTTCTTTTTCTCCCAAAATATTAGGAGCATAAACATTCTCTATTTGTTATTTTTTTCCGATTAAGCTAAAAATGTAAAGCTAAATGTGATTCAATGGGGTCCTTAGGTAGTCATTCCCCTATGGAGGGTGGATGAGTCCCATAGGGTAGAAGCATCTCCAAAAAAAAATCCACGGGTATTTTGTACATCCTCCGCTTCACTTCCACGTGTTTAACCAACTTGGATATATTATACAACATCCTTGGCATCACTTCTACATATTTTCTCTCTCTAATAAAATAGATTCCTCCATTTTTGTTTCTTGCAAGAGCACCACTGCTTATTTTTCATTTTTAATTAGAGTTTTAAAATAATATTGCTTTCTCTTAGATCCTATTCCCCTACAATTCCAAGATAGTTCCTTGTTACTTTCTTTTGGTTTTGTAGTTAGGTCCATAGGAACAAACTTACATCAACGGACATTATCATCTTATTCCTCATTAATTCTTTTCCTCAATGTTATTTGTTGGGTTTTCTTCCCTTTCTATGACTTAATCTCTTCTTCTTTTGCATTTTATAAGGGGGTGTTGGAGGGTATATTTTTGTTTTTGGTCACAACGTCTAACTGCTCAATTTGTGCACTACTTGGTGGTGCTATTATTGTTCCTAAAGGACGAGATTGGAGTTTTTAATGCTTCTATGCAAGTTTCTACTGGGGTTCATATTTAATTAATATAAATCTCAATATATTGATTCGTTCATATCTTTTGTGTGCTTGTTTGAGGTCAATTTCTTTCCTCTTGAATTTTGCTGAATTTTCTTATAGCAGTAGATATACAATTTCTAGATATGATAATTACTTACTGATTATTTCAAACAGTGGTTTCATCTCATTGTTATCATTGAATAATTACACATTGAAAATTTCAGCTTGAAATGTAACAGAAACAAAAAAAGGATCACATAAAGATAGCCACGTACAATAGACACAATATTTTTATCTTGGGAAACCCAACCTTGGGAGAAAACCCAACATTTTTTCTTGAGAAGAAAGAAGTCCAATATCACAAGTACATCATCATCATGAAGAAAAAAAACTAGCACATAAAGAGTGCACCCTTCATGAAGAAACCCTAGATCAAGATAGCGAACCCTTAGTAATGATAAGAACCTTCAAAAGATATGGTCCTTGTAGCTTCACTAGACCTCCTTGAAGTTGCGCACTAGAAGAGATGAGAAGAGATTCCATGATGTGTTGATAAAATGAAACGTTTAACCACTTATTTATACACTTCAAGTCACCTTCATTTCACTTTTGGGGTTGGTATGCACTTTTCTTTTAGGGCCAACTTGTACTTTTTGGGGCTTCTTTAATGGTTCAGTGGACTTTGACTTGTCTTCTTGACATTTCTTCTTCACTAGAAAAGTTGTTCATGAGCCTTATTGATGCTATTCTTCTCTCACATGCACATATATTCATATAGAGCTCTAATGTTGAGTAAACCCACCAAGAAGCCCCTCATCACAAGAGGTCTCTTGATCCTACATCTTCAACATTAGACTAGACTTGTAAACAAGTCGAACCTGCTCTAATGTAGAATACATCACTCCATCCTACAGCAGGAAATGTGAGATCATCTTGATCTTTTTCACTCCTAGTCAAATCAGTGTGACTAATAGGAGAAAGACTGTGCTTGGCCCATTCACCATTAGCCAAATCAACATGGCCCCGTCAATGAATGTATCATTTCCCCTTGGTACAATCAGCATGACCAATCTAGGAGAATGTTTTCCAATGCTGCAAACAAGAGAAACGTCAACACTCCCTCTCAATGAGGGAGACATTATGCATCATGCCAAGATTGTCTCTGAAGTATATAAACTTTGCCTTAGATAGAGGCTTGGTGAGAATGTCTGCTATATGCTCATATGTGGATATGTACTATAGATTTACTACTCCCTTCTGGACCATGTCTCAGATGAAATGTTATTTCATCTCAATTTGCTTTGACCTGTCACGAAATACTAGATATTCCGAAAATTTGACACAGTTTTGATTATCACAATGTATCAAGTTCGTCTCTAGTCCCTAATCAAATAGTCTTGAAAGAAGATTATGAATCCACATTGCTTCGCTAGGTGTGACACTAGTTGTGATATACTCTGTGTTTGTTGTATTGAGTGGTACAAAAGTATGCTTCCTGCTAAACCATGGTAATATAGTTGCTCCCAAGCTGAAGCAACACCCCAAGGTGCTTTTTCAATCCACTACACTCCCTGTGCAATTAGAATCAGTATATCCCTGCAACCTCACTTCTTCTCTTGAGACATATCTCAACCCATATCCAATTGTACAACACAAGTACCTCAACACATGCTTTGCCACAACTCAATGTGGATGCCTTGGCTTAACCATAAACTGGTTCAGGATGCTCATTGCAAAGAAAATATCTAGCCTGTTGTTAACCAGATACATCAAGGATCTAATCAACTTCCTTTACATAGTTGGATCCACCAAATCTGAATCTAGAGCGAAATCACTCAAATGATTCATATTTGTCACCATGGGTGTAACCATAGACTTCGGTCCATCATACCAAATCTCCTTAAGATATCAACTGTTTACTTCCCCTGACTGTGGAAGATCTCATATGGTCTTTGCCACACGTCTATTCCCAAGAAATAATGCATCAAGCCAAGATCCTTCATTTCAAATTCTGAAGCCAACTTCCTCTTACACGCGACAATGATCCTCTTTGCCCCAATAAGGAACAAATCATCAACATACAACACCAAGATCAAAGGATCACCATCAATTACGTTGTAGTAAAGGTTGGGATCTGCATCACTCTTAGTGAAGCCCATACTCATCAAGTATCCATCAATCCTGGCATACCAAGCCCTAGGTTCTTGTTTTGGTCCATACAAATCCTTCTTCATTGTGAAAACATGAGACTCCTTCCAATGTATCACAAACCCTTGAGATTTCTCTATGTACACTTCTTCCTCAATCACACCATTTAGGAATGCGGTCTTTACATCCATCTGATGTAATCTCCAATCCATAATTGAAGTAAGAGAAATAATAGTTCTGATGAAGTGTACCTAGTTACTAGAGAAAAAGTATCCTCATAGTCCACACCCTCTTTCTAAGAGAATCCTCTCTCCATAAATATCGCTTTGTACTTCATGATGCAACCATCTGTTGCATGCTTGATCTTATAGATCCACTTGGAAGTCACCACTGACTTCCCCTCTGGCCTCATAACTATCTCCCATGCATCATTCTTCATGATGGACTAATATTCCTCCATCATGGCATCCTTCCACTACCTCCTCATAATTGGAAGGTGCATAATCAATGATGTGACTCATCAAAGCCATATTGAGAACCTTTGAGATCATTTATTCTCCTTGAAAGTACCACTAGGAGTTGCATGCTCCTTTGCATCTTGCAAAGTATCAAAAGCCATGTTGGCCTCTTCCTAAAGGCTACAACGTCTCTAGGTATATCCACTAAATCTATTGACTCCTCCGAATAGTCTAAATGGTGAACAATTGGACTAGAGGGATCTGTACCTTCATCCTTTAGAGCCTCCTACTCCTCGCTATCAATCTCCATATTAGACTATCTAGATCTCCTGAAGGATACCTTCTTATCAAAAGTGACATCCCGACTAACCTCAATCTGACATTGTCTTGGAATGTAGATCCTGTAGGTCTCGAAAGTCTCGATGTATCCCAAAAAAGTACCCTTTTCCCAAAAGGTTCTAACTTCGTCCTCTTCTTTTTGGGCACATGGGTGTATATTGGACAACCAAAGATCCTCAAATGACTAACCTATGGCTTCACTCATGTGAATCCTTCCTCAAGAGTCTTGTCTCGTAATAATCTATGAGGACTCCTGTTTTGAATATAAACCTCTGTGTTGGATGCCTCTTCCCATAAGAACATGGGTAAATTTTGATCATGAATCATTGCCTTGACAACCTCCATAATGGACATTTTCTTCTTATCTGCAACCCCATTCTGTTGAGGACTATAAGGAACTGTCAACTTCCTCTTGATCCCTTCTTCCTTGCGGAAACCATTGAAGTCGTTGGAAGTATACTCTCCTCCATTATCTGACCTTAAAACCTTGATCTTCTTCCCTGTCAAGTTCTCTACCTAAGCCCTAAACTCTTGGAACCTGTTGAATACTTCATCCTTGGCCTTCATGAAGTAGATCCTTGTATTTTAGGATAAATCAGCAATGAATGTCACATAATACAAGAAGCCACCCAAAGGTGATATTGTCATAAGTACACATACATCTGAATGCACTAGATCCAAGATCCCTTTGGACCTACTATCACTACTCAGAAAATATCTCTTAGCATTCTTGCCAAGTGGACAACCCTTGTAAACACCCTCATACTCTATCTGGAGCTCTGTAAGACGTATCACCATTTTCCTTAATGTTGGCAAAGCCTTGTAATGCAGGTGAGAAAGTATTCAATGCCATAACCCATAAGTTGATACTATCATGTACGAATTCCTGGGCTAGACGTCTTAACAATCTATACAATCCTCCTTCTTGACCACTACAAATCCTCCATACAAGAACATGACCATCTACAAATGCAACTTTGTAACCTCTATCCTCCAATGTTGAGATGGAGAGTAGATTCTTCCTCAATCCTGGTAAGAACGATACATCTCTCATGTGTAGAGAGTCTTCGGACTCTAATGTCATCCCAACTCCTTTTACTGCACACTTGGCATTGTCTCCAACTTCCACCTGTAATGTTGAATCCTTTTTTGTCAAATTTGTAAGAGAATCTTAGTATCCTTGCATGTGCCTAGAAGCACCATTATCTACCAACCAGGTATCACTACTGTTTGTAATAGTGCCTCTAAGAGCAAAGGCAAAGAAATATTATTTTTGAAGTTCATTTGCAATCCCATCAAGTTTAGATTCCTTTGTCTTCTTCTGTGGTGGATGCTCATCAACATCGGTTGTTGATGCATGTTTCTTTCCCTTCCTTTTCTTCCAAGGACGTTGAGAAGCATAGTGACCAATTGTATGACAATTGAAGCACTTTATCTTTGAAAGATCCTTTTTCTTCTATTCTTGAACTAGACCTGATCCTCCACCGATATTTTTCTTCCCAAAAATTTTTCTTCCTTTTCCTTTTCTTGCATGAGCTACAAAATCTTGATTGTCTTCATTACGAGGTATCTGCAATATGTTATTTCACAATATTATGGCTTCCTCATGGACACAATAAGTCCATAGCCGATCAAACTTGGGTAACTCCTCTCGTCCACAAATGCTTTGAACAAATGAATCCCATGAAGAAGGAAATCCATTAAGAGTCAATGTAGCAAGTTTTGCATCATCAATGGTGTCTCCAATGGCCTTAAGTTGATCTCTCAATTGGGAGACTTTCATAAAATAAGTGGAAATTAAATCTGATTTTTTCATCATGATACAATGAAATTGATTCCTCAAAGCTAATTTCCTACTAGTGTTCTCACTCTCGAACAATCCCACCAAGTAATCAAACATTTCTTTGGCAGTCTTCAACTTAGCAATGTGAGGAATCAAATGATCTTTTATGGAATCTATCAAGATCCTCTTAGCCTTTGCTTCGTTCTTTTTGTGTATGGCTTTCTCCTTGGCACGTTTTGGTTTTGAGACATCCTCTTTTACATAATTTTGAATCTCATTTTCATCCAAGATGAAGAGTATCCTAGTCTTCTAGGATCTGAAATTTGTAGCACAATCCAATATGTCTCTATTCTAAGACTAGACACCATTTTGAAAAGAAGTTTGAAATCTAAACCAAAAACATTTGCATCGACAAAATATGTCAAAATTTAACTTCGACAAAACTGACAAATGACTTCACCAATAGGCGCACCCTGCCAAGGCGAGTTGTTCTTGTAGCAAATTTAGCCCCAAAATAGTCCAATAAATGCCCAATAACCTTCAAATAATGTTTAGATATGAGACTGTGCAATGGCAGATTTCAACAATGCTTTGATACCATGTTGAATTTTCTTGTAGCAGTAGAAATACAATTTTTAGTTCTGATAATTACTTCCTAATGACTTCAAACAATAATTTCATCACACTATGGTCATTGAATAATTACATGGAAATTTTCAACTTTAAATGCAGTGGAAACAAAAAAGGATAACAAAAAGATAGCCATGCACAATAGACACAATATTTTTATCCTAGGAGACCCAACCTTGGGAGAAAATCCAACAACTTTTCTTGAGGAGAAATCAGTACAATATTACAAATACATCACCTCTATGAAGAAAAAAAACCTAGCACATAAACGGTGTGCCCTTCATGAAGAAACCCTAGATCAAGATAGTGGACCCTTGACAATGATAAAAACCTTCAAAAGAGATGCTCTTTGTACCTTCACGAGACCTGCTTGAAGTTGGGCACTAGAAGAGTTGAGAAGAGATGTGATGATGTGTTAATCAAATGAAATTTTTAACCACTTATTTATAAACTTCAAATCACCTTCATTTGACTTTTGGGCCGAAATGTACTATTTTTCTTCAATATTTCCTGGGGCTTCTTCAATGGTTCAATGGACTTTGACTTGTCTTCTTGGCATTTCTTCTTCACTAGAAAATTTGTTCATGAGCCTTGTTGATGGCATTCTTCTCCTCGCATGCACACATATTCATATAAATCTCTAATGTTGAGTAAACCCATTGAGAAGCCCCTCATCACAAGAGGTCTCTTGAGCCTACATCTTCAACATTAGACTAGAGCAGGCAATGTGAAAGCATCTTGATCCTTTTCACTCCTAGTCAAATCAACATGACTAATAAGAGAAAGACTGCCCCCAAGCCATTCACCACTAGCGAAATCAACATGGCCCTCTGAGTGAATGTATCATTCTCCGTTGGTCAAATTAGCATGACCAATCCGGGAGAATGTCTTCCCAATGTTGCAAATAGGAGAAATACTAACAAATTTCTCCTTTCTACAATTGGGTTTCATATTCTTCTTGATATTTTATATATACGATCTCAAATATGTTTAATCTACCTACTAGTGTTTGCTTAGATAAAGATCCTTGTTGTTGGTTTTGTTTCCTTGTCCTATTATTAATATGGGTAGCTTTTTTTTTCTCTTTTATTTTACTTGCTATGTCTATTACAGTTGGATTTTGTGTGGTATTCAAGAAAACTTCGAGATCCTTGAACTTACTACACTCGAATGATAATCTATGGTTGGATATGTATCTAGTCATCCATATCCACTTTGATGGCTTCTAGCAAATCATTTTCTGGGTCCACCCATACAAAAAGTCCAACACATGCATACTTTGTAAGTTTTGGTTCAGTGTTGGCTACGCACTTTCTTATTACTTCAAAGGTTCCATATCCCCATAAAATGAGCAGATGATGCAAAAGTATTACTCACTGACACCACTATGGGAATATCCTCTTTTGTACTGAGATTGAGCATTCACATGTTTAGATGCATATGACATGGGTCAAGCAAACAAGGGCCATCTTTGAAGATGAAGCCCCTATTTGATATAATTCAGATAGGAATGCATGATATCATCATGTACATAAGTATTATTGTGTCATCCCTTCTAAGTGAGCGGTGCATTACTTAACAAGCTACTTTTCAATGGTTTTAAGGGCCGAACAAACCACCATGAATCTTCCAATCAAAGCAATTTCAATAATACTAGTACTTTTTATGCGTGTTGAGGAGACAACCAATGTGGGGTTTAGTCCAATATTTTGACAAACCTCTATCCTAGTTCAAATTTTGAATTTCCAACTTTTTTTTCGCTAGTGCCATTAAAGTTTTAAAGCATGACGCTTATAGAGAAAATTTTGAAGAGCTTGAGGGCCTCAAGAGAATTCCATTCAAGGAGGGAGAATCTCCCTCCCCTCCCTGAGGAGGTCATCAACTCACCTTGGATTCGACCTCAGTCACATTACCTTCCACCATAGCCCAAGCATTTGGAGCTTCCATTTCGACCTAAGTCTCATCCAGAGCACCTATCTATTGCTTCCAGAGGAATTGGTACCCCTTTCTTGTAAAAGGGGTAGAGGGTATCGATGATTCGTATTATTTATCATTGTACTATATAGTATCTAGATTCCTCATGAGTCATGATGATTCATCTCATGAGATACGCTTGTTTTGATCATTTGAGGTAATTTTGTATCATTCTATTAGGAACATATTTCAGTATTTTCAGTTTATTATCAATGTTTGATAATGATCTGCCATTTGACATCTTATGCATCTTATATATTAATTGTATTTTCATATTATGTAATAACTTGTTTATTTGATGCTGTTGTTTCTTTAGATGTTAAAAAAATTGAAAAAATGGTTGTTTTTGTATCTTTTCGATGTTTTTCGATAAGTTACATTTTGGACACTCGAAAATATGTTCGTCGACACAATATATGTAGCTTTGTTATATACACACTAGATCATGGGTCAAGACCAACATGAAACTCACACTGGTTAATATGAGCCAGGAAACATTACCAACAATCTGCGTCTTGATCTATGTCTATTGACAATCTCTTATATAATTGGTTGATAAACTCTAATGAAGCTTGTTTTCCCCACATAACAAGTACGAAGAGTGTGGTTGACTTTTGTAGCAATTAGTAACTGAACTAAAAATTCCAAGCAAAGTATGAAGAAAGTCCAAATCCTAGATAGGATAAGGAGAGAACCCAAATCCAGATTGGATGTAAACCTAGCTTTGGTATTAATGTTGTGGATGAAATCTATTCATGAATAGAGTTATACACAAATTATGTGAAATAAAAACCTCAATTTGATTTTCATTATGAGCCAAACAAAAGTTTATATAGCTTTATATCAATAAAACTACCTCAACAAACTTGGAGAGGATGCTCATAAACTTCTCATAAATAACAACTAATAATAGGTCTAGTTGGAGAGAAGATATCAACTAACCATAGGAAACAAAAAAACGTTATCACAATAAACCTCAATAATAATCTTAACAAAACACATAAAAGGTACTAAAATCCAATCATATACTAAGAATTATAATCCCTATTAAGTATCTATGTCTTTGTATGTCAAAATCCTATCTATAAATACCTTGTATATTTGATACTGGAAAATTCGTGGAGTTAGAGCGTTTGAGCAGCCATGGCTAGGGTTTTGAGAGTCAGAGCATTTGAGCAGCCGTGGCTAGGGTTTTGAGAGTCAGAGCGTTTGAGCAATTGCAACTAGGGTTTCAACCCTAGCCACACCCTTTTGCTGTGAGCCTTCATGTTTGTATTGTTTGAGAGTATGAACACCATGTTCTCCTCGGTGTGGTGTAGATTCTTTGTGCGGTGACCCATTGTTTGCAGTGGCGGCGACGACGACTTTTTAGGGGTTTCGAGGAACCATTGTTGCGTGGTGGAGGAACTGTATCCACAGTGCGCACAACTCTTTGGTGGAGTGGTGGCTATTTTGTGCTGGTTCTCTCTCTTTCGACGGCTGGTTTTTCATGGGGACGAGGTGTGCTCTTTGTTGGGGTCGTGGGCTTTCCCACTGTGTCGGTGGCGAACGACACGGCCTGCTGTTGTCCCTTTGCCGGTGGCAACGATCCCTTCTTATTTATTGGCGGTCCTTCCCTTGTTGTTGTGCGTGGCTATGGAGGTGGCTGGTTGTCCGTTTCTGTTGCTTCTATCCTGGGATGTGACCGTTTCTTGGTCTCATCTCGATGGTTGAGGCGGTATCCCTATATCAAACAGCTAGGGTTTCAACCTTAGCCGCTATACTTGTGTTTCTTTTGCTCTTTTGGAGCAACTTGTACATGCCCCAGTGCTTACTTTGGCTGGGAGCTTGTGTTTTGGTTGCTCAAGGTGTTGAGCATTGATTGTGGTATTTTTTTCTTTGGCTGGGAGACTGGTTGCTCAAGTTACTGAGCTCTGTTTGTGAGTATTGTGCTCTGTTTGTGGGTTTTGACTGGATATGATACTTCGTATCATAGATGTGTATCTCGTTACCTTTGATTCTAATGAGTATAAAAAAAGTACTATTTTTCTTCTGGAAAAAATACCTTGTATATTCACTTACATTAATTATACAATTTAGTAAAAACTATCTTTGTATTAGCAAGCCCAACCACCCATTCTATTTGGGTTCCAATCCTCAACATAACATTGTTTAAAGCATAACTTCATCTCAATTTGACAACATCCAACACAAAAATCTCACGAAACGCCCAAACTTTATGTGAAATGGGTATAGGCATTGTATGTTGATTAAAATATTTATTACTGATGGAGTTAATTTGAGAAAAAAAAAACATTTTTATATATAAATTTCAAAATTAATATAAAAAATATATATTTTATATGTTGTTTTTTTAAATAATGATAATTTATTATTCTAAAATTTTATTACCAAATTTTTCATTATAATATCTCCCTTGGGTTCTTATGTTTTGAATTAATGTTTAATATTTCCTTATCCCCTTCTGTTTTGAATTTCATGTAGAATTAATATTTAATGATTTTTTTCTCCTCTAATTTCATGTAGAGGAAATGTTCAAAGTAATACACATTATTGTAATTATAATAGAAATCTTTGTTGAGTAGTTGACTTTGCTAAACGACAAGGTAGAAAGTGATGGATACCTTTTGTTTATTACGTTTTGCAGGTAGTCAAATGGTTTTCTTGATCTTAAATGCTATCCTCTTGATAGTAATTATTATGACATTCAAGCCTTTTCTACCGCAATCAACCAATAGACCAAATCAATGAAAATGCGAGAGATCTTAAATGGTTGATAAAGAAGAACCAATGATTGAGCATTACATTTTATAATCTAGTATATATTTTACACATTGACATACCAATCATCGTTTTCCCTAGTATATTGTATTTTTTTTTTTCACATATGTGGTCACTGGTGCACTTTACACCAAAGGTTTTGAAATAAGAAGATTGCAAGTAGTGCAATCTAATTTAGTAATTGCACAACTCCAAAATACATTATAAATTAATTTTTACCAAGTTTTTTTTTTTAAAATAATAGTAAAAAAATTATTTGGTTTCTTTAAAATTGATGTGCTATATAAAAAATATATAAGTTTTTTGTATTTTGAATTTAAGGTTTAGAAATATATTGAAAAGTTTTAATTTAAAGTTCTTATAATAAATTTTCAAAGATTGTAATCATCTGAAAAATAAGTAGGTAACATGATTAAATTTAATTGAAAAATGTTAATAGATCGTAATCATCTTGAAAAATAAAAAAAATAAATAAGTAACATGATTAAATTTAATTGTAAAATGTTAATATACTTTTGTTATAAAAAAAGATAAGATTTGAGTTACTATATAAAAGCTTTTGAGTGAGACATTTTTCAAAAGCATTTGTCACTCAAATCTTGTTAACCAATACAACTTATCGGCTATGGTAGATTTTGTTAATTAATTCAATGAATTATCATCTCCCATGTTGTTGTTTGTGTAAAATTTGACGATTAGAGAATTAGTACAACTTCAGAAATTTCACAGCTATGGTAGATTTTGTTAAGTAATTCAATGAATTATCATTGGCTATGTTGTTTGTGTAAAATTTTTTAAGATTAGAGAATTAGTACAACTTCTGAAATTTCACCTCAGCCTTGAGGATTCATGGACCTAAATTCCTATGAAATATTAAATTAAAATAATAATATATCGTCTAATATAAGGATCCATAATTTGTTTGAAGTGTAGAAACTTTTGTGAATCCTATTAATTATTAAATTTCCAACCATAAAATGTTTGTTTATATTTTTAAAAAATAACTCAAATTTCTAAGGGTTGCACATAGGTTTTGGACAATTTTGGCCTTTTTAGAGTAAAAAAATTATTACTATGGAATATGGGCGAAACATATTAAAAAAAAAATGGAAAATAACCTTTTTTTTTGGAAAAAATACCTAAACTTTGTCCCTAAAATTTTTCATGTCTTCTACCCAATTTCACCCAACAACCCAAAATAATAAATACCATCAGTGTACTTCAATATCTTGATGCCACAACCCTTAGGACATATTTTTAAGGTATATAATAGATATGAAATGTCTTCTTATAACATATTCAAGTATATGTTATGTCAAACCATCACCAACAAGTGTTGGAATGCATGATTATATATATGTTTCGTGATGCCACAACCCTTGGGACATATTTTTAAGGTATATAATAGAGATGAAATGTCTTCTTATAACATATTCAAGTATATGTTATGTCAAACCATCACCAACAAGTGTTGGAATGCATGATTATATATGTTTATAAATTCCAAATTTAGGAAATTCACTGTACGTATATTGTCTTTTTATTTATTTATTTTATTTATTATTATTCACCTTAACCTAGGTGTTCCTTTTTTTAAAATTTTCAAACAGGTAAAATCCCCCATTTTCAGTAATGTTTTTAATTCTTGTAAGAGGACATCATTTGATTAAAATTAATAGTGGCATGTGGTGATGCTTACAATCTATTTCTAAACTTTGATTCTAGTGAAGGTCCCCAATATGTTGATGAATGGGGACTATGATCCCTTAATGCATGCCCCTAAATCACCAAATCACAATCTCTGAGGCATGTCTCCTCCCATGATAGGGATTCTTTGGGTATAGATGTACCTATATCCAATTCGATTATCCTAAGCATATCAAATCAAGACTCTGCACCTCTTACCAGTATTGAGTAGGCATGTTACCTTTACCCCTCCCATTATATTATAGGTCCTAGTCATGCCTCGTTTTGATCTAATCGAGTGAATTATCATGGCATGTGTGTACTTGCTTATTATTGTGAACTTCATCAGTTGATGACATTGTGGACATATGGATGTATTATTTTACGGAAATTATATACATGTATGATGTTAAATATGAATTACGTTCATGTTTTGATTGTCTCTATCATGCAAATTTAATAGGGATGGTACATGGATGCCAATTTAAAGCTGTGTCGAATGAATGATTATGATGTTGGATGCATGATACAAAAATGATTACATTATTGTTAGTAGTAACGGAATATGTGTGCATGTCTATGATTGTATGATATTGCACAACATTTTGTTATGAGACTAATAGACAGGTTCAGAAGAGCTAAGGGATAAATGAACTCTACAAAATGGAAGTACATTGGCAGTATGAATCCTAAAAGATAAATGGTATGGAATGATGCATTATTGTTCTATATGAGTATTGGTTTATTATCATGATGTGTGCGCAGGTACGAGGTTTCAGGGAACTCAACTTCCCAAATTGGTTATTCGATGACGAATCCCTAAGAACAACAAAAGCAACACAATATGACTGCGAAAGGTGTTGACCGTTGTTCCAAAGGAGGGTTGGAGGCATTACCCACAATTTATCCTCTAAAACTCGAGATCATGAGGGGGTTTTGCTACGACATGCTCCCCAGGGTATGTGATGATGACTAGTGGGTGTATGATGGGGAAACTTGGTCGATGTAGTCGACACTTTCGCTTACGTGTTCTAACTAGAGTTAGGTCATGTAGTTGACACTCCAGGGTTGTCCAACAAATGAAGGATAGGATGAGGAAGTTAGATGTGAATTAGAAGAAGAAGCATGTAGTTAAGAATGATTGTGGGAGACAGTAAAACAACTTGAATGTTTGAATAGGTGTTAAAACTATTCATTTACTCGTGTTATAAACTTGGTATACCGTGTAGTCGGTGTTGTGTTATTGTGATCTAGTTAGTAATTCTTGTTAGATAATGTGATTTATGAATTGTTTCCATTCATGCTTACTTGTGATGGATATTATCTATGCATTAGAGTTCATTATGTCACTATTAATACACTCCATGCTATGTATGTATTAGCTACACATACATACATTGAGCGCATACACTAGTCTTACACAAATATAGATTCATTATTTAAACTACATGATTATTTGTATTGAGGTTATCGGGTTAATTATACATTAATTTATGAATAAAAGTGTATTATATTAAATGTTCATTTTGCTTAATCTAATTCATTTAAATTTTAATATTTAATGGGATTTAGATTGTAAAATATTAATTACAACCTTTGAGGAAGGTTGAAGTTAATCATATTAAATTGATTAGATTGTTAGGTAAATGTCAAATCAAAAGTAAATGATTGGATATGGTTGTAATTTCAAAACAAATATTTAATTCATTTTTTTAATTAAATACTACACTTGAAGTATTCCAATTGATTCAGCTATTAAGTAAAAGTGAAAGGAATTAAAGGAATGCATATGGTCGTGCTTTAAAGTGATCATTTTAATTATTTTGAATTGTTTATGGAAATTGGAGCACTTAAAATTTGATTAAGTTGACTTGACATGTTATCCAAATATACATGAATTGATGGGAACATGATTTATTTTTACATTATTTTTAAGATGGTAGTGGATGACTCCTCCCGAGGAAGGCACGGGTGGTAATTGCTGAAGAGGGAGGAGAAGAGGTGAATGTGAGACGTTTTTTTGGTTTATTTTTTTTGGAAGGAGGAAACCAGAGGGAGATCTGACTAGAGGGCTAGTTGGATCTCAAGACCTGCTTGAGAATGATGTTGCATATGTGCATATTGTTGTCCTCGGGGATTTCGGGAATGAAGGGCCAAGGAATATGGGTTTCTTGGAGCTAGGGAGCCGGCGAGGTTGTTCCTAGCAGGCTAATCCGTTTGATGGATGAGTTTCCCAGTGTGGGGGAAGCTAGTCATTTACATGGAGCTAGCATGGATAAACCACTGATTTACAGGTATTTCTCATACATGTATATTTTTCCCACTTAGTATTAGTTATTCTCCAATTAGTTAGTTGAAAGTTAGCAAAATTGGTACCGTGTTGTATTAAATTATGAAATTGATTATATGGTACAATAACACGTATTTTCTTGTGTTTATACCTACACAAAATTACACAAGTTACAGAATTTGTTACCTATTTGATTTATTTGATTTCTACCTGCTTATTGAACAAAGCTAAACAAACAAGAAGTTGAAATTAGTTGAAATAAGAAGGTGAGAAATTTACAAAGGTAAACAAACAAGAAGTTGAAATTAGTTGAAATAAGGAGGTGAAAAACTTCCCTCGTATAAAAGCCATGGTTCCAAAATGGCTTGCTACAATTACAATTATATATGAAAAAAATACCGAAACTTTTAAAAAATTGAAACTCTAGAAGCAAACAAAAATTTACATACTACAAAAGAAGAAAACAGAAATCCATTTATTAGGTAGGCAAGAGTTGCCTAGAAAATGAATATTAAAGTATATATATATAAGCAGAAAACCTGTGAAAGAGGCTATGTAAAAAAAAATTGGATGCCTCCTTAATGGGAGGGGGTAATGAGAAGCATCCCTTTTCTTTGAGACAAATCCCTCTCTACCCTCTTTACTTGCAATAAGAAAAGAAAGACAAACAAGATTAGATAGTTAGTGAACCAAAACATATTTCGTTATGAAATTCCACTGGACAAATATGACTCTGGTCTAAACTTCTTCATGTATGAGAAATTTACAGAGGCTCGGAAATAGAGCTTAGAGTTGTTAAGAATTATATTTTTGTATAAATAATAAAAAAATGGGGAGGTTTCAAAGGTATTTATAAATTAGGCTTATTCATAAAAAAAAGAGGGAGGGACAAGCACTATGAATGAGAGAGAAACACTATACCGTGCTACATTCTTTATACGAGGCGCTACAGTAAGGATGACCCCATCGTGGAGCATTTGCGCTTCCCTTCTTGCAGGAAGGTATGGAGGAGTTATATATATATATATATATATATACCTGCAAGAAAGCATCGTAAGCATGTATGTATTTTTTTTATTATAATTATTATATCCCTACCCTCTATCATATAATTAGAGAGAAAACGACCAGCAACTAGTGGGAGGGTTGCGCCCTTTCAAAGAAACAACTAAGTATGATATGCATCATTGGGCAAGTATAAGCAGGTGGGAAACATAAATATAGCTACAACATGGGACTTACAGACCCATAAACTAGGTCGCAACTCTGGGACTTACAGACCCATAAACTAGGTCGCAACTCTAGAAAACATGATTGAGTACAAACCCAGATCCTTGACGAGAGTGTCTCTTGTACACAAAAGTTTGGACGAAAAGGCCAGTAGAGAGAGTAAAATGGGTTCAGTTGTTTTACCATGGGCGTACCTGGAGCCACGTCCCCCTGTAGAAAACTATATATATATTGTGGAAACCCCAAATCCCAACCTTTAACCGGCTGAAACGTTGATCATGTGGGAGGGATTAATGTTGTACGCATCTTAAGTACACACACACTCGCAGAAACAAACCTAGCCGAAAGGTGGGAGGGTGAAGCACACCTTCCTTGTGTTAAATAAAAGTAAAATCAAAGTTCAAGGGGGAACGACTGCGACTGCTAGTCGAAGGAAGAGGAGGGGAATGGCATTGAAGAAGCCCTCGCAAAATTTAATAAAAATAATAATACAATAATAATAAAGGATTGAAGAAAATGCATGTAATAATGAATTTTGAAGCCAGTTCCTGCTTTATGTTTCTATTGGGATCTACCAAATCGAAGGCAAGGCTTCCACCAACCGCAGGTATATTTTGCGCTATGTGTCAAGGCCGTGGTGAAAGTCTAATGAAGTATCATCAAAGACATACCACTGGAGCTGCATGAGAGTCGATGAGATAGGGTACTCCAGCCCCGTAGGAGGCAATGGGGGAGTGGGCGATTAGGGTTGTAAGGCCGCTCATTCCTGGTGAAAAGAAAATGGCGTGGGCAGTCGAGTACGTGGGCCAAGAGCTCTAGTAGGAGAAGGGAAAGGGAATTCACTCCACATACCAGACGCTATAATGGAAGGAAAACCCTCTTGAAGATACCAATGTTTCCATACCTGGCATCTCTGTAACGCACTCTCAACCTCAGTAGGTATGGCTCACCCTAAGAACCCTGCAAATCAACAAGAAACTTAATAAGAAACTCGTGTAGAAGGAAACAAACCTGGTAGATGGCCAAGAAATTGAAAAATACCTGTATAGAGAGAGCCTGTATAGCCCTCAAGTTGTGGTTTATGTTCAGCAGAGATCATGATCGCCCTAGATGGGGTGTGTAGAGGTCACAACAGTCCTACAGCAACACTCAAGGTTGACCTTACAGGATGAATGAGGGTCACGGCAGTGCTATAGAGGCTTAGCAAAGGTCAGGACAGCCCTATAGAGGCTGAGTAGAGGACACAAACTTCCTTAGCAAGCTAACAATAGACCCCAAACACAACTTGACACCTTCAATAAGCTCAAACAAGGTCATCATTACAAAAAAAAAAAAAATTAAACAAAAAATGACAGAAGTTCAAATTTTGTATTAAACTTGTTTGTGAGACCCAACAAGTGGATATCATGCAAGGCTTTAGTGTGCATATAGATATTAGGGTTAGGTATCTCCTAGAATTAAGTTAATTTAATTTAATTTAATTAAGTTAGGTAAAGATTAATGTTATGGTTGCATTGTATGATCTAATTCAAGGTTACTTCTGTTAATTACTAAAAAAAGATACAAACTTAAAATTTAAATGTTATATTGTTTAAAATTAATGAGTAATTATGGTTTAAAAATTAACGAGTAAATATTGGTGTTAGGTTGATTATTTGAATAGGATTATGGTAATTATTTAAATTGTTGTTTTAAATAGAATTATGTTAATTATTTAAAATTTCGTTAAATTAATATAATTTAAGATTAATATTCTTAAGGTTAAATTTAATATTAATTTGTTTAAATTAATATAATTTAAATGATTGAATTAATTAATCAAGTGTTTAATTTAAACTTATACGTAAAAGGTAAATTGAATTAGGTTATGAGGTTAGGAGAGGAATCAAGTTATTTCAATTTTACGCCAATTAAGTAAAAATATGAGGTTGCATGCGGGGAATCACGACAAGTTTGACCTTGATAAACCGATTGACATGCCTTGCTCTGCCCAAGACATTAATTGCCCCGATCGCTCTTCTGGAAGAATTGACTCATTAAGGATAGAGGACAAAAAGGTAGCTAAGGGTTTATGGGTTTCCCCATTGACATTTGGTCTCACCCTATGGCTCAGAATTTGACTAACTCCCCTCCCTATTCTTTGTGAAATCATGCCCCCATCTCTTACGTTGTAGTGCATAGCTTTATTAAATTGTATATTTACATGATATTCCAAAATGTGGTGTGCTTGACCAGCACTATAACCATAGGTATCAGCCTTGATCACCTATACACAAAAAAAATCAAATTGCAGGGCCTTGGCCTTGAGCTCCTTGTTATAATTTACATACAATATATACATCATGTACAATTTCAATACCATGGGGTCAAAACCGGGGTGTTACATTCACCTCCCCCTTTATTAGCACTGTCCTCGGTGCTTTACAAAATTGAACAAAATTGGATGTGCCAATCGCATGGAATCCTCTAGTGCCCACATAACCTCATCTAGACTGTAGTGCTTCCATTGCACCTTTACTTGTCCAACGGCTCGATTCCGGAGCACTGTGACCTTCTTATCGAGGATGCACAATGGCTTGGTTTGGAACTCTCCCTCGGGTTTCACCTGAATCACATCCAAATTTATCACATAGTTAGGATCATGTACATATTTCTTAAGCAAAGAAACATGAAAAACCTTATGAGCTCTAGTGCTAGCAGGCAATGCAAGTCTATATGGAACTTGCCTTATTCTTTCAAGCACTTCAAAAGGCCCACAATATCTAGGTGACAGCTTGGCACAAATTCCAAACTTCAAGGAAGTCTTTTTTGGCCTTACTCTAAGATAAACATGATGCCCAACACTGAACGCTCTGTGCACCCTATGCTTGTCTGTGTAGCGCTTCTCTTTATCCTAGGATGCTTTCAAGTTTTGTCTGATCTTTGCAACCTCTTGCTCCATTTCTTTGAGCAATTTTGGACCAAACACAATCATGTTCATTGTATTATCCCAAGTTACTGGTGTCTTACACCTTCTTCCATACAAAGCTTCATATGGACTCATTCCCAATGATGCTTGTTGTCCATTATTATATGTAGATTCTACCAAGTGTAAATAATCTTCCCACTTGGATGGTTTGTCCATCACATACATGTGAAGCATGTCTTCAAGCACCTGATTCACTCTCTATGTTTTCCCATCAGTCTGAGGATGGTAAGCAGTGTTGAAGTTCAACTTTGTACCCAAATCTGCAAACAGACCCTTCCAAAACTTGAAAGTAAACTTGGGATCCCTATCAGAGATTATTGCTTTAAGCAATCCATGCAATCTGAAAATCTACTTCATGATGATTTTTGCAATGGAATCAGTCTTATATGTATACTTAACCGGTATAAAATGTGATGCCTTTGTCAACTTCTCCACCACAACCATGATGGAATCATGTTGTCTCCAAGTCATTAACAATCCTGTAATGAAATCCATGTAAATAACTTCCCATTTCCATTTTGAGATTTGCAAAGGCCGCAATAACCCTGCTGGGTGTTTATGCTCAAACTTCACATGCTGACATTTCATGCACTTAGAAATATACTCAGCAATGTCCTTTTTCATTCTTGGCCAAAAATATTGCTTTCTTGTTGTAGCAATTGTTTTATGATATCTGGGGTGACCAGAATATGGAGCTTGATGGATCTCATCCATAACAATTCTCCTCAAGTCTGCCACATTTGGAATATAAATTATGTTCTTATAGGTAAGAAGTTCATCTTCCTCCAATTTATATCCCTCATACCTCTTTTCAAGACTTTGTTGCTGCAACTTTCCCTTTATCTGCACATACATTTCATCCTCAGTAGTATGATCAACAATCTATTGTCTCAAATTTGATTGGAAAGTACTAAGAGATGCCACATGTATTTCATGCACCTTCCTATTGAGTGCATCATCCACTTTATTTTATTTTCATTTTATGTGTTTGATTTCAAAATCAAACTCACAAAAACTCCAGCCATCTAGCTTGTCCAACATTTAGAGTTGGTTGATCAAACAAGTATTTCAGACCATAATGGTGTGTCCTTAGCTCAAATTTTCTTCCCATTAATTAATGTCTCCACATCTTGAGAGCATGTACTATGGCTGCAAGTTCTAAATCATGAGTAGCATAGTTCTTCTCATGCTCCTTCAAATTTATTAACTCATAGCATACCACGTGGTTGTCTTGCATAAGAAATCCTCCAAGTTCTTGATTACATGCATCAGTACACACCACAAAGTCTTTTTTGGGTTTGCAATTTTCAAAACTAGTGCACTTATATGAAGATTCTTCAACTATTGGAAGCATTCTTCACATCTTGGTGTCCATTCAAATTTTATCCCCTTCTTTTGCAAAGAAGTGATTGAATGTGCAACCTTGGAGAATCCTTCAATGAACCTTCTGTGATATCCTGAAAATCCAATAAAAAATCTCACATCTGTCACATATCTTGGGGTTGGCCAATTCATAATGGCTTCAATCTTTTCAGGGTCCACGGATATGCCTTCATCTAAGATAATGTGACCCAAATTATTAATTCTATCTTTATAAAAGTCACATTTGCTCAACTTTGCATATAGCTTATGCTCCCTTAGCAATTGCATGTCAATCTCAGATGTTCTTCATGCTCTTCTTCATTCTTAGAATAAATAATAATTCAATCAAGAAAAACAAGAACAAACTTGTCCAGATACTTGCTGAAAACATTGTTCATGGGACACATAAATGTAGTCAGTGCATTTGTGAGACCAAATGGTACCACTACAAACTCATAGTGTCGACACCTTGTTCTGAAGGTTGTCTTATGAATATCTTCATCTTTGATTCTTACTTGATGGTAACCAAACCTCAAGTCAATCTTTGAAAATACCTTTGTTCCTCTCATTTGATAAAAAAGGTCGTCAATTCTAAGTAAATGATATTTATTTTTCACAGTGACTTTGTTCAACTGCCTATAATCAATACATAGCCTAAGTGTACCATCTTTCTTTTTCACAAACAGAACTGGTGCCCCTTAAGGGAACACAGTTGGCATGATATATTTATTTTCCAACAACTCCTTCAATTGCATCTTCAGCTCTAGCAATTTTGGTGTGCTCATCCTATGGGGTGTCTTAGACACTATTGTTGCTCCAGGCACAAAGTCAATTGTAAAACCATTGTCTCTCTTTGGAGGAAGTCCTGGAATCTCATCAGCAAACACATCCTTAAATTCCTGCAATACATAAAATTCCTCCAACCTAGGAGTTTCATTCTTTATTGCCTCCAGAACATGGACTACATACAATCTACAGCCTTTCCTACATAAATTTTTTAGTTGCATTGTTGAAATCTACCTAACATAAATCACCTTTGGAATGCTTATTACAACCCGTGGGTTTCCTTCTTCATCTATGCACTTAAAAGTCTTATCGTAACCATCAATCTTTACTCTGTGTGCTTCTAATCAGTCCATTTCAATGACAATGTCATAGGAACCAAGTGGTGGAACATTCATATCTACATAAGTGACTAACCCATCCATCTCTAATGGACATGTCTCTACCACTTCACTAACTTTTCTCTTTGTTCCAGTGGCTAGTTGAAGTAACCATGATTTGCTATGCTTTAATTTCTTAAAAGCACAAATCTCAACAACTCTAGGAGTGATATAACTTTGAGTAGATCCAGGGTCAATCAAAATAGAAACAGATTTCTTAGCAATCTTACCTTCAACTTCAACCACAGTTGATTGATGATCTGCCTGGAGGTCTTCTGCCGCTACATAAATTTTAGGGACAATCCTTGCTACTTGACCCATCGTTTCAGCTCCTTGGATGTTGTGATCTTGCCTTACATACCCATTCTCACGCAGACAATTCTTGCGCAGATGGTTTCCTCCACATCCCCAACATTGGAGTGGTTCTCTGATCTCTTTTGGATCTCTTAGCATCTCCCCCATGACTCTGGCTGGATTAGTCACAACTTGTGATAGTTGCCTTGGATGATTTCAGAAGTGAGAATGTTTGAAACCTTTCTTCCTTTGGTCAAACTTTTCATTCTTCTTTTCCTTCCATGCCTTATGGATATCATGTTTGCATTTGTTCTGATTGTAGTAATACTTGGCCTTCCTTATTGCCTCTTCCAGAGTTCTAGACTCATCAAATTCGATTGTGTCTTTGTATGACTGAGGTATCCCACTTAGAAAACGTTAGATTTTCACTTTAACATCCTTGATGTATCTAAAATACCTCAAAATCTCCAAGAATTTGTTTGCATATTCTTTCGTGGTCAGTTGCCTGAATTTCAGCTCATGGAACTCCTTAATCTTGTCATCATTGTACCTGTTAGAGAGGTACTTTTGCTTGAAATACTTCTTGAACTGCTTCCACACAATCTTTATGTCATTGATCTTCGTCACTTGCCTGAGGTGCTCCCACCATAGAGATGCTCTTCCATTCAGATTAAAGATGGCTACCCTTTCCTTCATATTTCCAGAGTAGTCTTGGACTTGAAAATACTTCTTCATCCCAAGAAGCCAAGCTTCAGCTTCTTAACCAGTCTTTACCTCACCATTAAAGGTAGCAGGCATTTCCTTCTTAAATTCATAACGTGAACTGTTTTGGTATCGCCTCTTTCTTATTCCTATTGGATGAAGAGCTTGAACCCCTAGTGGATCCTTTAGAATCAAATGATCCACTAGAAGACCTTTTTCTTCTTCTGGCACTGCTCTTACTTCCTTCTGGGTTTACTGCCCGATGCCCAGAGTCCATCCGCCTTTATATGTCTGTCAAACTATGCAGCATGGTTGCATTCAGTTGATTTTGATCTTCCTGAGCTTTAATCATTCTTTCATTATCGTCTCTGTAACTTTTCATTTCCACCCTGATGCTTCTCATGGTGGCTGCAAAATCTGGGGGAGTCTCTTGATATCTTCTCCCATTAGATTATGTTTCAGCATTTTCAACTCGAATTTTCTCACCCATGGCATTTGCCTCGTGCCCATGGGGATCTTGTGCATCATTCATGTTGTAGGTTCTCATGGGAACACCAAAACCAACTTTTCCCCAATTTAGACTATGACTCTGTAAAAATGTGTGAATAAACACCATTGTTAGCTACGTGATAATCCCAGAATTTTCGGCTCTTTTTTCGCTTCTGACTTCCGCCTTCTGCAAGCGGATTTCGAGGTGTGGAAAACCAACATTCTGCCTTTCATTTTCCTTGTATTCCACCTTCTTCCTTCCACCTTCCGCATGTGGATCTCGGGGTGCGGAAAACCAACGTTTTGCTTTGTTTCAACTTCTCTCTTCCACCTCCCGCAGGTGAATTTAGGGGTGCAGAAACGCTTAGGTCAGATGCCACCTACTCAGCGAAGCCATCTCACTGTTGGGTTTATTAGGATACTCAACCAAGCCAGCATTCACAGTTGGGTTTATAAGGTTGTCCAACCACGGATTACACACATGGCCCAAATGCACAACAAGACACAGCCAATCCAACTACTAGTTAGGTTTATCAGGATGCTTAGCCAAGCCAATATCCAATTGGGTTTATCAGGTTTCCCATCCAAGCCAATATAGAATTAGGTTTATTAGTATGTTAGCCAAGCCAATCTCATTTGGGGTTATAAGGATACTAAGGCAGTAGAAAGGTAGAATGGCTAACCTAGTGGTTCATTCAAGAGCTAGGGACACCTCCACAATATCTATCTAGCCTGGCATCCACAATACCTACACACCCAACACAAGGAAGTATCCCCTTCTCTGCTCCACAGTCCCTCGGGCTATGCCTTCCCTTCAAGTTCTCTTCAGGGTGTGCATAGAAGAGTCACCATCCACTCTTATCTTTTCCTGAGGTACCTCTCTGCATTAGGTTTATCAAGCCCATTCAGTGTCTCTTCCATTCCTAAGTATTTCATATAGTTCAGACCCAAACCAGGGTGCACATCATAACAAACCACAGGGAGACACAACAACACAGGGCTTCACTCTATAACACAGAGAAACATAGTCTCATACCACTCTCTAGTTCAGGATAACACTATAACACAACAACCAGGGTTCCATAGCACACTGTCACATAGGAAAACATTGCAGAACAACTCCTCCATGACTCAGGAGAGTGAACGATGCATAATCGTGAATAAATGATGAACAAGGTGGCCGAACGCTCCACCAAAACAATCACGACTATGGGATAGGGAAGAATAATGAACAACCACCACCCAGAACAACCACAAAACCTTCTCGCGACTGAGGGGAAATACTGTACTGACACACATCCACTTGATTACTTGCTACATAAGCAAGAATATGGCTTCCTAAACTCCAGGCTGTAGGCTGCAGGAAAGCTTAGTCACAAAACTGACTGCCATGCCTTGCTCTGCCCAAGACATTAACTTCCTCAATCGCTCTTCTGCAAGAATTGAAGGATTGAGGACAAAGTATAAAAAGGTATCTGAGGGTTTATGGGTTTCCCCATTGACATCTGGTCTCACCCTATGGCTCAGGAGTTTGACTAACTCCCCTCCCTATTCCTTATGAAATCATGCCCCCGTCTCTTACGTTGCAGTGCATAGCAAGCTCTGGTATTTTATTAAATTATATATTTACAAGATATTCCAAAATGTTTTGTGCTTGACCAACACTATAACCATTGGTATCAACCTTGATCATGTATACACAAAACACCAAATCGATGGCAGGGCCTTGTCCTTGAGCTCCTTGCCATGATTTACATATAATAAATACATCATGTACAATTTCAATACCATGGGGTCAAAACCAGGGTGTTACACAAGGTCAACATGATGGTGAACCAACATGTATTTGATTACACTATAAGTTGTCAAGTAATTGTATGTTATGTTTAGTGGAAAAAGGATGATAGTGATCATTGTTGATGACTAAGTTTATAGTGCTTCCAACTAGTGTGTAGATGGCCTTGACATTGAGCTAAAATTTCAATAAGAGGTATGCATTCAGAATAACCATTATGTTGATATTTAGGTACGAGAAAAGGGGATCTGTACTCGATATTTACACTGTAAAGATCTAATCCATGTTATGAAGTGGGAAAATAAGATTAGTAGTATGGTAATCGATATATGTGAATTATTGAAAACATTAAAAGTATTGAAGATACTTTTTGGAAGAGCATTAAGGGAGTGATTCAATATAACGATTAAGAATGTAAATTTGTAGAGACTATGAGGTTCGAAGCGATGTTGATATCAATAACATAAAGTAAAATAGGACGAAAACAGTATGTCTAAATAACATATAATTACAATAGGATGTTAGCGATAGAAATAGTGGTATAAGAAGGAAGAATTCTAGGTAATTTGTGCTAAAAAAATGTTGTGCGTGTAGTACATGCAAGGGTCAATATAGTGGGTGCAGGCCAGTGTTAATAGGTGTGCATAGTAATATGAGCACTCAGTTATGACAATCATCAAGGTAGTAAGGGAGGGATATTGATTAACCCAAGTAAAGACAAAGGTAGGGAGTGGTCAATGTAGCAGGAAGACTAGAATGAGTAGGTGCATAGGGTAAGATATTCCTAATAAGGGAGTAATCTATAAATAATATACATGTGATCTAGGTAGTGATAAATGTGATCGTTAAATATAATAAAATAGACTGACATGCAGTTTTCAACTAATACATGAATCAATACCATATAAGATGCCTCGACACAATAGAGGGTAATGTTCTTATGTACAAATGGTAAAAAATCAACTAAATAAACAATGTATGAGGAGCACCTATAAAGAGGATTGTATTAACCAATAAAATTTAATGAATGTACATTAAATAGATTATATTGATAGATGAGAGATGAGGGTTGTAACTAAGGTAGAAAAGGGGGAAACTATCATTACATCGATAACTAGCGTTATGTAAGGAAAGTAAACAAAATGATGAAGGCGAGAAGTTAGTAATACTACAATTATGGGGTGGAGTAACATGGATTTTTCATAAATTTGAACATTTAAACTAGGAAATATAAGTGGTTTTATCATAAATCATGGAATGCACTACACATAGAGGTGTAAAGGGAGTAGAGGATTATGGTAACATAAATACAATTTGGGCATTTAACCTAGTTCCTAAATCAGGGAGTGTAACGACACAAGATATATTAGTGAGAGAATGTGACAACTAAAGCAAGTGACAGTGATAATAAATAGTATGTTATGATAGAACAAATATGTGCATGTTTTGTCAAGTCATGGTAAAAAAAAGATTAAGATGGTATGCCAAGCAACACATGCTCTTAATCTTTGAAACCTATAATGATATATTAAATTTTGTTTGACAATGCCTGAGGTTGTCAAATGGTAAAATTTTATGAAAAAACTAAGTGTTCATTCTAGGAGGAAAATCATGATGGGGTGGTGCTATCTTGGAAGGGAATGACCTTATGCCAAATTTAAGTTGTAACCAAACGAGTATGACACAAAACACATAAGTTGGAGTTCTGTAAAAGTGTTGCATAATGTAATAAATTGATAAAGAGTAGGTGTAAGTTAAAATGACTGAATCATGGTAATGCCTTAGATTCCAATTAAAGTTATATGCAAGACAATGTATTACTATGAATCACATTATAGAATATATATCGTAATTTAACAAGGATATTAATCATTCTATGGATTAAGTATAGTAATGAACCTTGAATATGCCATAACATCAACCTATGAGAATGTTAACAAAATATAAGAATGGAAAGATCATATGACGTGGATATACTAATCAATTATAACTTTGATATGAAGATTCTTGAAGCGTGGGTGTATGTAATGCCATGTTTTGACCTGACCGAGTGAATTATCATGGCCTAATTGTAATTGCTTATTATTGTGGAACTTCATTAGTTGATGACACTGTGGACTTATGCCATGTTTTATTTTGTGGACATTATATACATGTGTATGATGTTAAATATGAATTATGTTCATGTTTTGATTATGTCTCTATCATGAAAATTTAATAGGGATGGTGCATGGATACCAATTTAAAGCTATGTGTCGAATGAATGATTATGATGTTGGATGCATGATACAAAAATGATTACATTATTGTTATTGTAATGAAATATGTATACATGTCTATGATTGTACAATATTGAACAACATTTGTTATGAGACTAACAGACAAGTTCAGAAGAGCTAAGAGACAGTTGAACCCTACAAAATGGAAGTACATCGACGGTATGAATTCCAAAATATAAATGGTATGCAAGTGATGCATTATTTTTCTATATGAGTATTGGTTTATTATCATGATGTTTGGGAAGGTGCGAGGTTTCAGGGAACTCAACTGCACAAACTGGTTATTTGATCATGAATCCCTAAGAACAACAAAAGCAACACATTATGAATATGAAGGGTGTTTACCCTTGTTCCATAGGAGGGGTGGAGGCATTACGCACTGTTTATCCTTTGAAACCTGGGGTCATGGTACAGTTGTGCTATGACACACTTTCCAAGGTGTGTGATGATGACTAGTGGGTGCCTGCTGGGGAAGCTTGGTTGATGTAGTCGACACTTTCGCTTACGGGTTCTAACTGGAGTTAGGTCATGCAGTTAACGCTCCAGGGTAGTCCAATAGAGGAAGGATAGGATGAGGAAGTTAGTTGTGAATTAGAAGAAGAAGCGGGTAGTTAAGAATGATTGTGGGAGATAGTAAAACAACTTGAATGTTTGAATAGGTGTTAAAACTCTTCCTTTAATCATGTGTTATAAACTTCTTATACCATGTAGCTAGTGTTGTGTTATTGTGATCTAGTTAGTAATTATTATTAGATAATGGGATTTCTGAGTTTTTTCCTTTCATGCTTACTTGTGATGGATATGATCTATGCATTATAGGTTCATCATGTTACTATTAGTACACACCATGCTATGTATGTATTAACTACACATACATACCTTGAGCGCATACACAATTTTTACTCAAATATATATTCATTATTTAAACATGATTAATTGTATTGAGGTTATCAGGTTAATTATACATTAATTTATGAATAAAAAGTGTATTATATTAAATGTTCATTTTTCTTAGTTAGATGCATTTAAATTTTAATATTTATTGGGATTTAGATTATAAAATATTAATTACAATGTTTGAGGAAGGTTGAAGTTAATCATATTAAATTGATTAGATTGTTAGGTAAATGTCAAATCAAAAGTAAATAATTGGAAATGGTTGTAATTTCGAAATAAATATTTAATTATTATTTTTATTGAAATAGTGCAGTTGAAGTGTTCGAGTTGATTTTGTTATTAAGTAAAAGTCAAAGGAATTAAAGGATTGCATATGGTCATGCTTTAAAGTGATTATTTTAATTATTTTGAATTGTTTATGGAAAATGGTGCATTTAAAATTTAATTAAGTTGACTTGACATGTTATCCAAATATACATGAATGGATAGGAACATGATTTTTTTTACATTATTTCTAAGAGGGTAGTGGTCCTCCACCGTTATCTGACTGTAGAATCTTGATATTCCTATCAGTTTGGTTCTCAACCAAGGCTTTATATTCCTTGAACTTACTGAAAACTTCACTTTTCCCTTTCAAGAAATATATCCAAGTATTACCTGAGAAATCATCTATAAATAAAGCACACTACACATACCCGCTTAACGAGCTAGAACACATGGGTCCACATACATCCAAGTGTACTATCTCCAATATTCCTTTAGCCTTACTCTCATGGCTGGGAACTATATTCTTTGCATTCTTTCCTTTTATACATCCTTTGCAAATTCCTTCATGCTTTGCTTGCCATTAGTAGTGCTCTGTAGTGCACATGTGCAATCCTTTTGTGCCATAGTTCGCTTGGTTCAATTGACTCATGAACCAATGCTTTTTTAGGTTGTCTCTTTAGCTTGTACAAGCCTTTGTCTTCTTCTCCAACCACTGTTGCATCCTCTATTGTCTTTCCTTTGGGCCACATCAGAACTTGGCCATCGACAAAAGAAACCCTAATTCCCTTTGCATTTAGTGCAGAGATGGATAGAATTTTATTCTTCAATCCTGGAACATATAACACATCCTTCTTTTTTAAGGATTTCCCAAAGTCAAGCTTGTATGAATCTTATCCGCTCCCTTTTATGGGGTATTGGTAATCATCCCCAAGTTTCACCTTGTGTGGTGACTCATGTTTAGACATATTAATGAACAATTCCAATCATTCCTCTTTATGTGAGAGAGTGCTCGTAAATACTGAGATTAGCACATACTCTTCATCTGAATCATCCTTCTCCCATCTGAATATTGTGTTTGTTGGTTCATCATCTTTGGAAACATGAGCATGGTGTCTTCTTTTCCTGATGGTACAATCTCTTGCAAAATGTCCCTTTTCATCACAAGTGTAGTATCGAACATCTGAAGTATATCTCTTGGTCTTCTTCATTTTCTTTCCCTTTTTTCTTGTTGTGGTGAAATTTCTTCTTCTTCTCCTTCTTCTTGAAGTTCTTCCTGGTGTGAAATGTGAGATATTGATCTTTAATTTCTCCCGTCTTCTCTTCTCTTGTCATGAGTCGAGCTTCTTCTTGTGCACATTCTTCTCAGAGTTTGTTGAAAGAGATCATCCTCCTCCTTGCACAAATCCCTTGAATGAATGAGTCCCATGATATAGGGAGACCATTCAAGGTAGTCATTACAATTTCTCCTTCTTCGACATTCTCTTCAACCGATTTCAAGTTATTCTTTGATTTGAACAACCCTTGTGAAGTAAGACTGTATAGTCTTGGAGTTAAGTATCTTCACATTCTTCAAGTAGTTCCTCAAAATCATCTTCCGGTTGATGTTCTTTCCTTCGAACATCTTTATATAAGCAGCATATACTTCCTTCGGTGTCTTGAATGAAGACACATGGGGGATGAGGTGAACCTTAATAGAATCTGCAATGATTCTCTTAGCCTTAGCCATGCTTCTCTTATGAGCAACCTTAGCCTCATCTCCCTCTGCTTATGGAACTTCTCCAGTGATGAACTGATCCAAGTCATTTTCTGTAAGGATCAGAGAGATTTTGTACTTCCATGCTCAGAAGTTATCAACCCATCCAAGCTTGTCCTCAAGCTAAGTATGGTGAGTCATATTTTCAAATGAGAACCTCAAATGGAAATAGAAAAGTTTTAGATCTTAACGATTTGAGGTGTTTGACCTAGTTCTGGAGCTGGCTGACCTAGGGTTTGTTAGAGAAACCCTAATTTTACAAACTTGGATTTTTGGAATTTTGTTCGGACATAAAGATGCCCCTCCTTGAGGTGAGTTTCTCAACAAGTTCACGCTCTGAAAACTGAGGTGGGAAGCCTCTGAAACTTGATGCCTTAGTTCCTCTCGACACTAGTGACAATGTCAAAAATGAAACTTCTTCAATATTGAAACTGCTTCCACCAAAAGATGCGCCCTATTGAGGCAAGTTATCCTAGCCCTTTTTGCTTGATGATATGTGGAGAGAACACCTTGAACTAGGAAGCCCTAGTTTTTGCTGCCGTACAGTGACTTCTTTTAGAGAGGCTCTAATACCATGTTAGTTTTTCTTTAGATATGATTAGATTATCTAGTATATTTATCTGAAATAATAACCAACTCATCAAGATGCATAAGGTATAAAAGATGCATGAGACACAAATATTTTCATTAGGGAAACCATAAAGGAGAACATCTCGCAAACTTCCTCAGAATAGTAAGATGATCAAAAGCAGTAATAAGAAGTATTCAACAACCATATATCTCTCCTCCTCTCTCTCTCTCTCTCTCTCTCTCTCTCATGCGAACTTGAGAGTGTGAGGTGTGTATAAATGAGGGAGAGTGCCTCCCTATTTATACCCTTTCAAGTCACTGACCAAACATAAGATTGGGGACCACATGTCTTCTTTAACATGGTCGAATTCTCCCATGGAGACTCCAAATACACATTAGTGATGTTACACTAGGGACTATTTCCTTGACTTACAACAGAGGTTGTAACTCAAGGTCTATACACAATTTAGACATCCCGCAAGGGGATAAACATGTCCCCAATGGGGGTACAACAAAATACAATGATAATATACATCAGAATATTTTCCGAAGTTACAAATACATCGACACCACTTTCCAACTCTCAAAAGAGAAAATGATCTAACAACAAGAACTAGTCTAGATTCGTCGATCATCACAATAGAGCCTTAGCAATGGGCAGTTGGATTACAATGTGCAGGTATATTGAATTTGCTAGAAATTTTGTACTTTGGCATAAGCCCATAAATAAATAACTGTGTACAACTATAGTTGGCATGTGTACATGGAGAATTAACGTGGTTGGATACGCTAGTGTCTATCAATAGTCAACTCATTGCATAAATAACAGGGTTGCCAATAGCAGTGAGGACCCAACACTATTATCCAGAAATACAAAGTAGGAAAAAGAATTAGCAGAAAAGATAAAAGAAAAAGCTGGCATAGATTGAGCACAACAGGAATTGGATGTTGAAAGCATCAATGATGACATAGTTAAGTTTGTGATGCAAGCACTAACTTGCAAGTTGTTCAAAAAAAGTCACAAGGATCGGGTAGCAACATGAATTATAACAGTCATAAAGAAGTGTGCAAAAGGCATACAATTGAATTGGGAAACATTTTCGGTGAATGAATTCTTGGAGGATTGCAAATATGCACAAGAAAAAGGTACACCATTCCATTATGGTTGGTTGTTGATTTTAATCCCATTAGTTGTATGGCAGGAACCCGAAGATACACAATTCATGGGTGCTACATTGAAACCATGTCAAGCAATTAGATATGTTAGTTTGTGGCATACCGCCAACAAGAGAAGGTAGATTGATAACAATGTGACATTCTATTTCTATCTCAAATATATTTTGGATATAATTAAGACAACACTATGCATACCACCACAAACTATTGCAGCATACAAGGTAATTGCATGCTTTAAAGCAAGGATACACCATATGCATATTCAAGAAAGAAAAGATCCATAGAAGCGGTGGTTAACAACACATTTTAGGATGATAAAGGAAGGTGTCAGTGCTATTATCAATGATTTGGATGCAACATGGAGAGTCCTAGTGGCTGAAGAAAAAAAGCAACAATTGGATGAATAGTAGGATGAAGAGCGGGATGAAGAGAAAGATGAAGAGTGGGATGAAGACCAAGAAGAGGAACAAGTAGAGAAGCAAGAAGAAGAAGAGAAAAGAAGGAATAGTGCAAGTGGAACATCGAAGGAGAATGGACCAGTTGTAGGAGAAAAGAGGAAGGAGCAGGCCGAGACAAGTTGCTCAAGGAAAAAGAAGAAGCAGAAAGCGATAGAATAACAAGTTATTCAATCATTGACATAAGACGAATTAGAAAATATTGGCGACCAAGTCAAGAAAGAAACTAAGGAAGAATTGGATAAAGTGGCACAGAAGCAAGAGGAAATGTAGACAAGCATGCAAGAGAAATTAGCTGCAACGTGACAAGTTTTAGAAGTAGTAAAAATAACACCAAGAAGATCAGAGGAAGAACATACAAAAAGTATAGGGCCAAGAAAGATCATCTCTCAACCATTTGTGACATCAACTGAGAGTAGAAGTTTGAAGATAGCACGAAGAGATTTAGCATTCCCTATAGTAGAAATGAAATAACATGTGCTAGCGGTAAGTTTGAGTGAGTTATTCTTATCACAAATACCAACATATATGTTGCATACATTGTAGGAGGGTGTGGCATGCGAAATCCAAGTACATGTATATGCGACAACAATAGAGCAGACCAAAGAAATTGCAGTTAAGGAAGTGTTGCAAGAAGAAAATAATAAGCTACGTAAGGAAAGAGAGGAGGTTGCACATAAGACTGATTGACTGGAGAAAGTAGTAGAAGAAGTCTGCAGTAATCTGCCAAAATTTTTGAAGGAAGTGGGAATCCTAGTGGAGGAAAATGTGACAAATATAAGTGAATCTATTCAAGGATTCCATGCAGATATTGTGGACTTAGAGGAAATAATGACACCAAGTACCCCACCAAAGGAGAGACAACAAGCACAACCATAGAAAACATCAGGAGTATGGAGGAAAAGTGTGCAAAGATGTATGAAGAAAGTGTGCAAGTCTAGACACAGTTGATAGAAGATGAAGAGTTTAAGGAAATAGAGTAGAAACTGTAATTTGCATAGGATAAGGTGCATAAACTAAAATAAACAATAAGAATGTTTCTAGTAGCAGAGCGCATGATTGTAATGGTTGAAAATAGGAAGCAAAAATTAGAGATCAATAAGTTAAGATCTCAATGGCAAGATATTGTGCGAAGGATAGATTCGTTTCAAGAGGAATATTTTAAAGTGATTAAGTGACTTGTAGTAGTACAAGGTATAGTGAAACTGGCAGTGTAGGACAACGAAGAGAAGGTGAAAGAACATATTACAACACAACCAGCAGAAGACATTGTGACACATGAAGCCTGAGCCAAAGAAAAGGTTGCGATTGTGAAGGAAATTTTGCATAAATTTGTTGAAGCCATGAAAAAAGGAAAACAAAAGGATAGAAATGAATCATGACAATGGGAATGTGTGGTTATGAGTGGGAAAATCAGCGGCAAATATTTCAGCATGATAGTAAATTAGGATCAAATTCATAGAAGTGGTTCAAGTAGTGAGGGAACCACATGATGAAGAGGGTTCCAGTACTTGGAAATTTTCTATAAGAGCAGAAGGGGACCAATGACTGGACCATATAGGGCAGTGCCTATACATGATAGACATGTAAAGTTGAGCGACAACCTTGAGGTATAGAGGAATGTTACAAGGCCGACGATATAGAAAACAAAGTCGGTGGAAGTTGAGAAGTAGTAAAGACATAGAGAGCCATGGCATCACCAAAGGGAGGAGTACCATTGTACTGAGAATCCTAACTAGCAGAGAGAGTTTCTTCAAGCAGGAGAAGTTAGAGGAAACAAGGAAATGATGGCCATCATTTTCAAAGGATGATACTATTAGAAGTCGCAAGCTTAGACACCATTGATGATGTTAAGTCCAAGATCCAGGATATTGTGCCCAGTCTAAGAGGTGGCATGCATATCTTTGTTGATTTGAGTGATGGTTGGAACTATGCTCAAATCAATGTTCGACACACCATTCCCAGAGGGTAGAAACTTTGGTTCAAAAGGTGTTATACAGTAGTTGGCAGACCACTGAAGAAAAAGATATTGATCAAGATGTGAGTACCTCAAGAGGAATGCACAGCAGAAGACTTAAGTTGCTTGGGATGAGAAATAGGTGAGTTTTGGGGACCTATTGGAGTGATTTTTTGTTCCAATTTGAGAGTTGCACATCGAATGTGGACCACACGACAAGTCATCCAAAGGACCAATGCACATAAAAGGTGGAAGTTAGTTAGAAGTAGTTGGGAAGTTGTGTCCACATTGTAATGGGCTCAACGCATTTTGAAATCTATAAATATGTAAGGGATTTTTGGGTAGAATAAGTTAGTGAATTGCGATAGAGTCCTTAAATGTAGTTGGTGTTTGTAATTTTGGGGTGGAGACGAAGGCCTAATGTTCATTGTGCAGGTTTTTCCTAGATGAAAATAATATTGAAGTGAATTTGTGTTGGAGAAAATATCTGTTGTGTTTGATGTGATAAGTATTCTATTAATCACACACGTGTGATATATTTTTGTTATTACTTTGAATATGGTATCAGCTAATAATGAATATGTTATCTATTTTGTGCATAAAGTGAATGTATGGTAGATGAATAAGAAATATTTCCTCCTATCCCTTCATCACTGTAAAAATTTATTTATTGCAGTTCCCATAAACATCTTGGGTGAGACTTTAGTTGCTTGAAAGTGATGTTGAAGGGGACTGTGTCTAATGGTTTTGTTGGTGAATGTGTTAGAACCTTGGTCTTCCCACTACACGCCAACACAACCAATGGAAGCCTAGGAAAGCACGACCAAGAAACCGTGAGGTTTGCATGTCGAATTCTGCATGAATCGAGAGAAGTGTGTAACATTGAATGTAAGTCTACTTTAGCTATCTAAATTTAAGACCCTCTCTTGATTGGAAACACTTTGTGGAAATAAATACATGCATGCATGAGAGAGGAAAAGGTGGTGACCCACCTACAACTTTTTCCAACACCCTCTCGTTTCAACTTTTGTTTGCTTTCTCTCTTCAAGGTCATTTATGTACTATGAGGCATTTCTTTTCTGATTTAGCGTAAGTGAACTAACTACATTGAGATGGATTGTGTACGGGATGTCACACCCCCTATATGACATAATATAGATACAACAGAATGTTTATTTCTCAAGCTATTCTCCTGTCTTTTCAATGAGACTATTGTATGGGGGAATGTAGCTTAGTAAGTGTTAGTCTAAGATATAAATTTTTTTATTTTTTTATTTTTTTTCTAATATGGTAACTAATTGAAATAATCTAATCAAAACTTCTATTCCAATGAAAACCTAACACATATTAAATAAATTTATTTAAAAAATACAAATAAATTCAAAATTTACATAAACTTTATTAATCTCTACATTTATTTTATGTCACTACAAAGTAATAAAAGAGAGTAGAATATACAGTCTATGTTGTAATATAGACTAATAATAACATGATAATGACAATGATTGTTAATCACTATTTAACGTGAATATATTTTAATTTTAATTTGATAAAACAAAATCTTTTAAATAAATTATTTTGAATAATAATACCATAATGGAACACTACATTGATAAATATAAAAAAGTTATCATGAACTCATTCACCATAGAAAAAAAAAGTTATCAGGTAATCGTTCATCACTTAAAAAAATAAACTTTTGAAAAGAAAAAAGAAAAAATTATTCAAATTATCTATATATTGTAATTCTAGAAAGTCAAAATTTTCATTATATTATTCATGTTTTCAGTCTATCAACCCATAGTAATTTAGCATTGTCTAATTTAAACCCACGAAGGAAATGGCGATGGAGATGACGATACACAGCTACATCCTGGTTTATCCATTCTGATTTCCTCGTATCTTGGACACACATTGTCTATCATGTGGTAGTTTTAAATGGTATTTTGATTGTATATTATTGGGGGTATCGTCTTATTATCATACTGTGTAATTCTTCGACAATATAATACCCTCATGTCACACTTTCACACTGGTTTTTGGGTTTTTTCTTCATGTGGAGTTCAATCCTCCTACTTGGGTGGACCTAGTATCAACCACATAAAAAAAGTGGGTGTCTTTCCATTTCTAGAAATATTTTATATTTCTCTCCCCATGGGTGGTGTGGTTCCTTTTTTGTTTTTTTTGCTGATCTTGGAAACCTTGCGGTGGGTTTTTAGGGATTTTACTGTCTCCTTCCTACCATGGAGGTATCTCAAAACCCTTGTGATGTTGTCATTTTAGGGGAGGAAGTATCTGGGGACAAAAAAATTTGGTAAATGCATTGGCACAACAAGGTGTTCATTTTTCGATATTGTAGGGAGACAAGGATATCAGAGAAACCCATGTTCTCTCACTATGTGATTGGAATATTCTGGTTACTCCTTCCTCTATCTCTTCACCACCATCTAAGTTTTCAATTAAACCTCTAGATTTGACTCATAATGGTATTATTTCTCCTCTCTCGGGTCTGTGTTATTCGAAAACACATAAGACAGATGTTCTGGTATCTTGGGGAAGGTTGCGTCATCTTAAAAAACTTTATAAAGAAAAATTGGAGCTACCCTCATATATCATGTTCCGGGATGTGGGCATGGACCAGGTCGAAAATCTTACTTCTTTGGCCATAACTGGTTTCCTGGAGTATGTCCATTTGACTAGGGAGTAGATGAAGAGGTGGGTCTCTGAAAATTGGTGCCCCTTCCTTGACTATACCCCAAAGGTGGATCTATTACCCGATGGCTGGTTTATTTTTGGTTTACTCAAGGAAGAACACCTAACCAAGGTACTTTCCTGGTACTAGATGATAGGGAAAGGATCCACTGTACTTAATTGATGGCATATTATTTTTTACCTGAAGAAGGAAACTCCATAGTGTCAACACCTTTGGTTGCTTCTCCCTCGTTTTCCCTTTCCACTTTGGTCCAAGGAGGTACTTATGGGTTTGGAAAATATTTTGGGACATTTCCGATATGTATTGATGAGAAGACATTGATAGGAGGTGATAAAATCTTGGCTCAAATTCTAATGGACCTTGATACTTCGGATGGGTTACCAGCGGAGGTTAATATCGTTTGGTGGGACTGTGTCTTTTGGCAGCATCTATACTATCAAGGTATATTATTCTGGTGCTTTAACTTTTATTATAGTGGACACTTGATCCGATTCTATCCAGAGCATAAGAGTGGCACATTGAAACACACTTCTCAGGTGAATTGGGTGAGATCCTCGGTTGGTACCCCAGGACGGACTTACGTTATGCATTTCATTTTATGTACACCTTATGTTCTGGTTGAACACAATACATGTATGATGGACCTTCTACCTACCATTTGTTATAATGATATTACTTTGGATGATCTTGAGATCATCAATTCAATTGAATTTTATGCTCTTTCTAAGCTTGGGGTTGGGACTTCTCTCACTACTATTAATTGGGATACTTCCCAAGAAACTACGAGTGGGGAGGGTGTTGGTTTACTTACCACATACGATTTAGGTACTCCATTGGTTTATTCAGATGAGACTGGTGTTAAATCCATTAATAGGGACTTGAGTTCCATTTCGGACACCTTTTCCCCCTTGGCCATTGATTTTCCATAGGTAACTGTGGTTCAACCTTCTCCCCTTTGTACCGAAGAGTTCCCTCCACTCAGTCCTTCTTGTGGATATGACAATGCACTTGGATATTGTCCCTTACTTTCTCATAGTTTATTAACTGTTGTGACTTGTACTCCCTTAACTGTTTACTCTAATCGAATATCAAATAGTCTGACCACTTTCCCTCTTAACTCCCCATGTTTTCATAATGTCACTATCCGAGCTAAGAACAAAAAAAGGGGTCTTTCCCTAGGTTATCCTAAGTAGACTCCCTCTCCCACCTATATCCCTTTATCTGAGCATATATATTATGCAACTAAAGTAGTCTTAGTGTCTCCTCTATGTCCTAGGGTCCTTAAAGCAATGGAACTCTCTTCTAGGGTTTCCTTATGATCATCCTATATTTTAACATCATAGGGATTGGGGGGGGGGCATAAATTTTGTGCCCTCAAACATTTCTTCTCTTATGTCAAAGTGGATATTATATTGATACAAGAAACCATTGTGCATGTTGTTAAAGCCTGTGATTTTTTCCTTAAACTTTTTATGGGGTGGAAATCCTCTACTATCAATGCCTCTGGTTTGTTTGGTGGTATACCCTCCATTTGGAATCCTTTAAAAGAAAAATTGGTATCCTTTAATACTCCTGATGGGATGTTGTTGACGGAAAAATTTGTTGGCGTTTAAAGGGAAGCATTGTATACTCAACTGTTATGGTCCCTATATTGATTGTAAGGTTTTTTGGGATAGAACTTTAAACTGTGGTTTATTGGACCCTTTGAACCTCATTGTTGCTCGGGATATCAACTTGTATTTGGGATCTGAGGAAGTGTGTGCGGATACTACTAGACCTGATCCTCTATTTGACTATTTTCGTAACTTTTTTAGCCTTTTCTCTAATTGATGTTGCACCTGTTGTTATTAATCCCACTTGGAAGAATGGTATTCATGGTACAATGACCATGGGTAAACGCCTTGATTGTTTCCTAAATAAGGAACCTTTGTAGGAGATATTACCTCACTTTTGTTCCTAGGTTGATACTTCTTCTATTTAGATCACAATTTGATTCTACTTCAATGGGAGGGGACTGTAAATGTTGGAAAACCTCTTTTTAAATTCAATCATATTTGAATTAATGAAGAAGGCTTTAAGGAGATGGTTATTAAGGTGTGGAATAACTTTTAAACCCTTGAGCAGTTAAATGTGATGAATTATTTTTTTTATAAATTGAAAATGTTGAAATTTGATGTGAAATCCTAGATTAGGGATAAATATGTACAAAAGAACCTGAAACTTACTCGGTTTGAGGACACAGTAAAAAATATATATGATTGATATAGTTTGAGTGCATATTCCCTTATGGGGAATAGGGATATTATCATACTTTAATAGAGGAAGGATTAGATCTTAAAATCTATTTAAGTACAGTGGTGTCTTAAGAGTCGAGCTATCTGGATACTCGACGTGGACCAAAACACTAAGTTTTCTTATCACTTCGCAAATGGAAGAATACAGACTAATGTTATTTGGGACCTGTTGATCCTTGGAAAATCCCATGTACCAAACAGTAGGGATTCTCCCCGGTGAATGATCCCAACTAGGTCAGGAACCGTTGGGTGTGGGGAGTCCGTCCAGTTCGCAGTTTTGAATACCATAGATTAAGTTCTTTAATCTTTTATAGGTTATGGCCTAGTCCACCGTTTATAATATTTTTGTTTAAATAATGATATGCAGGTGCCTAACCTAAATGCAGATGTAATTTAAATCTAAAACTAAACTATTATATCCCCGGTTAGGGAGCAAATTTAGAGTTCAGAGTAATATAGTGTAAATGCTCATAAATATCTAACAGATAGTTGTACCAACACAACAATCACATTCACAGTAGAAAGAATACCAGAGGTAGCTCTAATATAATTAAACCATTTATTACCCTGTCAACATAGACATTTATACAGACGTCAGACATTCATGACCAAGGAAATAGTTCTAATAGGTTAGAACAATCTCACTATATGATGTACAGAAGCAAGAAGAAATAGTTCTACAGTATGCATTCCACACATTTCGATTAAATCTCTGCATAGTCCCTTTGTTCCAACAAAATGATCCTTCTTATTAACAAAGAGATATATTTTTTACAACAATAGTCCATAATTATTTCACCAGGAAAAAGTCCTTACTATGGTTCTCTACACCTCTATTTATACTAATTCTATCCATCACCCAGGATATTCCCAGGCTTCTTATTCGCCCACCTGGATGAATCTAATGGTTTCATAAAACAAAAATAAAACAATTACACAGTCCTCGCCCTAATAGAAACACGTGTTCCTTGAATTTTCTACATCTTTAAACCAATCCCGCGGATATGATAGATTTGTTTCATTCATGCAAGTTAAACAATGGAATTCTTCAGGAGCACAGATCTGTATCGGCCATGAAGCTCCGCTATTGAAGACTGTCGTGTTTACCCGATCTCATAATCCCCCATCTTCTTGGTGAACCATAGTACCTGTAACACAAAGAACACCATGAGATATATATCTGATCTGGGCACCACCATCATTCACAGGATTTCACCATAATGATATGCATGGATCAATTAAAAAAAGCATATAATGACCAATGCCCCTGTTATGCTGGAAAATTTATTAGTTTAGGCTTCGGGAGAAAATTTTCTTAGTTTCCCTAATGATTCACACTAAAAAACCAAACAGAATATGAACGGCTTAGATTAAATCAAAGATGGATCGGGTCTGATTTGGACCATCAGATCATGCCGCCTTGATAGCTCATTTCCGCCCTTCTGAAAAACAAAAAATGGGTTTACCAATTTTATCAAGTTAAAATTTTACATTTCCTCCTTCGCCTTTCCACTTCCGCCCTTCCGAAAAATGGAAAACAAAAATTGGAAACGCCAATGTTCACGAAGTTGAAACTTAATCTTTTCGCTTCCGCCCTTTCACTTCCGCACTTTTGGAACGTTGGATATATACAGAAGTCGGATATCGGGTTTGTAACCTTTTTTATAAGCGAAACTTGCATCTTCCACTTTCGCCTCTGCCCTTCCGCTTCCGCTTTTTTGGATAGTGGAAATCAGAAGTCGTATCGTAAATTTTTTTTACGAAGTTCAAACTTTAACTCTCCTCCTATACACTTTCGTTTACACTTTTATGCTTATTTATGTATCGTTGATATATGCGAACTCATCCTTATCCGTTAGATCATGGATCACAGAAAACAGAAAGCGAAACCATAACTTTTTACAAATAACACTTGACCTTTTCTGCTTCCGCCCTTTGCAGAAAGCGGAAATCGAAAGTTGGATTTTTGAATTTTTTTTGAAGTTCAAACTCTAACTTTGTGTCTTCACCTTTCTCTTTTCCACCTTTCTGAGCCATTGATTTGTGCATAAACCTTTAGTGTCGTTGGATCTTGAACTACGGAAAGCAGAAGGTAGTTTTGTAACTTTTTCCATAAGAGAACTTGGATTTTCTGACTCCGCTCTTTCGCTTCCACCTTTTCTTGGTCATTGGATCTTAATTGAAATGATTCATAACCATTAATATTAAATCAAAGCGGATTTTCTTCTACAGACCTTTTTCTTGGTCGCTCCCAAGTAACTTATTACCAAAATCACACTTCAGTCTTAGGTAAAATACCTTCTGCTCGAGTTTCTAGGGAGTGACTAGGATGCAGGGAGGCTTAACTGAGTTGGGAAACAAGTGTTAAAAATAAGAAAGGGAGGAGGGGCCCTAAAATGTAAACATTTTGGGGAAGCAGTTGCAGCAACAATAATTGGCGACTAGCTAGTGAACACAGATCTTTGGCAAAAACCTTATTTGAACAACAAGATTGCCACATGGTACTGCACTATGAATGTTCAATGATTATTTAACTGTATTTCCCGAGACTTCTTTAAACCATAATTATTCAGGGATGAAACTTTCAAGCATCACATTTTATACCATTTCTTTGGGAGTAAGGTAACCAAGAGTTCAATGTCTTGATAACTCTCATGGGGCCGTAGTATGAAGTTCATTTTACCCCTTTATTTAAGTTTCCATTAGATAAGACTCCATAGGGTCGTAACAGAGTAAGACATGTGTATTCATTTATTCCAATTTCCCATGCTATAAGCATTCTTTTGGTGCTTTCTTTATGACTAGAAAAATATTTTGAGTCTTCCTTGATTTCTTCTTTCATTTTGAGAGCTTGATACATGTTTTTCCATCCACAATGTCCTTTTGTGTGAGTGACAAATTTGTTTTCTTATCATGCTCATGGACGGAGAAGAACCTTGCTGATATTTGTTGTTTTTACAACACTTTTGTTCTGATGATTTATTTCTTCAACATCCTTTCTTTAATTGAAGACTGGATATTTCAGAAAAATGACTTTTCAATCTAAGCCTTTTGGCCTTTTTTTATTTGTAGCAATGGGATCATTTTGAATACCATACATCCGTCAAACCTGTTTCCTTTCCATGGGTCCATCATGATATGCTTCCTGAGACATGTATCAATGTGAGAATGGATGAAACCCCAAGATAGTACTCCAGACCTCATGGGTCTTGGTTATTTCACAGGGGTTATAATGATTCAAATGTGAGTTTGAAGACTAGTTTCCCTTTCTATCATCTGTCATCAGTTAAAGAACCTCATTATGATCAAAATTTATCATCTTCTCTTTCCCATAAGCAATTTCTGACATCCAAATATTTCTAGTTTTAATCAGATGCCTACACTTCCAAGCACCAAAAATTGAGTTGGTTTATTAAAATGAAAAAAACTAAGGCTATGAAATAAGATGAAACAAACTAGAAAGTAAACCTAAGTAAACAAAACAATAAACAACAAGTTTATTTATGTACAAAGGGTTCCTAGGACTCTAAGTAAAGTAATGTTTGAGACAAAGGACATTTATAGGAAAAATTTCTTCCTATCTTTGCAAATCTTGCAATTTGTAAGTTGTAGGGACCAACTTTTCAGTGACTAGTGAAGGGCCAATCCATAAATGTTGGAACTTTTTGTGTTTTCTTTTTTCTGCATGAGGATCATCCCATTTCAAAACTAGGTCTCCTACATCAAATTTTCTTGTACCATAATGTCTCTTGTCAAACCATCTTTTGATGATACCTTAATGTTGGTTGAAATTATCTTTAAGGATTTTGTCATTGTTCCTCCAGTTTTAACAAAGTATCAATTTGTGCTTGTAAAACTTTGCTATTGGAACCTCTTGAGGCTTGAGCTAACTGCAAATATGGGAGAAAAATGTTTGGGGGAAATAAATCTTCTTTCCATATACTAGAGTATAGGGAGACACTCCTAAGGAATTCTTTAGAGTGACCCTATCTGCCCACAGTGCATTTGGGAGAGCTAAGTGCCAATTTATCTGATTTTCAAAAACGGTTTTCTTCAGAATTTGGATGAGGTTCTTATTTGTTGATTCCTCTAAACCATTTCCATGAGGGTAATAATTAGCTGAGTAATGCAACTGAATTCCCTTTTCACAAGAAAAATCAGTTATTTTAACATAGGAAAAATAAGATGCATTATCAAAAACAAGGGAAATTGGAACTCCAAACGTGGTCATAATGTTCTCTTGTAAGAAGTCAATAACAACATCTTCGTTCACTTTGCGCAATGGAATAGGTTCCACCCATCATGTGAAATAATCGGTAATCGTGAGGATATATCGATGTTGTAATGAAGAATTCATATTGATTTCCCCAATAACATCTATGCCTCACTGTTCAAACGGATTTGAAATAGTAACAAGTTGTAACGGTGCTTTTGCTTTTTCCAATTTTCCACCACTTCTCTGACATACATCACACTTTCTTGCATAGGCATGGGCATCTTTAAACAAAGTTGGCTAGTAGTATCCATCTCTCAGTATCTTGTGAGCTATGGTGTCCCCAGAATAATGTCCCCTGCTGGTCCGTCATGTAATTCTTTGACTATTTTGGAGGAAACCTCTCCTTCCAGACATTTGAGCAAAATTCCATCATAATTTTTTTTTCTTCTGAAAAGCGCTCCATCCATTATTTGATATGGGGATGACTTCAACCAAAGTTACCTTCTCTGCTTGGAGCTCAAATGTTCTGGTAGATATCCTTGTTGAAGATAGTACACCAGATCTTTGTACCAAGATTCAGGAGCAGTGAAGATAGGACATACATCAACCAATTTCATTCCAACTTCATTCTCCCAATCGGGATCTTTATCACTTTTATTATCTACTATCAAATTGCACAACCCTTGACCTTTAATGATGGTAGCTGGCTTGAATTCTAGGTCATACTGCTGTAGAGTAGTCACCCAGTTCCCTCTTCACTCGCCCAATTATTTTTGCACAAAAAGAGACCTAACAGTTGGGTGAGGAACTACAACTTTTGTTCTATTTTTTAGAATATAGGGTCTGAACTATTTTATTGCCTTGAATACTGCATATGCTTGTTTTTCTAAGGCTGGGTAATTCAATTCAGGCCCTTGTAAACCAATACTCATGAATGATATTGGGTATTCGTCTTCCAATTTCCCTTTCTGCGTAAGCACTACTGCAAGAGAGTTGTCTGAAGAAAAGGTATATAAAATAACGTCCTTTTCAAAGTCTATACTCTTCAAGGAAGGTGACTAAGATATTGTTTCTTTGATATATTGAAAGGAAACTTTCTCAATGTCATTCCACTTGAACTATACACTCTGCTTCACCATTTTCTGCAGAGGTTTCACAATTTGAGAAAAATAAGGGATAGACCTCCGAACAAAATTTATTGTCCCCATAAAGGATTGCATATTTTTCCTATTAAGGGGCATGTGAATCTGAGTTATAGCCTCAACTCTCTCTTGATCTATTGAGATGATGTGTCCTAACAATTTTACCTCAAGGACTGCACAAATGTTTTTCTTTGGGTTTAGATATATACCATATTTTCTACAGCGGTTAAAAGTATGTTTCAAGTGGAAAACATGGTATTCCCTTCTCTTGGAGAAAACTGTTACATCATCCAAGTACACTACTACACAATGGCCACTTAAACCTCTGAATGCAATGTCCGTGGCCCTATGAAATGTGGCTCTAGTGTTCATGAGGCCAACAAGAATTCTTCTGTAAGTGAATATCCTCCACTTTGTAAGAAATGTTGTCTTTAATAGGTCCTGCTTGACAAATAACACTTGATTATACCCTGAAAATCCATCTAATAGGGAGAACATTTCTGAGCCTGAAACCATCTGTAAAATCTATTCCATTGGTGGAACCAGATCGTTATCTTTAACGGATGCTCTATTTAAGTTCTTGGATTCAACACACAGCCTTATCTCACCTAAATTTTTCCTTACTGGGACTATATTGGCCACCCATTATGAATGTCGAACCTTGAAAATGATATTTGCATCCAGTAAGTTCTTTACTTCGTTGTGGATCAGAGGTTCTAATTTTGGGTGCTTCTTTCTAAGTTGTTGCTGAAATAATTTTGATCCTGTTTTGATGGGGATCACATGTTGGATGATGCGAGTGTCATAAGTCTTCAGATATTCATATGTCTAGGAAAAGATGTCTTTGTATTGCTAAAACAACTTGATGAACTTACATCTTTCCTTAGGTGAGCAACATTTTCCCAAATTGACATATTTAGGTTCAGCTTCTAATCCCAGATTGACCAGCTCATGTTGCATTGATGAACTGTTCGTCTTCACATTGGTTGGTTTCTAGAATTTATTTTGCAAATCAAGCATCTTTTCAAGGGTTCTTACTGCTTTAGGCATGAAATTTCCCTAAAATGCATCTTCATTTTGTAAACCCACGAAATGTTCTTCTTCATCTATTATGGATTCTTTAAAAGATTCTTCATTTGTCAAAAAATCGATGACCTGTTCATCGTCATCGAACACCCTCAGATTTGTAACATTGTCAGGTATTAATAGCCTGAAAATAAATTCAATGTAACATTTGTTATTAGTTGGCACTAATATGGATGTAGAAGTGGCTAATAAATCAACCACAACATTCTGCAATCTAGGTACCACATTTATATTGAAAGCATTGAAGTGCATAATCAAATTCCATACCTCCAACTGGTATCCCTTGATATGTGGACATAAACAATGAATGTTGTTTCTTACTTGTCTGACTACTATCTCAAAATCCCCCAAAACTTTTAAATTTCTAACCTCAAGTTCAATATCTTTCTTCAGGTCCAAGACTAGAGCTTCAGATTTAACAATGTTATTTGTGCATTCGAACTCTAGTCTACAAAAGGGAAAGTGTTTATTCTTATCTGGATCAATCATGATGTAACCTGCCCCTGATCCCTCTTTGGTTTTAGAACCATCAAAATACAGAAACCAAAATATATCATCTAACTCTAATTGGTTAGTATTATCTCATATGTCAGTCACTAAGTTTACTATATTACAATCAATAATATCATCTCGTGAAAATTGAAGGAGATCGGACTGTGTGTCTGATTCACAACTGGCTTCTTCATCTTGGTATTTCCCTGGTTCGAGTTCCAAATAGTAATTTTCCAAGACTGAAGAAGAGAAGTTCATAGGTTCATTCTTCCCCTCTAACTGAGTTACATTATACTTCATGTGGGGTTCTCTCAATATTTTAATTTGATTTTGAACATTGTTGAATGGAAACCACATGTGAGACCAGTCAATTGCAAAGCAACCATTTAGTTTTGTTGACCAGTCCCTACTCAAAATTAATCCATATGCTTCTGGTATATCCACTACCATAATATCTATATATTGACAAACCTTGGGATCTGCAGACAAACGAATCAGAACATCTTTCATTTCCCCTATGACTTTAACAACAAATCTATCTAGTTGAATTATTCGAGACAGGGATGGTATGGGTTGGAAATTAATCCTTTTACATACTAAAAGCGGCATGACATTTGATGAAGTCCCAGAGTCTACTAAACAATTATGTACATTATGATTAAAAATATCAAAAGATAACAAAAAAGGTAAAGTTTGAGATTTATACTTTCCCCCAACGCCTGCTTCATTTACTTCATCATCAAATCCTATGGATTTTGGGATACTGCTAGGCTGTGGATTGAAAGCTTCTATAATTTTCTTCCTTTGCTGAGGCAAATTACATAGTTCAAATAGAGAAATGTTTGCCTTTGTTTTCTTAATGTCTTCTATGATTTCATACCCCATGCCCTGTTCTTTAGTAGCCTCTATTTTATTTGCCAAAGTTTCCACAAGTTTATTAATTGTTGTCTTTATTGACTTGTTACCTACTGGGATTGTCTCTTTTATATTTGTTGGATTAGGCTTAGGTGTTGTTTGAGTTGTATTGATAATTTTCTTCATTTTTTCTCTAAACTTCTTTATTTTAGGCAGTAACAGACTTTCATCCATTACTGGGGCTCTACTTCTTGTCGTGACATTAACTGATGACACTTGACTTACCTCAGTAGGTTCATCTTCACTAAGCCCCAAAGTAGGTGCCCAATCCCATAAAACCATCATGGTTTCCTCGTTTGTTTGTTCTGGATCATTAGTTTGGGTTTTCTCTTCTTCCGGATTCGCTAGCTGGGTATCTAACAATTTATTCATGACCAAAGTCATTGAATTAATTCATTGCAGAAAACTCTTTTCATAATGAGGTTCTTGGTTGTTACGAAGAGAAATTCCTATGGCTTGGGGTACCACAACAGATAGCTTTGACTCCAGAAATCAATCTTTCCCAATATGCAATAGAAATAAAATGTCTAACACTAAAGGATCAGACCTCGTACCTTATTCTGAATAGTTGAAGTAGATCCCCGTTGAGCTTTCCAATCTTCAGCTTGAATCGATATAATACTTCCTCAACAATAAGTAAACAATACAAGCATACTATATATCATGGTGTTAGATCTATTCTAGCATATATAATCAATAATGTAAAAGCATTTGACATATTCCAATGGATACAATATTCAATCAAATACACATCATTGGACAAGGAAAGATAGTTCTTATTAATATAAATCAAAGATTACAAGATAGATACAACCTCTAACGGCACGTCTGCGAATCGAAGAAACTGAATCCCCCACTTGGGCCTCCATCACCTCAATCCTCCATCTCACGATAGCAAGCTCACTAGAAAAGGGCAAGCTTGGGAAGAACACAACAGTGCTCCAAAGGGACAAAGGGATGCAGACTCAAGCATAAATTCCGGCAACAATAGACTATAGTTTCTTTGCTCTCAATTTCTCTATATGCCTTCAATGTACCAAGGGGATCCTTATATAGCTTCACAAGGGATAATGAAGGGTCGAATCCGAGCGATCTCAAGGCATATGGAAGACCAGGAGTCAAATGAGTCGGATCCATGTCAAGGAAAACTCCAAAAGGATTTGGACTATGCACACATCCCGATGTACGCGGTTATAGGGGTCAAACCCGCGTATGTACGCGGTTATCGGGGAAAAAGCCGCGTATATCATATTTTATATAGTTTTAGGGATGATCAAGGAAACATCAAAGGATAAAATATGGTCCATAGGGTCTAAAGAGTCTATAGCGGGACAGGGGAAGGCCATACAAAGTGTGATTCACCTAGAGTAGTGAAATCCACTATAACAGATGTCCCCTAATGTGTGAAGTCAGAGGGGTCATACGATGGCCGAAATACATTATAAGTCCATCCCAAAAGTGGAGTGATGAAGGATCCCAAATGGAAGACCAGCCACCCAATCAGCATAGTACAATGATACAACTCTGCATATAACTGCAAGTACATATAGCAGTCCCGGATACATAAGAGTACAATGGCCATGAATAGGCATAATACATGATATCACATATGTGGTCATCGCCATGTACAATATACATAGATCAGAATCTCCATGATGAAGATATACAAAGGACCATGATCTCCAAAATGGCTGAAGATATATAATAGATCAAGATCTCCATAGTGGCTAGAAATGTTTGACATACACTGGAATCAAGTCACGAGAGCTGAAATCTCATGAACATTGGCACGATCAAGGAGGTAGCATATAAGAGATGCCACCAGTCTGGAAGGTCTTCTACACAAACCGCTACGAGTACATGTCCTACTATGCGAATAGAGGTGTCGAGGTCGAACATAGTAGTCCATCGTCTGATTACTGGTCATTGATGTATACCGTTAACAGACGTGAGATTACCCACCGATAATGATAACAGGAATCAAGGTACTAGAGTGCAAACTAACAAGTGTGAATAGATGTGTTGAGGTTGAACACTTGAGAGAATCCATCGATCAGGGGACATTGATGTATTCCCAAGAAACTATCGATGGCGAGAGAACCTGCCACTGATGACTGCAAGTCTCAAGGCACTCAAAAGGACTCTAGTTTCCAATCCCAGAATAAATGATCTGAAGTTGATGGGATGAAATCTGCTGGAAGGAAGGCATTAAGGCATCCCCCATCATCCAACACGAGGTACTCAGCAAATCTGTCTAATGTGGAAGGACTCGATCATAAAGTGCATGAACCAGTAACTATACCGGGAATGGCCGACATGCAAAGTCAAGATAACCGAGGAATGGCCGACACAAGTTTCAACTTCCTTCGAACAAGAGCATAACGGCGTATGGTGACTGAATGAAGGCAGCATAGACTCGATATACAAACTGGGACATCTCTGTGACACAGGAGGCATCAATAGAGGCTCCATAGGGACTGGAAGCTTAACCAGTCGGTGGAGATAAACTCAGATAACGAGTATAGCTCCTAAGTCAAACTATAACCCAACCAATGGATGTGATATACAGTGCTCTGTTCGAAGGCGACACGACTCGATAGCTGCCAAAAGATAACATCTTTCCTTGTCCGGCTTTTTAGTTTTTTAATTTTTTTGGACTTTTTCAGTTATTTGAAAAGCTTGAAAAAAGAATAAACTAGCTTTATAGTTACAAACTAGGAGGAGACAAGTGTCATAAGGAAAAACAAACTAGTTCCAAGCAGTGGAACATACCTATGCTCAATGCAAGGATACATGTGTAGGATATTGACACTCGGGGGAAAATCCCCTCCCGGTAAAAAGGGAAATCAAGCTGCGAAGGATATATAAAACGGTTCTGCATGGCTAGACATGAGACAAGCTCGGGCTATATGGTTGAAACGCAATGTCAGGGGAGCCGGCATAAAGCTCAATAAGGCAGTAAAAGCTCATGATAATGCATTCACAACTTGACATAAGGGGAGTCCAGAGGGAAAAAGGCCAGCATAAGATCAAGAGGAGTATGAGGTTCTTGCGAAATGCCATGGTAATACTATACAACGGACTCCCACACCCTAAAGGAGAAAACGTCGACATGGGCACCAAATGCAAATAAGGCGCTAACTAGGGTACCCATGTAAGGTGAAGCTCTACCACTCATATCATGCCACTTCTATAGCAGCAAGAAGGTTCCGTGACATGATAGAGTGGGTTCGTACCTAAGGTCATAGTGACATGGTCATAAGGCAATGCATAAGTGCAAGCGGATGTAATATCCTAACCTATATGCCAGTTCAGACATAATACCTGTGATAGGCATGAACGGGTCGAAACCTCGGAGAGAGTGTACAAAAATTGGATCCTACATGACAACCATATTAGACCAAAACAACCCAAAATAGTCAATAAAGAATCCACACTATAGGATATAGGGAGGAATGATCATGAAAACTGCACCCAAAGGAAATAGTACAGTGAATGATGAGACATGAAAAGAAACGTAAGGTGTAGACCCAACATTCACGCATCCACTACCACCCCCATGAGGGTGACCACTGGTGTAAAGACCGAGAGAAGGGAGTCAACATCCTCCACAAATGGTGTAGAGGGCAGAATATGACCATTCCCAAATCTACGAGCAGGGTAAGGGGCTATGATGCCCCCAAGTCTGACACTAGGGTCCATACTAGGACCAAGGGCGCGTGATAGAATACCAGGCATGCTGAAAATAAAAGGACCCGGACTCAAGAGAGCATAAATATACTCAAGTAACCACGATCCCAAAGGCCAACTAGCGCACAAAGAGCACACTCCTAAGAAAATCTACATCCAAAATACAAGCGAACCAAGGGGAGGATATGTGAGCTCCCGAATGCAGCAGGTATGTCTCGCCTAGGAGAGGCTCGAAACTCCCATACACTACAAGCGGAGGTGCGTAACGAATTATAGTGGCCCCTGGCTTCAACGCGTAAAGAGACTGTGCTGTCCGACCTCTACTTGGCCAGGACACCTACAGAATAACCTCTACAAGTACCCCCTCAATATCCTACGTAAGGCCACTAAGGTCACCTCAATAAACTCAATGCTCAGGCGGACAGTCGTAGGCGGGATTGACCGTATGGGCAGGGTAGCAAAGCCCGAAACTCTCGAAAGAGCTCCCAGATATGAATACAATCCTGGAAATATCTTCGGTTCTACTCAGTTATGACTAGGGGTCATCCCAAACAATAACAACTCACACTGCCTCGTGCTTAACTCCCTTTTGAGAGGAGGATCCTGAGAACACTGGTTATACCAAGGATTTCACACACTCACTTGGACAGACACACTAGATGTTGTTGTTTAGTGATCTTGGAGAATTGACTTACAATGAACTATTCCAAGATCCTAAAACCTAATCTTGTTGGTGCACCCTAGAAAAGAAAAGAGCGTAATTCATTTTATTTAGTGTTGATTTTAGTTGGCTGTAATTATTCAAAGGGAAATGGCTGTGCAACTAGTGAAGTTATGACTCAGCAGTAAAGTAAATATGCACACCATAACAAACAATGCTAAGTGCAATCTTTGTGAAATGAAAAATAGGGTATGCCACTACATGAGATGCATAAATATATATTCCTTTCCGAATGTCAATGCAATACTTCATATATGAAAGCCTAAAAACAACTCTCATCCAAGCAATCCAATGCAAGTACCTCCTCAAATCCATATCTAAGATGCAACTAAGAGTGCAACTACTTTGTATTTTTCAATATAAAAGAATGAAAAATGCAATAAAAGTCATCTAAAACTCTCAGTCTCTGCAGCAAGTATAAAAGACAAGCCCAGCAAGACACCGAGACAAAAAAGAGTAATGCACTAATGGCAAAACAAAAAGAATAAATGACTAAAACTACTTTCAAAGAAAAATCAATGAAAAAGCGGTCTCTGGTCACAAAAGAAGCATCCAACAGACAACATCAAACCCAAGGAAGACGCAACCACACTCACAACCCACCCAGCAACTTCCCACAACATCAAACTCACCAAAAGGGAGGATGTATGTGACTGTATAAAGAACAGTTGCGTATGTACGCGATTTTTGGCCAAAAAAAGGCGTATGTACACGACTTTAAACCAAAAACCTGCATATACATAGAAGGCAGTGGTAAAAATCAGGCCAAGGCCAAACCAATAAAGGGGAGTGTCAATGGACAAACATACTATAAAATGTGACACAGAAACAGGGAGAAACCAAGAGCAAGTCGATAATATCAAGCCCATTATGCCCCCAACCCCAAAGAAAAACAAGGAACATCCCCAGCGGAGTCGCCAATTCTGTTACGGAGAGAAATTCCTATGGCTTGGGGTACCACAACAGACAGCTTTAACTCTAGAAATCAATCTTTCCTAATATGCAATAGAAATAAAATGTCTAACACTAAAGGATCAGACCTCGTACCTTATTCTGGACGGTTGAAGTAGATCCCCATTGAGCTTTCCAATCTTCAGCTTGAATTGATATAATACTTCCTCAACAATAAGTAAACAATACAAGCATACTATATATCATGGTGTTAGATCTATTCTAGCATATATAATCAATAATGTAAAAGCATTTGACATATTCCAATGGATACAATATTCAATCAAATACACATCATTGGACAAGGAAAGATAGTTCTTATTAATATAAATCAGAGATTACAAGATAGATACAACCTCTGACGGCATGTCTGCGAATCGGAGAAACTGAATCCCCCACTTGAGCC
>LPNX010287688.1:807252-839283 GCA_001517045.1 Pseudotsuga menziesii | reverse complement strand
TTCAATGTACCAAGGGGTTCCTTATATAGCTTCACAAGGGATAATGAAGGGTCGAATCTGAGCGATCTCAAGGCATATGGAAGGCCAGGAGTCAAATGAATCGGATCCATGTCAAGGAAAACTCCAAAAGGATTTGGACTATGCACACATCTCGATGTACGCGGTTCTAGGGGTCAAATCCGTGTATGTACGCGGTTATCGGGGAAAAATCCACGTATATCATCTTTTATATAGTTTTAGGGATGATCAAGGAAACATCAAAGGATAAAATATGGTCCATGGGGTTTAAAGAGTCTGCAGCGGGACAGGGGAAGGCCATACAAAGTGTGATTCACCTAGAGTGGTGAAATCCGCTATAACATTGGTGAAAGGTACAAAAATTATCCATGCCTTCCTCATTAAAATTTAAAATAGTAGAATTATTCACAGGTGGTTGGGGTTTTCCACTCTCTTTTTTGTTTGTAATACGGGTTGAATGGCTTTCTATAAGAACTAGTTTCCCTATCCTTTTCCGTTCCTACTATTTTATTTAACAACTTCTGCACCATTTTCACCACATTTTCTAGCTCATTAGAATGTTCTTCTCTAGGCTTAGTCAAAAACAAACTTCTTGTAATGTCCCAAATTTTTCATTGGGTCACAATTTCCTAATCACATTTTCTATATTCATTAGAGTTTGTCAAATTGATACTAAGGGTCAAATAATTGCTAAGGAGGAAAATTACTAGTTTCCTAGGTTGGGGGTGGAAGCTTTGGGATTTGGAATAAGGGGGACAATGAATGATGTTTGAAAATTAGAATGGAATAAATATTTAATTAAGGAGCTAAATAAATAAATACAAGAGAAAATTGAAGTGGCAATGGAGCATGGAGACACATGGAGACTATGAGGCCCACACAAGCTAAATATTTGGTGCCACATAGCATCCTCCTCTTGCGATTTCGAATCCATGGGAAGACTAAAGGTTCTTGGATGAGTTAGAAGGCTAATACACTTGGCCATATGCATCATAGGTCTAATTTGGGAATAAATGTAACTTACATGGGAGAGGAAGAGTCATTTTGGAGATAGTGAAACACTTGGACTAGTTCCCTAGCTCTATGACAGCAATGATGAAGATGCTATGACACCTATGAAAAAAATAATATTTGAAGGATGAAATATGACATGTATGAAATTTCAGATCGAAATATAGAATACAAGATATCTCTCATGTGATTTGGGGAAGCTCAATGGGTTCCTACTCAAATTGGGGGAAGTTGGAAGGCTAGGAAAGGGAGCACACATGGAAGATCATGAGCACACACCAAAATTCGAATTTGCTTGAGTTTGTCGATGGATTGGGAACATTATAAGGCTAAGGATGTTTATAAAATACAATAATAAACCAAGAGAATAGCTTTTGTTCATTTGTGAATTGTGAGAGCTAGTGGATGACTAGTTTTCTTGCCTTGGCCAATTTCGATGGTGAAAGATTCCCATCCAAGTTGGTGTTTGGAGAGGCCACTCAGGTATTTCATGGAGCTTTAATGGATTTTTATTTTCAGGTGTAATCTATAGGGAAGCTCATGGTTCCTTCTATTGCATCACTTTCTCTCAACCATTTCCAATTTTTATTGCATATTCTTGCTCATGGAGGGATTGCGCTTTGGGTGAGATATTGATCTCTTTGGGGAAGATTATAATGCCCATTATCTTATGTTATAATTTATATTCTTTTTATTTCATGTTCATAATAATCTCAGGTCGAAATACCCAAAATAATTCATGTAAAAATGTTGAACAATGAAGAAATAGTGTCATTTCCCCACTATCTTGTTGTGAACCATTGTAATGCTAATGATTTTGAATTGGGAGAGACTTTAATTGTCCATTTATGATTGTAATAAATTAAATATTCTATGTTATTCATTCTAAAAAAATTTCAAGTCGAAACACCCAACATTTGTATGTCAAATTGATTTTTAATGAGCAAACAATGACCATTTCCACTCTATTTTGACATATGCCATGGTAATGCTAATTATTTCGAATGGAGGAATGTATATATTATAAGTTTATTATGGATGTAATTTCATTAATTTGTATTATAATTCTCATGTTCAGCTCTTAAGCATTGGAATCCATTTTACTCATTTTTATTGCATTGGGAGAAGATTTGGTGCATTTTCCCCAAGGGTTGAAATTGTGATTTGGGAGTTGTTTTGGAAAGAGTCATAAAAGCCTGTATAAACTGAACCATGATGCATATGAGACTTTAACAATTTTTCTTATACATCCCATTCCTCTTTTCATAAATTAGAGTGACTTTGGGACCATTTGAGAAGCCATTTCTGGCAATTACCCAAGGGGAATTGGAGCTCCAATTTGCTAGTAAAGACTCCTAAGTTGAACATAACACTAAAAAAGTTTGAAGAAGTAATTGGGGGGTCATAAAAAATATCTGAAAATCATATTTAAGTTCTATTATCATTCATGTACCTTATTATAAAATTTGGAAGCATTTGGGTCAATTTGGCGGTCTAGACATCAAATCTAGTCAAGGTTCGAAATTGGAGAAAAAGTGAATAATTGGTCATCAAATAAAATTTCAAAAAGGAACATTACAGTGGTATCAGAGCATGATCTTGGAACCTGATGTGGTCTGATATTTATGAGGACAAGAATGCTAGGACCACCATTAGATATTGAAACCCAAAAGTGCTTTTGTTGACGAGGAAACAATGACTAGGGATGAAAGGGGAACCTCATATGATGGTGAGGAGTATATAAAAATAATTTAACCTATAATTGAAGACATTACCAAGAATATTATGAAAAGGATTTGAATTTTTGGCTATCCAAAGTTGAAAAAAATATATTGATTTTAAGAAAACCAAGGGGAAAAATGCATCAGCTCGCTTGAAGGAGCAAAAGGAGGAGACCCATGAACCACCTAGTTCTGAAATAGGTGAAGTAGAAGAAGTAGTACATGAAGAGGATCGAAATTAACTCCCAAGTGACTCTGAAAAATATGAAGAGACATCACAAGAGTATGAACAAGTTTCTATTGAAAATACTGAAAATAATTCCAAGAAACATTCTACCTTGGAAATGAAACAAAGAGAATCTAATGATGGATTCTTGAACTATGAAGGAGTACCCACTGATGGGTTCTCACACCTCTATGTTGGTGACATAGAGATCAGATTTAAAAAAAATTCTGCAATCCAAATTTCTAGTGAACATGAAAATCAAGACCTTGTAGCAGTTGAAGAAGAAACAAAATCAACTTCCCCATCACCACTCTAGCTTCATGAAGTTGGTCTAAGCAAGAAGGAAGAATATGAGGAGGTTCATTTGCAAGAGCCTCGTTTTCTTGAAGGGTCCTTAAAGATGAATGGAATAGTATCCAAGAGTCCCTTAGAATACTACATGACACTAAAGCATTGGTGTCAAATTCTTGTTGGAAAATTTCTTCATTGGAGTATCCATCCTTCCTTGAAGACATGGAGAAGATTCAAAGAGAAATGTGCAACATTGAAGGTAATTTAATGTCTTTTCTTTTTTATAGAAACAATTTGGTTGAGCTTAATGAATTGTTACATTATGCATACTTGAAGAATAATGAGGATAATCATCAGCTCACAATTCAAAATGAGAAACTTCTTGAAAAGTTGCAAGACACTTGTTTTTCCTCCTATGTTTCATATTGTCAAATGGTAGATTGTTTGGAGGTTTCTCATGACATGGTGTATCATGAGAAATGTGGAAATTTGAATGTGCTTGATGTGTTTGAAGATGAACTTGAAGAGATCCAAACACTTGAGGTGGTGGAAGAGGAACTTGAATTGTCTCTTGATGAAGGTTATGCAATTTTTAAAGAAGAGCATGATTCCTCTACATTGGAACCAATCTATGACAAAGGTTTCACACTTTTGAAGGAGCTGCATGATACTACCCATATGGATCTTTCCATAATGAAACTTCTGCGCTTTTTATCATTTGGGTGAGTTAGTTCATTCTCCTACATCATACAATTCCATGTTTTGCAACATTAGTCTCAATGAAGTATGGGTGAAAGGGTTCTTTTTTATGGTGCCACATGAGGAGTATGGAACTCCTTGATTTTTTTTTATGATGACATGGTTAGAGCACACTCTTATTCACATTTGCAGAAGAATCCTTTGTTACTTTATGATGATGCACATCTACATGGATGCACCTATGATATGCATTTAAGTCACTTGAAGACTTATGGTTTTTCTTGCTCAACACTTGGTTCATTTGATGTTGGAGGAAATTCATCCAACACTAGGGTGAATAGATTTATGATTGGAGAACATTTTTGTTTCCAACCACATACTTTGTTATATATTTATGATTCTCTCATTCATGGATGTATGAGTGATATTTCTATGAGTCATTTGACGTCTCCTTGTTTCTCTTGCTCATTTTTTGGTTCATATTTTAGTGGAGATTCTTCATTCAGTTCTTGGATGAAAGAATACATGGCTGAATATTTTGATGCATATCACATCCTTTTGGAGAAACATTATAGGAAATGGGATCCTCACCTATTTCATTGGAGCATATTTGATTGGTCACTTGAAGCTTGTATGCACTTGGCAAATGGTGGTTAACTTACTTGGAGGTATAAGCGCTTTCAGGGGATTTTTTTATGAGGCACCTCCTCGATGTACATATTTATTATGTTGTTATGTACTTTGATGATATATATTATGTACTCATGATGTTTGGAAAAATTCATACAAGAAAATGGGATCCAGGAATTCTCTTTCCTCATGGTATGAGTTGGAGAGCACTCTTAATTGTTGGAGTGCAATACAAGCAATGGGACCTTGGGATATTTTTTTAGTCCCATTGATTTCAATTTTTTTGGGAAATAAGCAATATGGGAGATGGATTCCCCACTTAATAAAGTGATTTTAATCAGAGTAGTCCAGAAGAAAGCATGGTGGTTCCTCTCTAAAATATTCATGGAATCTCAAAGACTTGAAGTTGGGAAACTCAGTGGAAACTTCAAAGAATCATACAGAAAACAGGTTCTTCAACACCCATGTTTGAAATTACTTGAGAAGAAGCAATATTGAGAAGGGAGGATTTGTCATGATCCAAATTTTTCATTGGGTCACAATGTCCTAATCACATTTTCCACATTCATTAGAGTTTATCAAATTGATGCTAAGGGTCAAATATTGCCAAGGAGGAAAATTATTGGTTTCCTAGGATGGGGGTGGAAGCTTTGGGATTTGGAATAAAGGGGATAATGAATGATGTATTAAAATTAGAATGGAATAAATATTTAATAAATAATATAAATAAATAAATACAAGAGAAAATTGAAGTGGCAGTGGAGCATGGAGACACATGGAGACTATGGGGCCCACACAAGTTAGAAATTTGGTGCCACATGGCATCCTCCTCTTGCAATTTTGAATCAATGGGAAGCATAAAGGTTCTTGGATGAGTTAGAAGGATAATACACTTGGACATATGCATAATAGGTCTAATTTGGGAATAAATGTAACTTACATTGGAGAGGAAGAGTCATTTTGAAGCTAGTGAGACACTTGGACTAGATTCCCTAGCTCTATGACAACAATGATGAATATTCTATGACACCTATGAAAAAAATAAGATATGAAGGCTGAAATATGACATATCTAACATTTCAGGTCGAAATATAGCATACAAGAGATCTCTCATGTGATTTGGGGAAGCTCAATGGGTTCCTACTCAAATTGGGGTAAGATGGAAGGACAGGAAAGGGAGGACACATGGAAAATCATGAGCACGCACCCAAATTCGAATTGGATTGAGTTTGGGGATGGATTGGGAACTTTAGAAGGATAAGGATTTTTATAAAATACAGGAATAAACCAAGAGAATAGCTTTTGTTCATTTGAGAAATCATCATTTGTGAATTGTGAGAGCTAGTGGATGACTAGTTTTCTTTCCTTGGCCAATTTTGAGGGTGAAAGATTCCCATCCAAGTTGGTGTTTGGAGAGGCCACTTAGGTATTTCATGGAAATTTAATGGAGTTTTATTTTCAGGTGTAATCTATAGGGAAGCTCATTGTTCCTTCAATTGCAACACTTTCTCTCAACCATTTCCAGTTTTTATTGCATATTCTTGCTCATGAAGGGATTGTGCTTTGGGTGAGCAATTGATTTCTTTGGGGAATATTATAATGCCCATTATATTATTTTATTATTTATATTCTATTTATTTCACATTCATAATACTCTCAGGTCAAAATACCCAAAATAATTCATGTAAAAATGTTGAACAATGAAGAAATAGTGCCATTTCCCCACCATCTTGTTGTGAACCATTGTAATGCCGATGATTTGGAATTGGGAGAGAATTTCATTGTCCATTTATGATTTTAATCAGTTCAATATGATATTTTCTTTATTCTCAGAAAGTTTCAAGTCGAAATACCCAATATTTGTATGTCAAATTGATTTTTGATGAGCAAACAATGACCATTTCCACTCTATTTTGATATATGCCATGGTAATGATGATTATTTTGAATGGATGAATGTATATATGATAAATGTATGATGTATGGATTTTCATTAATGTGTATTACAAGTATCGTGTTCATTACTTAAGCATTGGAAGCTATTTTACTCATTTTTATTGCATTGGGAGAAGATTTGATGCATTTTCCCCAAGGGTTGAAATTGTGATTTGGGAGCTATTTTGGAAAGAGTCATAATAGCCTATATAAACTGAACCATGATGCATATAAGAATTTAAAAATTTCCCTTACACATACTGTTCCTCTTTTCATAAATTCGAGTGACTTTGGGACCATTTGAGAATCCATTTTCAGCAATTGCCCAAGGGGAATTGGAGCCCCAATTTGCCAGTAAATACTCCTAATTTGAACAGAACACTACAAAAGTTTGAAGAAGTAATTGGGGGGTCATAAAAAATACCTGAACATCATATTTAATTTCTATTATCAGTCATGTACCTTATGAGAAAATTTGGAAGCATTTGGGTCAATTTGGAGGTCTAGACATCAAAACTAGTCAAGGTTCGAAATTGGGGAAAAAGTGAAAATTAGTCATTGAATAAAATTTCAAAAAGGGACATTATAGTTATTTTTCTCGTGGTATGTTTCAATTCAGGTTCTGTTGTATTCTTTTCTATAGTTTTGAATTATGCCTCTACTTTCTTGGCCTCTTCATAGTTTTCTACCAATGTAATTTTATGAAACCTTTTCACAAACATTGTTATTGGTGGATCAAGTGTTGTAGTATAATATTCTATTAGAGAATATTTAGCAAGTATTACTTTAGCACTAAATTTATTCAGTAAAGTGGTGAATCTCTTATTAAAGTCTTGGAACTTTTTGTTCTTTTCCATTCTCATAGACAGTAATTATTTCATGAGAGTGGCTACAGTTTTTTGGTTGCCAAATTTACCTAAGAATTCCTTTTCAAACTATCCCAATTTACTATGGAATTATCTTGCAGACTAAAGTGCCATGAAGATGATTTAGGTTCAAAAGTATATTGAAAAATTCTGCAAACCACATCTTCATGGTCAACATTTAAGATATTCAAAGCTAGATAAAAATTATGTAAGCGATCTTCAGTAGAAACAACTTTCCCAGGATCAAATGTTGGTAAAACCTTTTCTGTGTTCTTAGGAAAATCATGCAATGGAGCAACCAGATTGAGTCGCATTCTCTCTCTCCATGCAAGTTAATTAACAATAGCCATAATTCTAGGTGGATACTGTGGTGGAGGCTAACTGAATACTGAAACTGTGGGGGATTCTAGATCTAATTGATCTAGAGGCTAAACAATTTCTTGGATAGACAGATCTACCAGTTCTTCTAAATTTTCCACAAGAATTGAATCCCTAGTGTATGAGGGTACTTTATTGGAAGCTATCCTTCTAGGTAATGTAGGAATAACTTTTAACCCCCCAAATTTCTTGACATAGGATCTTGTATGTCTCATAAACATATATACTTCTTCAAATGGTACATATACAACCGTTCTAATTCTTCTTCTCAAGAAATTGTCTGTTCTTGTTCTTGTAACTCAGGAAAAATATATTTAGGGAAAGCATGTTTTGATGATGTTCCAGTGTAATATTCTCTGAAAATAAGATTTCCTCTACCATCCATGCACGAGCTGGTTCCCTCCTTCTAGTTCCAAAACCGTTGATTCTTGGAAAATCCCACGCACCAAGCAGTAGGGATTCTCCTCGGTGAACAATCCCAACTAGAACAGAAACTGTTTGGTGTGGGGAATCCTTCTAGTTCACGGTTTCGGCTACCGTAGATTAAGTTCTTTAATATTTTACTGGTTACGTCCCAGTCTGCTATTTATAGGATTTTTGTTTAAAGAATGATATGCAAGTGCCTAAGCTAAATGCAGATCTAATCTAAATATAAAACTAAACTATTCTATCCCCGTCCAAGGAGAAAATTTAGAGTTTAGAGTAATATATTGTAAATGCTCATAAATATCTAACAGATAGTTGTACCAACACAGTAATCACATTCACAGCAGAAAGAATACCAGAGGTAGCTCTAATATAATTAAACCATTTTTACCCTATCAACACAGAAATTTATACAGACAGCAGACATTCATGACCAAGGAAATAGTTCTAGGAGGTTAGAACAATCTCACTGTATGATGTACAGAAGCAAGAAGAAATAGTTCTACAGTATGCATTTCACACATTTCGATTAAATCTCTGCATAGGCCCTTTGTTCCAGCAAAATGATCCTTCTTATTAGCAAAGAGGTAGCTTTTTTACATCAATAGTCCATACTTCTTTCACTAGGAAAAATTCCTTACTATGGTGCTCTACACCCCTATTTATACTAGTTCTATCCAACACCCAGGAGATTCACAGGCTTCTTATTCACCCACCTAGATGAATCTAACGGTTTCATAAAACAACAAATAAAACAAATTACATAGGCCTCACCTTGATGGAAACACATGTTCCTTGAATTTTCTGCATCTTTAAACCAATCCCGCGGATTTGAGAGATTTGTTTCATTCGCACAAGTTAAACAACAAAATTCTTTAGGATCGTAGATCTATATCGACCATGAATCTCAACTGTTGAAGACTGTCATGTTTACCCGATATCGCAATCGCCCATTCGCTTGGTGAACCATACTACTTGTAACACAAAGAACACCATGAGATATATATATGATCTGGGCACCACCATCATTCACAGGATTTCAACATAATGATATGCATGGATTAATAAACCAAAAACAGATAATGACCAATTCCCCTGTTTTGCCGAAAAAATTATTAGTTTAGGATTCAGGAGGAAAATTTATCAGTTTCCCCAACGATTCACAGTAAGAAAGCAAACAAAAGAGGAATGACTCAGATTAAATCAAATATGGATCGGGTCTGATTTGGACCATCAGATCATGCCTCCTTAACAACTCCTTTTTTCCCTTTCAGAAATCAGAAAACGATTTTACCAATTTTATCAGGTTAAAATTTTACTTTTTCTCCTTCGCCTTTCCACTTCCGCCCTTTCGAAAATCGGAAAATGGAAATCGAAAAAAACAATGTTCACGAAGTTGAAACTTAATATTTCCACTTATGCCCTTCCACTTCCGCACTTCTGGAACGTTGGATCTATCCAGAAGTCAAAAATCAGGTTTGCAAATTTTTTTATAAGTGAAACTTGCATCTTCCGCTTCCGCCTTCGCCTTTATGCTTCCTCTTTTTTAGGACATCGGAAATTGGAAACTGGATTGTCCAATTTTTTTACGAAGTTCAAAATTTGATTCTCCGCCTCTGCACTTCTACTTCCGCTTTTTAGCTTTCGCTTTTCTGCTTCTTTCCATACCATTGATCTGTGCGAACTCATCCTTGGCTGTCACATCGTGGATCGCGGAAAACCAAAAGAGGAACTCTAGATTTTTACAAATAACACTTGACCTTTTCTGCTTCTGCCCTTTGTGGAAAGAGGAAATAAGAAGTTGGATTTTCCAATTTTTTCAAAGTTTAAACTCTAAATTTCTGCCTCCGCCTTTCTGTTTTCCACCTTTCTGAGCCGTTGATTTGTGTTGAAACCTTTAGGGTTGTCTGATATTGAAATGTAGAAAGCAAAAGGAGGATTTGTAACTTTTTCCATAAGCGAACTTGGCTTTTCCGACTCCACTCTTTTGCTCCCGCCTTTTCTTGGTCGTTGAATCTTGATCGGAGTGTGTTGCCGCCTTTCACACACCTGGGGGGGAACGTGGCAGAAATCTTCAAGCCACTCAGTGTGTCCTTGGGGGCAAGTCTCGAGTCAAGGCTATCACCTTGTTCTTGACTCCTCCGTTTAGGAAAACTCCTAACAAAGCCAAGGGGGGTAGACCCTACGAGTTACTAAGGCTGGTTACTTAGATGATGATGGTATTAAAAGAGTAAGTTTGTTAGGAGTTTTGATCTAACAATTTTAAAAAATAAAATAAAATGATGAGATAATCACAAATAAGCACAAAATGACAGCCAATCACAAATAGATTGAAAGAAATAAACACTTGACCAGTGCCTTAAAATGGAGTTGAAAATAATTAAGAGTGCTTGCAAGTGTTGGAGTGAATGTTGTGCAATTGTATCTTGGTACATTTTAAATTAATGTGAAAAGATGAGTGAATTAAATTAGGTGGGGGGACTCTAGATATACTCGGGGGGTAGTTGGAGTATGTCTAAAAGTAACAACCGCTATGGCTACCCGCAAGGAATGTGTGGGATGAATGGAGTCTCTGAGACAGTGTTCGTAATGCACCCACTAGGATGTAATAGAGAGCGGCGCCTCGAGGTCACTGTCCAGTAGTTCCCACTTCCTTTGGGTATTTTTCCACCATTTACGGTTTAATTGAGGTGCTGGGTTTTCACCTGAGGTGGTTAATTGGGAAAGTGAATCTTAATTATTCTAGTCACTCATGTTGCTTTTGATGCAACTTGACTGATCGAAAAAACCACAACCAAGTGCAGAGCATACACACCGGAGTCTTGTCAATTTTAGTAAATTTTAAGAGCGTGTTCTTGTTAAGAAAAAAGACCCTCCAGGAATCTCTTTCAGTCCAAGTGGACCTCAATCGAGAAATCAAGGAGGGGCTAATTTTACTGCTTGCATGTGAAAATTAACAGTGAAAAAACACACACCACAGGTTTTCTAATTAATTCTACCACGATCATCTTTCACCTTTCGGTTCAATAAGGAATTTGTGGGGTAAGTATTAGTATTACTTTGATTTCAAAATATGGAATAATTAAAAATATTATCAAAGTATACAATCCTGCATCACAAGACTAAGCTAGAGCAACAAAAGGGAAAAATTGCAAAAAAGGTACAACGGACGTGGACCCCCCTTGGGGGGATGGGGAGTGGTCTCAAAAGAGCCTACTCGAAGTGATTCTTTTTTATTATTAAGGGTTACAATATCAAAAAACTAATTTTCACTTTGGTCCTTGTTTTTAGGGATCCAAAGGCTTACAACAAGCTTAAAAAGAAACACAGCAGTGGGGGAAGGCTTCGGGAAGCTCCGGTTCGCCCAAGAGTCAGAAAACGGGAAGAGTCTCCTTATATTTTTTGTTAAACCTGCTAAAAAACAACGAGAAATTCAAATCAAATGTGCCCAAAATAACTTTAAAAGTGTTTTGGGTCACCACACTAATTATCGGAAAGAGACTAAGTTAAAAATTGCTAAAAAGGGCTAATTTAGTTTTGCAAAAGGTAACCAAAGAAAGCAAGCTTTCCTTGGGATCTTGGCTTGCTGTTTTGGCAGCCAATATGATATGCACTTTTTTTGCATAATTTGAAACTTTAAAGAACAAAAAAAGGGAAACTATCTTATGAGCAAGCTACAAATTTCCTTTATAATGCTTGCAAAAAGAGGGTAATTTCAACTAGATCTCTTGAAATATAACTTTGCATGCAAAATAGAACTGAGATCTAAAATTAGGAAAGGATCTTACTAACTAGATCTATATATGATTTTCTTAATTATATAGATCTAAGCGATAAGATTCTTTAATGGTAACCAATTTGAAGAAAATTTAAATTTTGAGGGAGGAAGAGGAAAAGAGAAGTGCTTGTTGCTGAAATAGATCCGCAAAAGAAACTTGTCAGTGAAGCACCGAGGGGCACAATATTCACAATCTTTAGTGGAAAATCAATGGATTCAAACTTGAACCACAACTCTTCCAATCATGGCAAACCTGCAAGCTAAATAACAAATCCTGCAAACAAAACCATTAAATATGAAGGTACATATGAGAAACGGATGACATTGCATGAAAATAATCTTATTTAGCATGCAAATATTAGCTCATTCAAACATATGTATAAAAATTGGAGTAAGTAAACTTATTAACAATGATCTATTCCTATGATTCCAATAATCATTCAGGTAGACAATAATTTAATGCAAAAATTGAAAAAAAAGCAGTTCACCTCAAAGCAACATGATAATGATGATCCACACGTGAAAAGTACTCCACAATTTAGCCTCCAAAGCTTCTCTTTATTTCAACAAAAAGGATGATTAATACAATATTACACAATAGCAAGCATTTCTTCCCAGATCTTACTAGCTTGGAAAAGAGAAAGGTTGCTTTATTTATAGCTAGACTGGCCAAGAGGGGTGCATGCCTAACTGAAGGAGAGACTGCAGATGATGGAGAGTTAAGTCGAGCCTAATCTGATGATGAGCTAAGTCTAACTAGACTGAAACAACAAATAGGAGTGACACCTCACTCAATGAATTGACCCATCCATCAAACCATTTCCAGATTGATCCACACATGTGGAGGAGAGAGAAAGGAGGGCGCAATCACCAAATTTGCATGAGCCAGTTAAGCTCCTCTTCAGCTCTGATCAATGCCTTGAGTCAAGGAATGACAACTTCTGGTCAATATGAAGCTGACGAGACTGATTTCAATCAAATCGGAGCAAATCCCACTAATTTAGGATCTTGGATTTGCTCCATTATTTAATTAATTTTTAATTAAATTAATTAATATTTGATTTATTTTGGATTTTCTTACCTGAGTGATGGAAAAATCACTCAAAACTTAGGAAAAGTGGGTTTATGGGTTCACCGGGTGCTCTAAGTTAGAAAATGAGCACCCCCATGACTGAATCTGACTTTTAACCTCACTTTTATTACAAGACCAATTTTTCCATTTAGACTATTAAAAAATAGCCTAAGTTTTGTGGAAAAATTAAAATTAAAAACTAAGAAAACAAAACCTAGGGGGACTTAGCACATGTTCATATGACTCGACCATAATGCCTAGCATGTTTATACATTGACACACATACTCTAATAACCTCAATAATCCCAAATGTCAAGCCGACCACCCCAACTTTGGAGGTATTGAGTGAAAAACTCAGAAATTATTAGGCGTTTATTCAACAACCAATAATAACCAAGGGAAAAAACACTCTGGGCTGATCGGATTGACAAATACATTCCAGGAGACTGAGTCTTTTACCTACACTACCATGCTAGAACATTTTATTACAACTCCACCAAGGGGGTATGAACATGTGGTAGATAAAAAAAAACACTTCCCAGAAGCAAGTCTGAAGGTCTTCTGAAGTCTGAACAAATCATCTTTGTCTGGTTCACCAGATTCACTTGATAACACCTACTAAGTACAAATTAGGTGGTAACAGAACAATTCTCAGTCGTTAATATTAAATCAGAGTGTATTTTATTCTACAGGCTCATTTCTTGGTCGCCCCTAAGTAACTTCTTACTAGAATCACACTTCAGGTTTAGGTAAAAGACCTTCTGCTCAAGTTTCTAGGGAATACTAAGTATGCATGGAAGCTTAACTGAGTTGGGAAACAAGTGTGAAAAATAAATAGGAAGGAGGGGTCCTAAAATGTAAATTTTTTGGGGAAGTAGTTGTAGCAGCAACAGGACCTTAAGGATTCTTTGGGTAACTAGGTCACTTCACAAGTTGACTTGGAACATTTGGCAGTCAAGCATTTCTCGTCTCTTCTTAAGGTTCCAAGACACTCAAATATTTTGGATCAATTAAAATTGGTACAACATTTCCCTCTTTACTTCTCAGACGAAGATGGAGATCATATCGGTGGTCCTCTAACACTTAATGAAGTTGAATTGGCTCTTAAAACAATTGGCCAAGGATAAGAGCCCTAGGACAAATGGTTGTCATGTTGAATTATATTTTTATTTATTTGACCTTTTGGGGACTGAAATTATTCAAATGGTGGAATACTCTCGCACCCACGGGGTTGCATATGGGGCCCTACATTCTAATTTCATTACCCTTATACCTAAATAAGATAATCTCCAATCTTTATTTGACTATCGACCCATGTCTCTTTGCAATATGGCATACAAGGTCATCTGCAAAGTCATTTCCAATAGAATTAGGCCCTTTCTGAATGGGAATAACTCACCTAAACAATTTGGTTTCATCCCAATTTGGTAGACCACAGATTCCATTGGCATTACTCATGAGGTTTTACACTCTATTCAGGTTAAAGAGATCTTCCTATATTCTAAAACTGGATTTGAAAAAGGATTATGATAAGGTAAATTGGGATATGGTGAAACTTATACTCCTACAAATTGGTGTGACCATTTCCAGTGTTGAGTTGGATTACTACTTGTATCACGTCTACAAATTTGGCAGTACTCATTAATGGTGTTCCTACTAATTTATTTAATATTTCAAGGGGCTTATGGTAAGGTTTCCCTTTATCATCTATCATATTTCTACTTATTATTGAAGGTCACATGATGATTGCTTCCAGAAAATGTTTTGGGAAAATTGATAGTATGAGTATAAATAGAACAATTAAGCTCACCCACTTGATTTTTGTTGACGATGTTCTTCTTTTTGGTTTTGGGAAAGTAACCACTTGTATTGAATACCAAAGGATACTCCATACTTTTTGTTTCTCCACTGGGATGGATGTTAGTCAGGAAAAGACTATTTTATATCATGATTCTACTTATGAAGACTTGGATGGGGAACCAGATTCCATTCTTCCCTACAAAAAATATCAGTTGGATGATGGTTTTAAATACCTTGGTTACTTCTTTAAGCCCAATAATTATAGAATTTTTGACTGGCATTGGCTAGTTAGAAGGATCGACATGCACATTAAGAATTAATATTATAAATCTTTGTCACTTGGTGGTCATTTGAGTTTGGTGAAATATGTTTTGACATCTATCCTAGTATATTGTTTATCTTTGGCTTTAATCCCTCGGTCCATTATTCAAACTGTCAAAAAACACATTTTCAACTTTCTATGGTCTGGAACTATGGAGACATCTTGATATCATATGGATGATTGGGAATGCCTATCCAAACCCAAGGAGATGGGTGTCTGGGATATCAAGAAACTTAAATTGTTTACCTTTGCTTTGATATTGAGAATTTTTTTGAGGGATATCACTGGTAAGGGACTCTGGAAAAAGGTTATTTTCTCTAAATATCTCAAAGAAAGATCCCTCTCCCTCTTGACTAGAGATCCTCCTAGATCTGCGAGGGGTTCTTCATATATATGGAGGGGATTTTTGAAAGTAATGCCTTGGATAAAGTCTCAGATGGCTTGGAAGGTTTGTTGTGGATCCAACATTTACATTGGGACGGACCTTATTGTAGGTTGTAGCAATGTCGACAGGCTTATTCTGAAACTTATAGCTCAACTGGCTTGTCATGGAATTACAAAACTCCATCATATTTTCCATCCCATTGGAGAGACATTGCTTGGTATACATTGGTATCGAGCTCATGATTTGGGACTTACTGGAGATTGGAGCTTGGAATGGGAGAGATATTTTTAGTTTAGAATTTGCTGGTATCAGACTTCATCCTAGAGAGGAATCTCTTGTTTGGTGTTGACAGAATTCAGAGGGGGATCTGAATACTAAATTGGCTTATGATATTTTGGTTCGTACATTCTATAAGGTAACTCAAGCTTAGTGGAGAACACTTATCTAGCACTGGAAAACTCCATCGAATATGAAGTGTTTCACTTGGCTATGTTTAAATAAATAGATTCTCACTTGGGAGAATATTTAGAAGCGGGGTGGGAAGGGACATGGGATTTGCTTAATATGCAATAGGATCTCAAAACTGTAGATAATATTTTCACTTGGTGCTCTTTTAGCCAAAGGGTTTGACATACTACAACAAAACTATTTCATATTGAGGTCTTATGGGGAACAAGTACTATTGATTAGTGCTTGTAGGTTTGGCATCGTGATGTAAAACCCTTTGAGTGCTTACCGATATTTATTTGGTGGCACATTTGGCTTATGTGAAATTGTCTGATTTTCAAAGACAAACCTATGGATTATCACGTATGTGCTAAGAAAGTAATTGGGGGTTTCAAAGAATATCACATTGATTCATATATAAAAAAATCTTGCATTCTGACTAGACCTCACATTATTAATGGACATTCTATTAGATACTTTGATGGGGCTACTCAAACAGGAGTAGGAAGTTGTGGAGCAATTTTGTAAATCAATAAAAATCAGCAATTTCACTTGTGCTTGGGATGTGGCATTTCTACAAATACTAAATATGAGATACTCGCTTTCTAGTTCTTACTTCAATTTGCATGGATCATAGGCAGTCTATGCTTACAGGTTTTTTGGGACCCAAAGGTAGTTTCAATTGGCATCTAGGTCTTTCAAAATTGGGAGCACTAGACATCTCACACTAGATCTGCATAACCAAGGAGGTGTCATCTCATTTTATTCAACTGAAGGTTCAACACATACATAGGGAATATAATGAGCAGGATAACTTATTTTCGAAGAACATATTGCACAGTAGGGAAGGTTCCCTTCACTTTCAAGAATATATTGAAGGAGTGTGTGTCCTGCAAGGGAATGAGCATTTTTACTAATTTTGGTATTTTGGGGTGATAAAATTCTCATATTTTGGGACACATTTCATGTGCTTTTGATGCCTCGTGGGTTTTGTTGCAGTTTTACTATTTTATAATTGTGATATTTAGGCGATATTCATATTCTGTAAGTGAGACTTTTGGTAATTTTAGGTATATTTTTGTTTGAAATGATGTAATATTTCTTGAGATAGAACATGCTACATCATCTCTAGATTGATATATATGATATGTACATTTCTTTTATTTGATTCGAAATTGAATAGCAAGAGAAGACAACCTTTTTCAAGTGAAAAAAAGAAGGCAATGACAAAAGAAATAAGCAATTGTGGATATAAAAATTGATAACCATTAGGGCTCTAGGAGGTTTGTTTAGGTTTGGTTTTATTTTATATGCAATATGGTAATTTGGTGTAAGATAAAAATGGTTTAAAATATTTTTTTAATAGAAAATTTAGTAAAAAAATTAGGTGTCGATATAGTTTTATGAGTCAAAGATCAAAGGTTATAATTCTTTTATATTTAAGAGTTTTTAGAATCTATAAAGTAACTCTAAACTTTGAAAAACATTTATAAAAAAAATTATGAAGTAGTAAAATCTATCATAATTCATTTGTCAAATTGATAATGAGGATAACTATAACTACTTCTATTCACAAATGCGAGTGGACTCATCATCGTTATTCAAGGAAAACCACATCACCTAAAATAACCCATTGATGATCCATAAAACAGACTTACACTCTTGCAAAATACCTTTAAATATTGGATCATTAACTTATTTTTTTACATAAAAAAAAACCAATCAAAAACAATTTTAAATATTACTATAAAACCACCTAAAATAACTTAAAACTATATATATAATTTTAATAAAAATATATTTTCCTTTAAACCACTACCCCATCTATAAAATACCACATCATATTCGCAAAATTAGAAAAGTACACGGCACATGGCACATCTATAACATACCACATCGTATTCACAAAATGAGAAAAGTACAATGCACATGAAACATCTATAAAATACCACATCATATTCACAAAATGGGAAAAGTACAATGCACATGGCACTAGTAATTAGTACGCGTGTGTTATTGGTAGAAAGCTACTTTAAGTGATCATGTAAGTAACAAAAATCAGCGAATGACAATAAGCGTTTCTCACCATTTCAATCAACCATGCCCTTTTCATAAAAAAGCGAAATGCTTTTGTTCGCAAATACAACAAAATTACACAAGTATGATTTGTTTGTTTGATAGGGTGGGTATAGGTATGTTGATTTATCCAAAAACACCTTGCTCTTCAATTTTGTATATTTCAAAATACAAAACAATTAAACCCCTTGATCATCTAGGCCGGGTGTCTAACGAAAAATAGGGTATTTAAAATTTTCAATTTTATATATCTCAAAATACAAAACAATTAACACCTTCCTCATCTAGGCCTTGTCTCCAACAAAAACTAAGGTTTTAAAATTTTCAATTTTGTACATCTCAAAATACAAAACAGTTGTATTTAATGTATTATATTGTATGTTGTGATATTTGTTTTCAATAAAAAAAGTTATTCTTCATCTTAAAAAGTATATGAAAGATTGGCAAAATGTACATAGCTAGCTCATGATTTAGAGCATATGAAGTAATTGGTAGTCCTCAAAAAGGAGGTAGACGAAGGTTCTCCGAAAAAACTACAGGCCCAATTATGTGAACCACTAGAAACAACATAGACCGAGAGGGACCCAAACGAAAAGGAAAAGCATCAAAGGGCCAACGAAGTGGAAAAGGCATCTCTAGAGAAACCAAGAGAAATTGGACTTAATGATGGAAAATTAGGAGGTTCCCTGTGCAAGAGAGAGTTCCATCAATCCATTTTTACCAGAAAATAAAACCGTCAATAGCCCTTAAAGCCCTCTTTGAGAGGGCGTTCGCCTGAACATTGACCTACCGATATATATGCGAGAATGTAATATCCTTAAAAGAGCAAATCAATTGACGAGTGGAGTTCAACCAAGAGGACATATATATATTGTTTCTCACAGATGCATTTTTATCCCAGTTGATGATGACTTTGACATTCTCATATATCCTAAGACCATCCAACTGAAGATGCCTGCAAAAAAGGATTTGCTAAAGAGCCAAAATCTCACGTTTGGTGTTCAAACCGGATCCACAATGCATCCAAAGCTTATACAAAGAAGACTTTTCCAAACAAAGAACATCTCCCACTCGACAAACAGTGACCCAAGAAACCAAAGGATTTTTCCTAATACCGAGAAGGATCAAGCATGATCCTTGAAGATTCATTCTTTGGGGGAGCTTTAACAATAGAACATTCTCTGAATGCAACCATACCTCTAATACCAACATTTATGATATCCGACCTGGATCCTTCAAAAATAAATTTATTCCTACACTTCCAAATTTCCCTATAGATGTAACATGAGAGAGAGTGCCAGTAACCGCCTCTCGTAGCTCAATTATGGAAACATTCAACCAACGAGTCCCCATCCCACGTAACTGTAATATTATGGAGATGATAGATGTTTATCCAAATGGAGTTAGCAAAATGGCAAGAAACAAAAATATGGAAACTTGATTCATCGCAGATGCCACAAAGAACACAAATGTAAGGCCCGTGCATAGCTCGCTTGCATAAGTTATCCCAAGACAGAATATGATTACCCAACGCTAACCAAGTGAACACTGTAATTTTGAATGGTAGATTCCAGTTCCACACAACACTAAACCACCAACAAAATACATCGGCACAATCTTCTAGAATAGCATGTATGCCATCTTCGCAAACAAAATCCCAAACTGGCCATTAAAGGGCCATTTTTATTCATCGCTACACTTTGATTGGTGAAAGATCCTTTTTGAAGAGCAAGAATATAGTGTGTCCATTCAATAACCATGAGGCCCACTAGACCTAGTTGTTGAGTTGTTATCCAAGCATGAGAAGTACCACCATGTGCGGGAGGCACTGCAATATGGTTTAAAGAAAATAATCCTTTCTGCTAAAGGAAAAAAGAGAGGTGGTCAGATAAGATGAAAGAACAGGGGCCCCCACTAATAGGATCCTTACCCAGTTTGATTTCCCAACCATTTCCAGGGGACTGGGCAAGCCACTTACCCAAAATATCAAAAGAGATGACTAAACCACTCCAAAAATTGGAAGCACCTTTCACCAATTTGTCTTTGCAGCGAATCCATTGGATAACAGACTTCTTTTTGAGATATTTATTAATTAAGACTCTGCTCCACAAACTATTCCCAAATAAGGTTAGCCATAGACTCTTTGCACGAAGGGCTAATTTAGAAAACAAAAATTTGTTTTTTAGACCCCAACCCCCCATAGGCTTCGGCCTGGCAAGAGTTTCTCAATTGACAAGATGAATCTTAGATCTTTTTGATTTTCCAAACCATAACAAATCAAAGGTCCTCTTTAAGATATTATTTAAGACTAATTTTGGCACTTTACTCAAAGCGAGCCAATAAACAACAAGATTTTCCAATACAAACTTAGCTAAGATCAACCTGCCTCCCAATGAGAGCCAACGCCAACACCAATGGCATATCCTCTTGTCGAACATCTTTAGAATCCAAATTCTATCCCCAACAGAATATCCATTTGGCTTGATTAAATAACCCAGGTATGTGGTGACATTGTTGTTAGTTGAAAGTTTATTACTCATAGTAACTTCCAATAAAGTTCTTTGGACATTGTTGAAGATACCTCTGAGTGGAATGTTGTTAATAACATTGTTTAAGTTGTAAAGTGTTCAAAGTGATGCTTTAATGCATATATGTTACTTTGATTGTTTTAGATTTGATATAGAGATAATATTTGATTTTTTAAGGAAAAAATTAACATGTTAATGGCAAATAAAATATTTACATAGAAAACTTTAACAAATAAGGTAAAATAAAATTTTCTAATTATCTGAAGTTAAGTTAAATATATAGTTATGTAAAAAACATAAACAAACATGTTAATACTAGTCAAATATATTTAGCCCATGTAATTGTGAGATGGAGTGTTATTCTCTCCCTTAAGCTCTATTCCCTTAAATGACAAGTTAAACTTAAAATAAACATATTATTATAACGAGTAAGATGAAAAATGAGTAACATCTTAAAAATGAGTAGAAGTGCCTTCACTTCTTAATTATAAGTGTTTTTGTGTAGATAGAAATCCATCAAAGAAAATGTGACTCACAAAAACTTGAGAAACTTACAAAAAGTAATATGAAATTTAGCAATTTCTTACTTTATTATTGATGTATTAAAGAAAGAATGGTTGGTAGTTATGAGCAAATTGAGTCGTTTTCTATGAATGATGTTAGTTGTTGTCATAATTGTCTACGTTACAAGGTAAGAAATGCAAGGAAAACCAAAAGTGATGTCCTTTAAAGGAACTGAGGATGGTAATAAGTAGATCATTTATTATTTCCTTTTGAATTTATTTAATTCAAGCATCTTAATTTTAATCTTTATGCCTTACAAATTTTGTGCCTCTAACTAAAATGGTTAGATCTTACAATATTAAAATAGTATTTTAATTTTAGCATATTGGTAGTGTTTATAAACTTGATTATCTAAGCGCACACTCAATGCATACTATGTTCATTGATCTTACATCTTCCAAATCTAGCGTTTCTCGCTATCACTTTATACCCTATATCTTATTGAAGAAACTGTGGGTATATTTTAATTTTATTAATCCTTGCCTACAACATCAAAACCCATTGATCCTCTACAACTCTATGTCTTTATTATAAAGCTTTCCAATTTTTTAACAAAATAAACATAAATTAATTTTATAAAATTGCATAATATTTTTTACAATATTTCAAAATTATATTCTTATTTTGTGATTGGCTGAAAACATTGATTAGACAATTCAAATATATTTCTACAAATTAAAATATAATTATAAATTACAAATTAAAAAAAACACATTGCCACCAAAGCCTTGGTAATTATAGACAACCACCTAGCTTTGATAGTCATGTAACCATTGCCAATTGGTTTTGGGTGTGAAGTAGGGAATTGGTTTTGGGTGTGAAGTAAGGTGGTGGTTTCTGATGTTGCATAAACTAACAACCCTTGGATTACAAGGAGGAACCAATTTCTAACATGGAGGGACATCAGGTTACTACCCCTAAGTGTCATGCGAGCACGGTCCTCTCTCTTTAGGTTTCCCAAATATACCTAAGAAGGCCTGAACTAACCATGGGAGATGTCCCCAATAATGTTTTTTGGTAATTTCCAGTAGCTACCAGCTTTCCCACAGTACTTGGATGAAGCCTCGAGACACTACCCTTAAGTGTCATGCGGCCAAGGTCCTCTCTCTTCAGGTTTCTAAAATATACCTAAGCGGAACTGGACTAAACATGGGATATGTCCTCAATCAAACTTTTCGGTATGTGCCAATAGCTACCAACTTTCCCATAGTACTTGCCTGACTGATTTCTATAGAAGCAATGTGACTAAGAAAATTAACAAGGGTATGAATATTGACACACTATGGGTGAGCTAAGGGGTTCTAAGTTTAAGATATGTAAATACCCCCTAGGTGAAATATGATCGAAGTAACTCTTGTGATAATGGAATGAAAAAAGTACAAGCAACCCTAAAATGTGGATTGTGACACAGTTAATATCTATGCTCAAAAGTTAAAGTGGTTGCCTCAAAAGGTTAAGATAATGAGGAAGCCAAAGTCTGAGAACATTTGAGTCAAATTTTCTTAGGAGGATTGAAATGGGTGCCACAATTGGCTTACAATGTTTGGTTTGAAATGTAACTAGCATTATTTAATCTCTTATCTTAGTGAATATTTAGATTTAAAAGTTTTTGCGATAATAATGGTGTTGGTTAAGGGTTTTAAATGTCTCAACAGTAAGGAATAGCTTGCTAGTTTTTTATGATGTCTAATTGTAAATGTATGTAACAACAAGTAAGAAAAAAACATTACAGAAAACAAACACAAAAGCAAGCTATATGAAATTCAAAGTTTTAATTCCCAATGCTTTTCCTAGTGTTTCAAAGCATAGATTGATTGAAATTTTAATTCATTAGATGCAATGATTCTCAAAATTTATGCCTAGGATGCAAATTCCCAATATCCCAATAATGTAAGATAACTTAGTGGCTAAACAAGTTATGAAAGAAAATATTGAAAGAAGTGGAGTATGAGAGACTAAAAGAAGCTATGAGGCAGTGCCTTGGTGTTGGGATATGGATTCGATTCACCCGTCCTAGCTGACTGGCAAGAAGTTGAGATCCACAAACTATAGAGGCCCTTAAGAAATCTAAAATTTTGACCAACTAAGGAGACCCTCTAAAACCAATGCTCCTTCAACCTTAAAAGATAATCTAGTAGTGGAAATCGACTAGAAGTTCCAAAACATGTGAGAAAACAACAAACAAGTTAGATAAGTAATGTATAAGTGGTGAGGAATATAACCCATAAAGGAAAGGACATGTAATAAAAATCTAAGCTTTGTCTTTTACCAGAAAACTTTAAAGCATTAGAGTAGTTGCAATTTCTAGACTTATACGTAAACAAACATCAACAATATTACCTCAATTTGGATTAGATCTCATAAACATATTAGTAGAGGAGATCAAGAGCTAAAGTCTAGCCACAAATCACCATGAACATAAGAGAAAACAAAATAAAATTGGAGTTGTTCTATTACTCTCAAAATTACCTCCCTTACAAATGAGTTTCTCTCTCTCTCTCTCTCTAGAATAAGAGGAGAGAAAAATTCCTAATCTAATTAGATGAAGGGATGAGATCATCATTTGAGTCTCACTTACAATGAATGGTTCAAAATACATCAAAATTTATGAATATTAAATGTGGCCAAGTTTCCCTCCTCATGGTGGGACACACTTGGTTGAGATGGACAATGTGGGGACCAATAATGTTGAGTCAGATCCTAAAAATTATGAGTGGATAAGTGAGAAGTGATTCCAAGATAAAATGGAGAGATAAGTTGAAAAATTGAAGAGTTGAAAATGAGCTGAAATGGAGCAATTCACCCCCCTTTATGAAGAAGTGTGACCACCTCAAATCAATTTGTTGATATGGGGCCCAAAACTTAGACAAAATCACCTTAAAGTGTTGATTGGGCATCTTTTTCATATTTGAGGAGGACCAACTTTCGTAAATTATCAAATTAGAATTTCCCACTGTAGTCTAATTTTTGTTCAACCATACTTAGGCATTTTTTAAATTGGACCTTAGGAAATCAAATTAATAATGACCTATCAATTAAATCTTGATGGAACCATGAGAAAAATGCTTGGGAGATTACTTGGATGATGTCCATGATGTTTTTGAAACTTATACCAATAATTTCCATCCCAAAATATGATCTAAAGATATCATTTATAAGCTGATCCAAAATATTAAAATTGGACTTAAGCATTTTTAATTAGGAACTTAGGAAAATGCATTAATTTTTTCCTCATAGCCTACATATTCTAGAAATCACATTTGGAAGGATAAAATTTTATTCCAAATTATTCAATGAATTGAATGTTAATGATAAGACTGAAGAGGTAACTTAGTTGGTCATGTACAAAAGTCAAATCCCATTTGACCAAGTCAAATTTGATTCATCTGGTATTGGTGGCCACCCACCTATTCCACTTGTTCAATTTTTTTTTTCTAGTTTGGAATATTTGGGGGGTTTTCTGGTCAATGGACTCATCCAAATAGAAATCAGTAGTCAGCCACCTATTCCACTAGCTCAAAAATATTTTTCCAGTTTGGTAATTTTTACGATTTTTTGGACCTGAAACTTTCGGGGCCTTTTTGAGGCCTTAAAAGATGTTTTTTGCCAACACAATAGTTTATAAGTATCCAATTGTAGGTTTGGATGTCCACAACATGTTATCCTCATTTATACCTTTCTAACGAGCTACAAATCGCCCTAAACGAGGATCGTATGCAAAATTTATGTGCCTAAGAAGTTGACACCTCAATTAACCACCTCAAGACCCTCAAACCTTTTTATGGATAATCTATTAGGGTTAGGTTTTTGGATTTTGTGTTTTTTTCCCTCACACTTATGATAAAAATTCCCTTCGACCTCCTTTTGTAAGCTTCTTATCATGAATGAGCATGGATCCACATCTCATCTTAGAGATATGGCTACCACATTTCTAGTTGCTTTCATTTTACAGTATGTTCCACTTCATTCATTAGAGTCTAAGTTTATTGTATCAATGTGGTTCTTGAAATATATATGTGTATGTGGTTCTATATATTCTCTTTCATTTCATTCTCACATAAATATGTATCAATGGTATAAGAGCAATCTTCTATTTGTTGTTTGTCAGTGCATGTCCCCAACGAGATCTGGATATTGAGAGTTGGGTCTTGAACTAGTTCAGCTTAAGAGAGAGCACTCTCAGTGGCCCAAACCGCCTCCCATATCTAAGGAAAAGAGAGATAACATAGCAGTATATCCTACCAAGTTGTTTCTCGAGTAGGTCCTCATTCCATAGAGGAACAATATGATAGACAAATTCACCTAGATCCTTCAACGAATGCCAACAATAACAGAGGGATCATCAAGCGGACACTTCAGAGGAACCACACCCTTCAAGGTATGATTTAACTTTGATATCCCTTTATTTGAAGGTCAGATTGATGTTGATGCCCTAGATAAATGGTTGAGTATGCTAGAAGGGTATTTTTTTGTCCACAATTTTTCCAATAAGGAAAAGATCACCTTGGACTCCTTAAGGTTGTTCCCCAAGTCAAAAGTTGGTGGGAAACTTATTATGAGCAAAACTTAACAAAGGAGTCCAAAATGTTTGAGGCCAGTCCCACTTGGGCCTCTTTTATATATGTCATTGAGGAACAATATTACCTTTTGGGAAACTATGATGAACAATACATGTGATGGACTACACTACAGCAAGAGAGGGACCAAATTGTGTTAAAGTACACCAACAATTTCCATACTTTGTGCACAAAGATGGGTATTAGAGACTTTGAGAAGCACTCGGTTCTAAAATATCACAGTGGCCTACATCAGTATATACGAACATAGATGGAATTATTGGACATTTTTTCATTGGGAGTTGCTTATTAGTATGTTGTCAAAACAAGGAAAAAAATTCAAAAAAATAATAAGCATGATTTTGGGCCTGCAAATATGCCACAACATAAGCATAGAATAGATAGCCTAAAGTCACAAAACAAAGGAAAACACAAGGATAACCAACCTCAAGTCAACCCATCCAACAATGGTAATGTGAAGGTTAAGAAGGACACTATAAAGTAGTGTGAGTTCCACAAAATCCTTTGGCACAACACTAATGAATGTCACTCAAAGTAGTCATTCGTGGCCAAGATCAAAGCTTCAAGATCATATCCCAGTTCCAACTCTGATTCAAAACCTTACGCCATAGTAAAAAACCAGGGAAATCAAATCATTGATTGATAACCTAGTGTCATAATTGCTACCACACAGATTCAAACAAAAGAACTAGAAGGGACAAAGCCAGACAAGTGCCTCTTCCACTCACAAATGTGGGTGAAGGAAATCCCCCTTTATTTTGTTGTTGATGATGGCATCCAAAAGAACCCGATCTCAGTAAATGCCATCAAGATATTGGATCTATCAACAACACCACACCCACAACCATACACCATTAGTTGGATAAGACAAGGACAAGGTATATGTGTCAGTCATTAATGTCGTCTACCATACGAAATAAATCCATTCAAAGATAAGGTACTATGTGATGTGGCCCCCCTTGAAATTTGTGATGTTATTTTAGGGAAGGTATATATGTGGAAGTGTCATGCTATATATGATTCGCAACCTCATATTTTCATTGTCACTTTAGGAGTATATATCTATTGGATACTAGAGATAGTTACACCTACTACAGTCTCTTTAACCTCTACCAAGTAGTGCGAGAAGATAATATCCCACATTAGAAAATTTTCCCTCTTCACAATTTCATTTGAAGGTAAACATCAGTTCACAAAGACCTCCACAACCTATTCAATGTTCATAGGGTCCCTCTACTTAGTAGAAACAAGAAGAATGAAAATACATTATTTCCTTGCCTATATAGGTACCTCTATAGTGCAAGGCCATGCAATCAAGGTGATCCTCCAAAAAGAAATCATCCACACCAGTTTAAACAAATGATAATAAGGAAACTAAAATTGTTGAATGGGTCCAGTGCATCCATCAACAACAATTGAATCCCTATGAGGATGTCAAATAAAGGAAGTATTTTCACCTCAATAAATGCATCACTGGGATCTCAACTTAGCACACGGTTCACCATGTGATAAGGGACTTGATGAAATGGAGGCCATTGCTTCTTAAGGGGGGAGGAGTCTAGATTTGCATCGATGGCCACCCACCTATTCCAATGGCTCAGAACAAATTTTCCAGTTTAGCAGTTTTGACGGGTTTTTTGGTCAACGGATCGAACTAGATGGATATCGATAGTTGGCCTCCTATTCCATTAGCTCAAAACTGTTTTTCCAGTTTGGTAGTTTTTATTGTTTTTCAGACCCAAATATTTTTGGGGTCATTTTGAGGCCTTCAATGATGTTTTTTAGTGATGCAACCATTCATATGTATCCAAAGGCAGGTCTAAACATCCAAAATAATTTATTCTCAACTATACCTTTCCAACGAGCTACCAAATGACCTAAACAAGAATTATATGCAAAATTTATGCCCCAGAGAAGTTGACACCTCAACTAACCACCTTGAGACCTAAAAACCTTTTTATAGATCATATCCTAGGGTTATATTTTTCATCCTCATTCTCATTATAAAAGTTCCCTTCATCCGCCATTTGTAATTAGCTTGTCACAAATTAGCGTAGACTACACATTTCTTCTCAGAGATATAGCTACCACAATTCTAGATGCCTTCATTTTACAGTATGGTCTGTTTCATTCATTAGATTCTAAATTTATTGTATCACTGTGTTTCTTGCAATATATTTGTGTATATGGTTTGACATTTTCTCTTTCATTTCATTCTCACGTAAATCTCGATCAAAATTGTTGAAAAATTCAAATTTGGTCAAAGTTAGCCAAACTTGTCCATTGAATGTATGTACCCTTCAATGCATTTGGAAGGAGGATTCATCATCTTATATAACTTGAATTGATGAAGTATTTGACTCATAAATTTACATACAATGATTGTTCATATGAATCATCACATAGCTTCAAATATTGATCATGCTACATAGGTTTCATAAAGATGAGGTCAGTGTTTCATAAAAATGTTAAAATCATATAAACATAAAAATCCTTACAAAGATTATTTCTCCTATGGTTAGTGGATGGAAAGTACAAATAGGAATTCAAGTGAGGATTGGTCAAAGTTGATTGATTGAATCAAGATGAAGGGAACGGGAAACCGTTATGGTCTTCACCATTAATGAAAAAATAGGGAATATTCCTAAAAAATGGGTGTTGTGTAATGAGATACTACTCCTTTTAACCATAGCAAGCCTCCTTTTTATTCTTTTCTCTTTTTCTCTTTAGATCTTTTTTTTCTCACTTTTCTGTTGATCTTTCTCTTTTGTACTTTTATTTCGATAGCGGTTGAAAGGTACTAGCCTTGGATACCTTCTAGGTACCAATAATTACATTGCCTTAGGTGATCCACTACCAATGACCATCCACAAGCCTCGCAAAGTTTCCATGGTAATGCTTGGTTGGAGAAAATAGGTAGTACCTCTTAATTCAAGGAATACCTACCCTTCCAAATGCTAACCATTTTCAAATATACATAGCATAGGGGGACTTGTTTTAGATTGAGGGAGAGAATCGCTCAACATAAACTCTTCCTATTTAATATCTAGTTATACCCATGCTTTTACAAGTGAGCCTCTTGAACCATCGCATGCTTCATCAAAACTCAAGCATGCCTGAGACATAAGGGCGAACAGGGAGTCATTCATGGTGAAGGGGACATGGAGGGGAATTCAAGAGTTACTCCATCAATATTTAGACAATGGGATTTTGATATCAAGGTCGAGTGGTATGGATATGGATATAGGGTCAAAGTGTGGAGACAAAGGGGAGTTATAATCCCTATAAAGACCAAGAGATGTCGGATAATGATATGTGTATAAAACAAAAATATCTACTCAATATTATCCTATGGAATGTCTCTACTAACCATGCCAATCAAAATTGATCATTCTACGTAACATGAAAACATCATGCAATACAATCATTAATCCAAGTCATATCCCATCAAATGAATCCACATGCATGACATGACATCATATGAATACTTATTGTGGCATCATCACAAGGAAAAGGTATGGCATCAATTTCTGGCATCTCATCATTGGTCACAATTCATGCTCTAAAGTCTAGATATCATCATGATCTCTAAAGAAAAACTGTTGTCCCATATTTAAAGTATTTGAACCTAAACATCCACGAGATGAAAGGCTTGGTGATCGGAAATTGTTGAAGTCTTTGATCTCATGGATAGGTTGATAAGGTTTTAAAAGGCATGACTTAGATTGATTATTTTCATCTACTCCTTCTTCCCTAGTGACCCAAGGGTTGAATCATAGTCAATATTATCCAAACATTGATCCAACTTTAAGAATTTTTCTAAGGAAATTAGTCCTTAATCATCGTTATATAGTTAATTGCTAACCACACATTGATCAATGAATTTCTCTTCTATGGTTGCTTTAATGAATTTCCAAATAGAATCCTCAATTGTCAATGTATCTCTTGAGGAAACACCTAAAGATTGATCACGGGGTTGTTCAAGAATCCATTCATCTCGGTCTTCCCATTCTTCATCTAGGATTTCTTAATCGAGAATAACTTTCAAAATAGAATAATGAGTTAACTATATTGTAAATAAATGTGGATTCTTGATGGAGGTCACTAGTTTCCCATCCATGGGTCATGTCCAATTTATCACTTGCACCTTCTTTAGTTTGTGAATAAAAAGTATTTGGAAGGATCTCATGTAGATTTATTTCATTTTTTTCTTTAGGTTTAAAATAATTATCTCTCATCCCATGGGGGGCAGAGAAAGTGGTAATGTTGAAAGGTTGTAAATGGTTGTAAATGGAAGGTCTCGTGTTCAAATCCCCCCAAAATTACCCATGCACCATGGTTTGGGAATTGTGGATGCACCTAGGGGTATAGTGGTAGTGAGATTGGATCCTTGGACCCCGTGTCACGTGAGTACCAGCCCAGTCCCCAATTATCAATTCCCCTAGTAAACAAATAAAACATAATTATCTCTCAAATAATCTGTAAATTTCTTATTTATTGAAGGTTCACTCATTAGTTCAATCAGGGAACTTGGATAGTTACTTTATAAGGATCTACATCCAACTGATGAGATAAATAATGGGTTTCTCCAGGTTATTGATATTCATTTTCATACCCATATGCAATTACATCACTATAATCCCACTCTTCTTCATCTTCTCATGATGATCCACGTTTATTATTATCCTATCTTGGATTGCTTGGCTTAATTAATTTAAGGATTGAGAAAAGGAGAGGAATACATATGGATCTATTGTGTCTATTTGATTGATAATCAAGTGGAGTCACTATGTGGGGTCACTAGTGGAGTCTCTAGGTGAAGGGATATTTTACTTCACTAAAATGATTTTTTCATTCTAAACACTAAGGATCTCCTTGCTCCTGAGAAACAACGTGAATTTTTTTGTCACACAAACTAATATCCTTTGTATTGCAAAGAGGAATCAACTTATAACTTTGAAGAACCTCAAGACACTACCCCTAAGTGTTATGCAGGTAAGGTCCTCTCTCTTTAGGTTTCCCAAGTCCTCTTAAGTCCTAAGAAGACCTAGACTAACTGTGGGAGGTGTCCCCAGTAAAAAAAAAAATCGGGTACTTTATAGTATCTAGCGAATTTCCCATAGTACTTGCTGACAAATTTCTATAGAAACAATGTGCATAAGAAAATAGACAAGGGTCTGAAATATTGCCGCATTGTTGGTGAGATAAGGGGTCCTAATTTTAAGAGATGGAAATACCCCCTAGGTGAAATATGACCAGAGTAACTCTTCTGATAATGGAATGATAAAAGTGCACATGGTTAAGATGTAGGCTCAAAAGTTTAAGTGACTACCTCAAAAGGTTAAGATAATGATGAAACTAATGTATGAGAATAATTGAGTTAAATGTGCATATGCGGATTTAAATGGGTTCCATAATTGACATATAGTGTTGAGTTTGAAATGTTACCAACATTAGTTAATCTCACATATTACTGAATATTAAAATTTAAAAGTGTTTGTGATAATAATGGTGTCGTGGGTTAGGGGATTTAAATGTCTCAACACTAAGGAACTAATTGCTAGTTTTTATGATATATGATTGTAAATGTATGTAACAACAAGAAAGAAATGCACACTAAGGAAAACAAGCACAAAACCAAGCTATATGAAATGTACGTTTTTAATTTCCAAGGCCTTTCCTAGGGTTTCTAAGCATATATTGTTTCATATTTTAAGTCATCAGATGCAATGAATCTCATATTTTATGCCTAGGATGCATATTTATAATAGAATAGGATGTAGATTGCTAATAGCATAGTAATGCAAGATAAATTAGTGGCTAAAAAAGTTATGGAATAAAATTTAGAAAGAAGTGGAGTAGAAGAGATAAAAGAAACTCTGACCCAGTGACTTGGTGTTGGGATATAGAGCCAATTCACCTCTCCTAGATAACTAGCATGAATTTGAGATCTATGAACTGCAAATACCATTGAGATTTGAATTTTTGATCCACCAGAGGCACCCGTTTGAAATCAACACTCCTCCAACTTGCAAAATTGAGGAAAATATGGTAGTGGAAACTTATTAGAAGTTTCAAAACCTAAGAAAAAATAACAAAAAATTTAATACACTACAACAAATTTGACTTTTAGGTGTAGTTGTCTTCCGCCTCCAAAAGTCACTTTTGGGGGTGGTTTTGGCTTTGGAGGCGGTCTTTACAAAACCGCCCCTAATAGCATCGACACTAAAAGTTTTGACTTTTAGGAGCGATTCTGAACCCCCCCGCCAAAACCACCCCTAA
>LPNX010287688.1:784832-807237 GCA_001517045.1 Pseudotsuga menziesii | reverse complement strand
CCCCCCCCCCCCCCAAAAAAAAGTCACTTTTAAGGGCGGTTATAAACCCCACTCGTAGGAACCTACAGGGACAGTTCAAAACCCCCTTTAAAAGTATTTATTACAAAACTTTGGAGGCAGTTTTAAACCCCCCTTGTAGGTACCTACGGAGGCCGTTCAAACCCCCCCCTAAAACTCTTTACAAACATTTGGGGGCGGTTATGAACCCCCCTCATATAAACTTACAGGGGGGGTTTCAAATCCCCCTCCTTGTAACTTACAAGGGAAGTTTTGAACCCCCCTCATAGTGACATATGAATTCAGATTAGTACCCCCCTCATAGCCATAATAAATCATAATAAAATATATTTTATTTAAAACATCAATATTGCAATATCATTAGGGCATGAAGGAATCAAACCTTCAACCTCCTGCTTGTAAAGCATGTGCTCTACCATTGAGCTAGAATCCTTTAATAATTGTGGAGAGGGGAAATATTAACACAGAAACGTTTCTCCCGCTGTTCCTCTATCCCCGGGATTCAGGAAGCATAGGAAACACATTCCCAACCCTTGGGGACAAGTCCCCATGGAGCACTGCTAATATCTCAAGCGATTAGTCATAGCTCACTAATACTCTGAAAGAAGCCAACTAAATTAGTAAAAAAAGGGCAGGTTCCCAAAATATTTATGTAAAGGTCAAGCATGATTAGTTACTTGGATGCAAGATTTTATTAGAATAGTCTTAGAAAATCCAATAGACTCCATCCACTACATGGATTTCCTACCACATGAATCAGACAATTAAAAGCTAGCAACATATGAACTAGTAGCATGAACATTAAAATGAGGAAGAAACCCAATTAGAATAATTACATGTACATGTGGGGTCTGGACATTGATTGCATGGATCAAGATATTATATTGTCAAAACAGGGTTTTGATGATTGTAACACAATGGCCAAAACATCATAGTAGCTATTATGTAATATAGTTTTTATCATTTCTAGCATTTAGATTGAAGTCAACAGAAACATACTTGTACACCTTCCAATCATGCACCCATCCAGCAGACACTAAGATGTCAATGGTGATCCAATTTATTATAAGGTGGTCAAATTGTAGATTTACTGCATTGAACATTATGAAATTAGACCCAATCTTTCAGAAAGGGTATTCACCAAAGTAAGGGCAATAAATAAATCACTCCAATAAAATAGAAAAAGCTAATATGAGCTCCATGTGACTTTATCAAATGTATCATAAATCAGAGATTTAATGTTTTGGAACATAATTTGCAGTGAAACTATGCCTTCTTTGATTCAGGACAGCGAGAAGATTTTACATCTCGACAATCAACGATAGAATAATACCATGGAGTGCTTTCTATTTTGTATAAAATAATAAGCTAAATAACCATTAGCTACAAAGTACACATAGCCAAGAGGTTATCCCATCTAGTTTTCAGTGGTCACCAATGTATGTTATTGGGAATTGTTGAATGTGGTTGTCATTGATGTCAAAGGAGTTCAGTAATGACAAAAGAATAACCAAGGATATGGTGGCAGAGAAAACTCAATGAAATGAGTTCATTAATGACAAAGGAAGTGATGACATGGCATGTGTGATGAAGCTGGAAAGACATATCATGGTGTTCCAGTGCTATCAGGAAGTCATTATTGCAATCTGACGTCATTCTGGAAAAGTTTGGCAATGTGTGTGTGTGTCTTTTTGTTGGTTTAGTTTATAAATATATAATAATATATACTCAAGGTACCATGGTCAAGTAAAGAAGCATGAGAATGTAAGTGTAATTTCAAATTTAGTGGTGGTAAAGGACAGACCTTTTGTTTTTTTGGTGGTGTTATCTGATGTAATTTACGTGTTAGTGATATAATCTAGGTGTGAGTGAGTAGACATAATTCTACTTTTATTAAATTCATATAAATTATTTTTAATGTATTTTTAATGTTATTATGAACAACATAGTAAAGTTTAGTTTTGCAACAATCTTGATATTTTTTGTATTGGAGCAATGTGTTAGATACCTTCAAATGTTTGGAGACCAAAACTAGGTTGTATTCAATCTAGAAAGATCTACCGCTTCTTGAAATTAGAACCTCTTCGGGGGTATTTAGAGAATGATGGAGTCAAAATATGAATTACAATCTATCTATTTTTGTCAAGAGAGAACACAATCAAGAAGCAGATATATCATCCAAGAGGGCATCAAACTAGCAGTCAACCTCCATATTGGTTATTGGATATAGGGAAGGTGAAGAACTATCTAAGGTTTCTTCTTTACAATATGGACCCTCTCTCACTCTATTCATCGATGGGGCCTATGTTAATAGGAAAAATACACCTCCTGTGGACAGGAGTTGTTCCTCCAGTCTGAATGGTTCAGATCTAGAACAAATAGTACACAACAGAATTAGATGGCTTTCCCTAGAATGGGTGGAGATATGGAATAAGGATATTTGATGTAAACTTTGGTTATCTCTTGTAATGCTAGCTTCTTCATTGATATACCTGCATGATCACATGAAAAAAACACACAAGATCAAAGAGCACCAGAAAATGTCATTAGAGGAAATTTCAACTCAAAATGGGCCTCCTAAGAAAAATAATAAAATAATAGTTAAAATAATATTTATTAATTTTGGAAGAATAAAAGAAAAAAACTACTTTTTTTGTGGGAATTTTGGACATATCTCCCTATGTTTTTATTCGAATTTTGATCAGGAGAGCTCGTTGGATGCGAAATTAAATTCCGCATCCAATGAGTAGCCACTTGGCATACTTTTGATAGACCCCACTATCCAAAAAGCAATACCTAAACAAACATGATGATGATGTTTTTTCAGGTATTTCTTGTTTTTGGGGTAGCGGGGTCCATCAAAAGTATGCCGAGTGGCTACTTGTTGGATGCGGAATTTAATTTTGCATCCAATGATCCCTCTTGATCAAAATTTGAGTAAACACATAGGGAGACATGACAAAAATATGAACAAAAAAAGTATCTTTTTTTATGATACTTATCCCCAAATTTATATTAAAAAATTGTTTAAGACCTATACGGTATTTCAAATTTAAAGCAATTTCATTGGCTAACACATGATGACATGGAATTTGAATTATGGTTAAAAGGTCCATTTTGAGTTGAAATTTCCTCTAATGTCCACTATTCTATGCTAGTGACTAAGGAATCTAACAATAAAACATATGATATTAACACAATATACTTTATGGGAAAGGAACCAATTTTGCATTAGATAAAGAAGAAGAAGTTACAACCTATGCCTTAGTGTCAATAATCTCCTTCACAATGCCAATATATTGTCCCTGATAGCTCCAACTTTGCTCCTCCTATGCTCACCCTATTGATCTAGGCCATAATGACAATGCAACAACATAACCTTGCTCTCCCTCAACCATGGATATGAGCCTGCTTTTATGGCCTTGGGAGGATAGGGATGGTTGAGGAAATGATGGGTGAGGTGGATAGGAGATCCTACAAGGATGGGTCTCGATCCCAGGTGGTCCTCAAGTGTAGGGATAAGGGAGCCACGAAGCCTTCCTTCCAGAAGCTTCATGGAATCCTCTCTTTTTCACTTTTTACCAAGGGCACCGCTTCTTCCTCACTATGACAGAGAGGTGAAGGGGTAGAACTAATCCTTGTTAAAGGGTTAAAGGCAGTTCCACCTCTTACTACCAAAACATTATAGGTAGTGATGAAGAAGGTACTGCTCATTGACTAAAAGGTAGGAGCAGTGCTGGATTTTGATATGCATGATTGATATTTGGACCAGAATTTTACTTCATGACTTGGGATTGAGGGAAAAATATTGTGTTTGGGGTATCATCACATGTTGATGAGGATATTTATGTGTAACAAAATGTCCCCCAAATCATGAGGCTAGAGGGATACGATAGGTGAGAGCTTTGAAAGAGCAAGTTATCACTTCGAGGCAAAATCAGCTTGATCGGAGATCAACAACTAGGCATCTACAATACATCAATACTTTTGACCCATGAACAATTTTTTCCTCATCATGGATTCAGACCAATACAAGGTAGATCCATGAGAGAGATTAACAACCATGGCTACTAGAATACAATGTAGATCCATGTGATAAAGGACTCAAACTTGGGACTTAGCTACCATAAATACAATATAGATCCATGTCAAATGACCACAAATTTGAGCACAACCATGACCATAAATTTGTGGATCCATGCTGGGACTTCATATAATATACTCCATCGTAACCTGGGGAGAAAGCTATTAGTGCTTTGATGGATTCCCAGGGTCTTCTTCTCGTCGGGCCACAAAATATGATTCTATCCATGTGATTATAATGATTTGAAGTTGAACATGGTAGAAACCACTTGATTATTGGTCAATGATACGAACTGTTAACAAGTGCGAGGGAGATGACCATTAATGTCAATGATTCCTAAGGTACCCTAGTATAAAATACTAGGTGTAAATAGATGATTTGATGTCGAACACTCAGTCGAGTCTATCGATCAAAGTTCAATGATGTGAACCCATGTCGAAAGCGAGAGAATATGTCATTGAGGCATATAGATCTCGAGGTACTAAACTTGTTTCTAAGACTAATTCCCCGATGATGAGCTGATGTCGACAGGAATAGTCTCGTCGAAGAAGGGCCATAACAAATCCCACATCGACGACATGAAACTCAGAACAAAGTTTTGGAGTGTTGTAGATAATGTAACCATAGGACCGACTCAAAAGTTACTGACACAAAAGGTTTTTTTGATTGCAGAGGTAAACTTTCAACTTCCCTTTCAACGTTAGGTGGCACGAAAAAAACTTGGCAGCGTTGACTCGATGAGGCAGAACACGATGCAAGAATGGAAAATGCATTCTTTTAAAGACTCAAAGGAGCATCATGACTCATGAAAGTGGATCGACTCGGAGATAAGATGATTTAACCAATTGACTGAATGAAATACAGAAAAGTGCCATGTTCAAAGGTGACAACAAATTGCCATTTATTTGCGAAAACGAGTTGATTCCCTTCTCTTAATTTCCCCATCATAATTGATGAGTGACTCTTTTCATTTTTACGAGTTCAAAGAGGGTAACAAAAACTCATTTTAGCTCGTTCTTCGGACAAGTCCAAACTCATATGTTTTATGAACCTGAGAAAGGAGGGGTTCATTCCCAAAAAAGGGTCTCTCAGTGTTTAGTTTAATGAGTCCATTGAAATCTAACTCAGCATCGTTCATGTTTAGAGATTCTGAACGAAGACAGAAGAAAACTCCAAAGGGATCCTTTTTCATAAAATAGTCGATCCGAACCGAAAAAGAGATAAACTAATGTCAGAAAGACGACTCTTCAAATAATTTTACGAGTATGAAGGAGACAAGTACAATGAAAGGTTTTACGAGCCTGAAAAGAATAAAAAAAAGACTCAGAACTTTGATACTAGGTTTTAGGAGCATGATCAAAGTGTTGAAACAAATTCTCATGGACCTTTTCTATTTTTAGAAGTACAAAAAAGTCAAAAACAAACTTCCCCATAGACACTACTGCTTATTTATGCCCCTGTAAGACTTAAAAATGACAGTTTCCCAAAATATTCAAAAAATGACTTGTATGAACTATATTAAAGGGTATTTATATAAAGATGATTTAAAAACATTAAAAAACCCTAAAAACATGTTATAAAAGCTAAGTGAATAGGAAAAACCAATTCATTTACTATTTACCAAACCTTGGAGAGCATTTTGGGAAATTTGGAGCCAAAACTTCAGCTGGAGATTGCGGGAGTATCAACCGTCCATTTTCCGCATTATCAGATTCAAGTAAAAGCTAAAACCATTCTCTTTATTTTAATAGTTTCCATTTTTTAATTTGGTCAAGATTTGGATCCCCATGAGAAACCCTAAAAATCGCTTTTCGGGCACCGCTTATGGCCTTTGCCAGAAGCACAGTGCTCGATAAATAACGCATCATTTCAACTTTGCTTAGGCGGTGGCACCGCTCTGTCTTAAAGGAATAGGCACGGTGCTTGCCGTGAGGTCCAAAAATCACATGGCTCAACCAAAATAAAAGTTTACAAGCATTTTTTATGATTGGATATGCTTTTAAATGGCTCTTTAATGGTTTTTAGTAGGTTCATTTGGTCAAAAAATGGTTATTTGGAAATAAAGACAACATGACGACGATGATGCCTGCACCGCAAGAAATGTGGGTTGTGTAGCTACCTTGAGAGGTTGTGTCCTCTTAAATTTCTTCCATACCCCTAGTATGGTTTCGCATGCACGGTTACTGGAATGCATTCTCCAGATGTGGAATACAGAACAACAACATTTCGAGGTGGGAGCTCATATTCTGACTATAGAGGTGGAGGATATATATTTTCTAACAGGGATATCTAGACGGGGAGCCCCTATTTCCTTGAATGGTTACTAAGGTGGGGACATGACTACACAAGAATTGATTGATTGTCATTGTCTTCCTGGTACAAAAATTTCAAGTAAGAATATTCCCATCAAAGTTGTGATGGATTTGCCACTTTGCACTATTTTGTTTACTATGCAGATGCTTGATGGAAGCCAAGGGCCTCACCAGGAATCCCAAGTACATTTTCTGTATGCCCTGGAATCTATGGCACCTATGGTGTTTAAGTGGGCATAGTCACTTATTCCTGTTTTCAAGGACCAGCTGACAAAATGTCGGCAAGGGGAACTGAAGAAGTTTGGGTATGGGTCTATTTTATCCTACTTCTTCTTCAAGAGGGTACCTCTCATGAGGCCCTAGGTGGTCTTTATAAAGCTTAGGGATAGAGACCCATGAATGCTGAGGTGGGTAGAGATCATGGCTCGCACAGGAGGTGATAGGTCCAAGGTGAAATTCGAGGCCGCCTTCTTTCGTTTGCTGAGTGACTAGATCCTCATGATAGAGGATTATGCATATGCAGGGACCAACTTCAGAGGCGATCCTGATCTACCATTACCACCTGGTTCTCAGTGGGGAGATATTGGTAAGAATAAAAACCCTAAAATGTTGATCGTGTTTTTATATTTTTGTATTTTATGTTTTTTATGAGTAGTAACAAGACTTAAAATTTTTACATGTAGATGTTGTTGATGCACAGCCCCGGGGATCCTCCCCAGTGGATAGGTGAGTCGGAGCTTGATTTTTTCATAGAGGTGATGACCAGCTCATTGAGCTGGAGGATAACCTAGAGCGATTGACTCTTGACATCCCAGATGCAATGATAGATGACCTCCCTACGAGGTATCAAAGAAACACTGCAGGAGTTCCAGGTCACTTCAGCTGACTGCTACATAGGGTAGCACTGGCCATCATGTGATATCATGAGCATAATTAGATGGTGTACTGCATGATGTACTACTAAAAGCTAACTAACTTCATGATTTTTGTAAGATTTTTTATTTCCTGAAAGCCATGGTGCTTCAGATGAGGTCTCGTGACCACATTTTTTGTAAAAACACTCTTTATATATATGCATACTTATTACCGATGTTTATATGTCTCAAATGGAAATCATATTTACATGAGTTTTATGTGTCATTTACAGTTTATTTTACAATGAACCATGTTTATTTTACAAGTTATGAATGGGAAATATACCAATCTAGGATGTAGTTTGCTAACAAATCAACAATTGTATTATCTGACCTAGGGATATGCCTATAAGTGATAAACTCGAACGACCTCTCTAATAAACGCACTCTCCAAAATAAATGGAGGAGTACAGGGTTTATGATGGTATAGACATGGTTTAGATGAAGAATCACTCATTGCGAATCCATAAACACTACCAAACCATGAATGTCTTGAGATGCAGCCTCAGTCAGTAGACCTATTACTGCCTGATACTCGACGATGTTGTTGGTAGTGGGACCAATACACACCGCTCCTGAACTGATCAAGTCATGAGCCAAGGAATATATAACCCAAGAAGATGAAGCAAGGTTCAGGGTATGACGGCAAGCACCATCAACGAAATCGTAAAAAGCCATCCGATCTGCGTAACCAAAACATGGTATAAATAGTTTGGACACTAAACTCAAATACCATACTAAATCAAGACACAACACACTAAAAGCAAAAAATATACATATATATATAAGGTACCATACAAAAATGATTTAAGCATAGTACCTATTCAGGTACAATCCATTGCGAGGTTTCCCGAAGGGTATCCCATCATAATCCACGAGATCGTAAGCCCCTTTCTCTAAAAATTTGCTAACGATAAAGGGACCATACCACATTGAATCGAACTTCCCTTTACCTATTTTATCGTGTCTCTAATCATAGGTTAGAACTAGGTCACCTTCATTGAAAACATGAGGCTGAACAGATTTATCATACTATTCCTTGATGCATTTCTTCTGTGCCTCATTATCCAAGGAAACATCTCTTCTAGTTTCATCAAGATTAGTCAGGTATAGAAATCTTTCTTCCTCAGTGGAATTGTTTGGTAGAAGTTCTACCGCAAGTTTTAGTGACAGAATCTGGCATGGATAGGAAGGATAGCTTCTAGTCCATAAACTAACTGGAAAGGTGTGAAATGAGTCGTTGTTTTAACTGAAGTCTTGTAAGCCCAAAGAGCAAAAAAGAGAGTCAGGTGGCAGTTGGATTTATGATCTCTAACCATCATCCGCAACATAGTTTTTAAAACTTTGTTAATGGCCTCAACCTGACCATTAGGTTGTGGATAGTAGGGAGTTGAGTTTTCATGGTGAAAATCCATCTTAGTAGTTAACTTGGTCATCATCTGATTCCAAAAATGCAATCCATGGTGAGTGACTATAGAGTGTGGGACTCCAAACCTAGCTATCACGTGGTTGAACAAAAAGAGGGCGACAGTCTTACCATCCTATTCATACGTAGGCATAGCCTCAGCCCATTTCATGAAATAATCAATGGCTACGATGATGTAACCATGCCCCCCGGATGAGGTATGATTACAATGTATAAAGTCAATACCCCATTTGGCAAAAGGGTTAACCGCAATGACGGGGTGTAAAGGAGCAGGGTGAGTGCGCTTTCTTGGATAGAAATTTTGGTAGGGTGGGAATTTCTTAATAGCCTCATGACAATATTTAAAGATTGAAGGCCAGAAATAGCCAGCGTGAAGGATTTTCTGGGATGTAGCCATCCCAGAAAGATGACCGCCACACGCTCCATAGTTGCAATCATTAAGGACCTATTCAACCTCTTCATGTGTAAGGCATCATTGGAGAATGGAATCGATACCACATATATACAATGTATCATTTAATATGAGGTAGTACTTCGTGTGGTGAAGGATACGGTGACGATCGTCACGGTATATATTGGGCAGAAATATTCAAGTTTGGAGATAAATGATTAAATATCCATACCATGGGTTGGTTTTGCTTATCAAGAACAAGAATTCATTTGGAAATGAATCGTTGGGCTCAGTATCCATCAAAGCATAGGGAAGGTCACACATCAGCTCTGTAAAGACCAAGGATTTCTTTGAATTGGCCTTGGAAAACTCAAGGTTGAATTCCTGTAGGATGACAGTCCAACGAGAATATTTCCCCTTAGCACCTGATGCTTCATGATATAGTACATAGGGTTTTTATCTGCAAGTACCATGGTAGTGAGATGCAATATGTAATGACAAAATTTCTGAACATCAATCACCGTAGCCAATGCTAACTTCTCCACATGCGAGTATCAGGTTTCAGAATCAATGAGATTCTTATTGGCATAATATATCACATGTTCTTGACCATTGGGATTTGCCTGTGCTAAAACCATTCGAATGGTAGTAGTGGAGGGAGCAACATACAAGAGAAAATCCTTTGAATAATTTGGGGGGTGTATCATGGGTGAATGAGTTAGAGTGTGCTTAAGATTATCAAAGGATCATTGGGCCAGGGAATCCTAGAAGAATGGAGTATCTTTCTTCTGGAGACGCATATAACTGTGCATTTTGTTATCGAAATTACAAACAAAACGACGAAGAAATTTTGCCTTCCCTTGCAAACGTTGGAGCTCAACAATTTTTGTTGGGGTAGGTAGGGCCAATATAGCAGCAATATTTAGTGGATCTATCCAGATTCCATCCTTAGAAACTACAAAGCCAAGAAGACATCCTGTCTCAACGCAAAAAACACATTTGTGTGGATTGATCCATATGTTATAATGACGAAATCTTAGGAAAATGTCCCTAAGATTCCCAAGGTGGTCTTCCCGTTGCTGTGAATGAGCTGGGAGATCATCAAGGTATGACTCCATGATGTTCTTAATATCGTGAAACACACAGTACATGGCACACTGGAATGTAGCTCTGGTGTTCTTGAGTCCAAAAGGTAACTTCCTATAAGAAAAGGTTCCCCATGGGCATATAAATGTCATTTTGTGCAGATCAATGGGCAATATCTGAATCTGATTGTAGCCAGAAAATCCATCCATGAATGAGAATATGACATTTCCAGCACAGTTGTCGATAATCTAGTCGATATGCAGAGTTGGAAAATTTTCTTTAGGACAAGCTTTGTTCAGGTCTCGAAACTCGATACAGACTCTAATGGTGCCCTTCTTTTTGTTCATAGGGACAATGTTAGATACCCATTCCATCAGGGGTATAGGATAAATAAATCCTGCCTTGAAAAGTTTTTCTACTTTGGCTTTAATAGTTGCGGCCTTCCGGGGATGGACTTGATGTAATTTCTACCTGATAGGTTTGGATGTGGGATAGGTTTTAATTTCATGAACCACAATAGACGGGTCTATCCCAGGAATTTCTTCATAAGTCCAGGAAAAAATATCTCAGAATTATTTGAATAATGCTCTATATGCTTCAGTTTCTTCCATTGAGCAGTTCTTCCCTATGTGAACATGCTCAATGGTTCTAGGCTTAACTGATATGTCTATCGGGGTTGTTTTAGTAATGTTGCATAGATTTCCCTCAGATTCAGTATTTTGCAACAATATAGGAGTTTGTGGGTGGGTGACAATATCAGTATTGATAAGAGAAACAAGGTCAAAATCTTCCGAACTGGCGTTGGGAAGAAAAGAAGATCAGTGATGGTGATATTCCCATATGGATTCATTCACACTCATAATCTCCATGATGGACTCGTCGGAGGGAAAAGTCTATGTGAGATAGTCTAGAGTGGGAAGAGAAGGTTCTAACCAGTAAGGAAAATGGTAAGGATATGAAGCTATCAGATGAATATCATATGGTTGGACATCAGAGGCAGATTGGACAACATCGTATATCGCTTCATAGGGGCCAAGAGAGGATGACTCAATAATTTCTTTGCCTTTGGCACTATAACCAATTGTGGAAATCATGTTCACTATTGCCACTTCTGTACTAGGAGGGGATGAAGGAAATAATCCCATAAGAGTTGAATATTTCAGCATACATACCCCAATTGACTGATAAGGAGGAGGGGACTGACCTAGCATAGGGATATTATTCGCGGTCAGAGTGGTAACATCTGGTGAACAAAAATCAAGTTGGTCAATAGTCACAATTTTTCCCAAGTGAGGAAACTGGAGAGTTCAAAAAACCATTGATGCAATAGTAGTCATAGCATAAGACTAGTTTCTCCCTAATAGGAGGTTGTAATCCAATGGGGAATCAACCACTTCCACTTGAATGGAAATAGTTTTTCCCCCAAACTCATCTGAAAGACCTGGTAACAGACCATGAGGCTAGAAAAATCATCCATCGAAAGCTTTTAATGTCGTAGGGGACTTTGTAAGCTTAGGAGAACCAATGGCTCTCCAAGAGGATATAGACACAACTGAAGTCAAAGCTCCCTCATCCAGAACAGTCTCATGGACCTTTCTCCCAACTACTCTAGAGGAAATTTGAAATGCAAGTTGGTTAGGTAATCTAGACTTATAGTTCTCGACATTAAAATGAATCAATTTGGTATTATCTGGGTCTAATGCCCCAAAGCCATTAGCATGTTTTTATGTTGTGTTGGAAAACTTTGGAGTACCTAAAGGGTAGACATCGCACATGGTTCCTGAGCTAAATATTCAACAACATTATAAAATTGTGCAGCTCAGGAATTAGGATTAAAAACATCCTTCCTGAGGGTTTCCTTAGGTGGTCCTAAAATCAAATCAAGTTTTGGTTTCTCGATCACGAGAGGACCATTAGACGAATATGGAGGGGAAATAGTAGAAGTATTTTCATCCTTGTTCTCCACAGGCTTGTCATATGACTGACTACGAGTATTTAAATTGATGGTATCTAAAGACATCATCATCATTTCTTCTGTGGAACCAGAGGTCCCTTTATTAGATATGTGGTCTATCAATTGTTGTTGAGACGGGAAAGGATCGGTAAGCACTGCGGGTGTAGGGTTACTTTTCAAAAATTTACTGATCTCTTTGCAACGAGGGAAATCCTTCATGAAGTGATCACCCCCACATAACAAGTAAGGGTACCTAGCTTTTCTTTTCCCTTTTTTATCATTCTCTGTGGCTGCAGTCTTGGTGTTCTCCTATTAGTTCCCAAGTTTTTTATTTTTACCTTTTCCTTTTTTCTTATTTCCAGGGGTTTGTGTACTTTGAATAACATTTAGCTTGACAGAAACTATAGGAGTTGAAGGAGTAGTAGCAGAAGCAGTAGATTTCTTAGCAGATTTGGCTGCTAACGAGGGTTGGATTTAACCAACAACCCCATCAACAAGAGTTTCTGCAGGCGGCTTGGGAGGGTTTGTGCTAGGATGAGGATCTTGAGGGATTAATTCATACATCATTTTGGATTGGGAATATACCAAATCTAGATACTAAGTGTGACTGATATCATGGTCTTCAGTAACAATGTCACCCATAGCTACATCTTGGATGATAGGAGGCAACAATGAATTTGTGAACCAATCAGCTAGAAGTTGGTCTAAGATGGGAGCTTTAATAAGCTGTCTCCACCTTCTCCACTCATGCATATGATCCAATATGTGTGTGGAGGTATTCTGACGGAGTGAAGTTAAAATATCCGTACCCATTTCATAACGAATGGGTAGCTGAAAGTGCGTAAGGAAAACCGTTTCCAGAGAGCTAAAATCCACAAACAGATGTTGTGGAAGTTCAATGTACGACTTCATAGTTGTGCTGGTCAATGTGCGCTGGAAGAGCCTTAAACGAACAGAATCATCCATCAAGGAGTTTGAGGAACACCATAGATGGAAGGTCATAACATGGTTCTTGGGATCATCTCCCTGCTTTCCATCAAACTTGGAAATGTTTGATGGAAATTTTACTGGAATAGTAGGCCATGAAGGGTTATGTCGAATGGGATCATTTATCAACTTGGACAAATCAGGTAAGTCCAAAGTTTCCAAGAAAGGTAATTGCTGATTAGGTTCCACGTACTAGTAGTACTGATAAGGAATGTGTGTACCAGGTAGGACCATAAGCTGACTGATATATGGGTAGTTGGTTTGGTTGATAGGTAGATGATTCTCCTGAAGAGTCTCCCGAAGGGGGTGGGCCTCTAGGAGGTGGGAACCTAGAAGGTGGGCCTCCGCCAGGTGATGGTCCTCTAGGTGGTGGTCCTCCAGAAGGTGGACCTCGAGGCGGTGGACCCCCAGAAGGTGGACCTCTAGACGATGGTCCTCCTGAAGGTGGGACTCCAGGTGGTGGCCCTCCAGGAAGTGGTCCTCTGTAAGGTGGACCTACGATAGGTAGGCCTCCTCTCGATGGACCTCCAAAGGGTGGACCACCATAAGGAGGCCCTCCGTCAGCTCCAACAATAAGAATAGGAATTCCTCCCATTGTTGGCATGTAGTACCAATTAGGTTGCCCCCATGGTGTAAAGATGTTTCCAGGGTAAGGGATTCCATAATACATAGATCCTATAGATGTAGGTTTATAATTCATGTTTACTACAGGTAATTGATTTGCTGGGTAACCATAACCCCAAGAAGGCTGGTTTATGGTAGGTTGTACCCATAAGGATTGGCATGAAATCGATGGAGGGTTTACCATATTGGTGTGGGTAGGAGGAACATACACTATGGATTGCCCTGCAGTAGAGGTCTACCTAGTACTAGTAACAACTCCACTAACTGATAATGTAGGTCATGTCAGGGGTTTCCTTCCAGGGTTAGAAGGTGCTGACACCACTTGAGCTGAGGGTTCCCCCCCATCTATAGAGGATATGGGAGGACTAGAAAAATACCTCGTATTTAAAACTATAGGGTTGGAGGTTTGAACTGGATTATGAGGATACATACCACGAGATGGAACATCATCAGCAAGTGGACTATATCTAGAAGGCCATGGATTTGATGGATGGGGTAAAAGAGATGACATAGGTACTTTATGAGGTATAGGGGTATCCATAACCCTGTCCAATCTCTATTGAAAATTACGAGCACGATTAAGCGATTTTTGAATTCTCCTATATGCATCCTCATTCAGAGGAGGGTTTTCAAAAGAGGGTCTAATAACCCCAAAATCAGAAATGTCTTGACCCATAGAAGTTCTCCAAAAAGGAGCATTAGGGCCATACTCAGTTTCATTAACACCATCTATTCGACCTTCTATTGGAGAATGAAAGGAAGTGTTAACCGCAAGAGATTGTTGGACCAAGGGAGTAACATAAGAAGCAAATTGATCTCCACTTTCTACAACTGGATTTTCTCCCATATGGGAGTCAGTTGTAGCTCCTTGGTCTATGGCTTCCATTGGGCCTTTCCCTGTTGTAGGTGGAAAGTCGGGTGGTAAGCCCTGGTTTCTTCTGGATCGTCTCAACTGAAACTTAGCCAGATTGTAGAAGTCACTAAAAAACTAACTTTGGGTTTCAAAACTAAGAAATATCACACAAGGTCTTCTCCTACACAAGCTACAGGCCACAAGAAAAATTAAGTGATAGGATGAGCTCAAAATAGTCGTTCTCTCACCAAGATTGTCAAGAAGGTGCAACTCGCGATATACTTAAGGTACATGTGTAGTAATCTCCCCGAGTGTTGTTCTTAGTGTATTTCTCCAAACAAGATGACAAAAGGGTTTTTCTCAGTTGGACAAGAAATCCTAGTAGGGTCTCTAGATACACGCAAGGTACGTGGGAGCCCAAATTTGTAGTAGTGCTATCTAATGCACAACCATCCACAATGGGCCTTCCGATATACAATTGAGTACATGAAGTACCTTTCTATATACCTCAAGGGTATGTGAAAGGAAATTCAATATACCAATGGTACGTGGAAGAATTGCACGATTCTCGGGTTGCAGTGAAGGAAAATAACAACAAATCCTACGTGTTACGATGCCGGAACACGTCACTAACTTATCACTCAAATTTCTATACAATTTTAGACCCATAAATACCGTTAATTTTAACTTGAGTGGTTAGGTGAATGCATGGAGTTTTGACAAAAATGTAAAGCCATGAAAATATGAAATGAAAATTCTTTCAATTTACCTTTCAAGATATGCCTACTTACGGGAAGGAGAGAGTATTTTTCTTTGCAATTCTTGTTTCAAAACCAATTTTTTTTCTCAAACACCTACACTAAACAAATTTTTTTCCAAGAAGGATAAACAAGAAACAAACTTCAAACTGATTTTTTGAAAGCAAGGAAATAGGGTAAGATATCTTTTTCTAAGAAGAAAGACAAAAAACACTCAAAGGCATATTCAACACTTTTTTCAAATTTTCCTTTTAAAACTAGAAAGATTTGACTTAAAACCACTAATATTTTTTTCTTTTGATGAGATCAGAATATAAAGGAAAGAGAAGAAAAATGGAGATCTGAAAGCTTATGAGGATAATAAGAGGTCCGATAAGACATCCTCAAACAAAAATATGAACAAGTCTCAACAAAAAAATTTCTTTTTCAAAGCAAAAAGAAGTTTTTTCACAAATTTTAATGAAAAATGAAAACAAGAAACCAATCAAGCAAGTCTTTCTTTTTCAGATTTATCAAACAATAGGACTGATATCTAACTGATGATAAGCTTTCAAACAACACTCCTTTCAAAAATTTAAAACCAAGCATACAAGCAGATAAAAATATGAGTCTATCATAGCTCTTTGATTTTAACAAAAATAAGCCTTTTACCACATTAAATTTTGAAATTTAAACACTCAGATCTCTTTAAAACAAACCCAAACACTCGGAACTGAAAGAAAACCATACAAAAATTTTACACAAACTTTGAAAAAACAAGTCTGGAAAATCCTACCTGGCACCGCTTCCAGAGTGTCACTGACATAGCGGTTTTGAGAGAGCACTACTTCCTGATAGTTGATTATAGGTAGTGGCACTGCTTTCTGCTTATTAAGTCCAGGAAGTGGTTCCCTGTAGATGTCCAAAAACAAAATAATTGCGAAAAAAATGCAAAATTAATCATTGTACAATTGGCATTTAAATCATGAATTAACAGTAATTGAAAGTATAGAAGGCAAGAACAACCCAGATTTGAACAGATATGATGATACCAAACCAAAATATCACTAGATCAGCTAGTGGATCTGATTGAATTGATAAAATATTGGAGCTTGGATTTCGAACAAGTGTTTGAAAAAACTAAGGAATATCAGATCAGCTGAAGCTCCTCCCCAGCGGAGTCCCCAAATTTGTTAACAGGAAAAATACATCTCCTGCAGTCAGGAGCTGTTCCTCTAGTCTGAATGGTTCAGATCTAGAACAAATAGTACACAACAGAATTAGAATACTTTCTCTAGAATGAGTGGATATTTGGAATAAGGGTCTTTGATGTAAAGTGTGGTTATCTCCTATAATTCTAGCTTCTTCACTGATATACCTACATGATCACATGAAAACAACACACAAGATCAAAGAGCACCAGAAAATGTTCCACTATTCTATGCTAGTGACTAAGGAATCTAACAATAAAACATATGATATTAACACAATATACTTTATGGGAAAGGAACCAATTTTGTATTAGATAAAGAAGAAGAAGTTACAACCTATGCCTTAGATTCAATAAGCTCCTTCACAATGCCAATACCTTGTCCCTGATAGCTCCAACTTTGCTCCTCCTATGCTCACCCTATTGATCTAGGCCAGCATGACAATGCAAAATCATAACCTTTCTCTCTCCCTCAAGCATGGATATGAGCCTTCTTTTATAGGCCTTGGGAGGATAGGGATGATTGAGGAAATGGTGGGTGAGGTGGATAGGAGATCCTACAAGGATGGATCTCGAGCCCAGGTGGTCCTCAGGTGTAGGGATAAGGGAGCCACAAAGCCTTCCTTTGAGAAGCTTCATGGAATCCTATCTTTTTCACTTTTTACCAAGGGCACCACTTCTTCCTCACTATGACAGAGCGGTGAAGGGGTAGAACCGCGCCTTGTTAAAGGGTTAAAGGCGGTGCCACCGCTTACTTCCAAAAAATTATAGGCGGTGCTGAAGAAGGTACCGCTCATTGACTAAAAGGTAGGAGTGGTGCTGGATTTTGATATGTAGGATTGATATCTGGACCAGAATTTTACTTCATGACTTGGGATTGAGGGAAAAATATTGTGTTTGGGGTCTCATCACATGTTGATGACAAGATTTATGTGTAACAGCCTACAACTATCCCATCATGTAATTGTGTCCTTGTTAGCTCCTAAAATAGAGGGCTAATGCATCTCCATTGGCACGCATTGTACATCGAAGTCATCATCAACAATATTTTCATTTATGGCTTATGGGCTATATGCCAACTCCTAGGTCGTAACGCATTGTCTAAATGGGAAAATAAATTACACAAGGAGATTGGATCTGGGATCTCTGATCCAAAAATAGCGAGTATGTCATGGTACATATTGGAAGTGTCTCTCCTAATATCCGAAGTCGAATGAGGAAAATTTGAAATAGTAATATATATGAAAGAACTATAAGAACTAGAATGGGAGCTATAATGGGTAGTGTGTCAATGTCGGGAGTGGGGAGCCTATTGTTGTGATTTGGATGCATACAACTGAGTGTTGGGATGGGGTGGAGACTAGCAACATAGATGGGGTTGGGAGGACATAGAGGTGGTATATGGTCAGAATTAGTGTCGTCCTTTGTCGATCTCTAGAAGCCCCTAGAGGAGGGGAGAACTGGAAAGAAGGAAGTGATCTGCTGAGTGGAGGCCAGTCCTGACTACAAATGTCGTTGGAGGAGGGAATGAAGCAAATAGTAAGCATGTTTTGTGGAAAATATGGCATGAAACTCCCAATTCATGACCCTCATTCACACAATTCTTGATATTTCTCCCAACAATTACATCAAAAACATCGATTTCCTAAAGTTCACAATATTTCCATAGCTTTTATTGACTAAGGAAAACTGAGAAAGGATTGACAAAAGAAACATTAACACTGTTTCATAAGTGTGGTTTTTTTGGATGTTTATGTCATGGTTATCATGTTCAACCCCACTTTTCCCCATCTTTGGTCCCTCTTTTTGTCTAGGATTTCTCTACCCAACAAGAGTTGGAGAGCTCCATACAAGTACAAATACTAGAGTATGATGTCCCTAGACTTTTTAGAATTCATATGTATTTGTTTATGCTACTATCAGATAGATTTGTGATACAACCTAGTCTAGGACTTGTGTTGCAAAATCTTAAGGGAAGCAATGTTTGAGTAGGATTTGTGTTAGTGGTACTCAATAATTTGGAAATTCAAGTGCCTGATGAAGACCAAGATTTTTATGTGTCTAATGCTCAGTAATATAGTTATTATTTGGGATTATATGTAGAGAAAAATATAGAAGGTGTCAAATATGTAAGGTAAGCAAAGAAATCACATGTCGTTTGTATATTGAGTGATTTTTGTTTTTGTTGTATGGGTAGAATTAGAAAGAGGTATTTGTATTGAAGGCTTATGAGTTGGGGTCTTTATCAATGTTTGCTTAAAATTTGTGTGTGAGAACATAAAATTGAAAACGTATAGAGATTTACCTTTACTATGTAACTAGGGGGTGTGGCTGGAAAAGAATGGTGACCTATTTGATGGTAAGTTTATCATCTCATGGTAGACTATCGCCCTCCTCACTCAGGATCAATGTCTCACAATTGATAGTAACACAAATCCTAAGCATCATAGAAATCTTTAAACAAAAGTAATTAGTGAAAGGAAAGAGAGTGGTGGTCCCATAAATTATTGAAAATTTCGTGCCATGGGATTATATTGATGGGACAACCCAAGGGGAGCCTTTTGTGGGAGGCACAGGTTGTATTCTAAAATTATTAAACTCACTTTTTATAAATTTAATGGCACAGATTGGGAGGGTACGAACAACAAAACAAAATTGCTAGATCTAAAATTGATATTAGCTTAGGTTGTCAGAAAAAGACTTCAGAAGATTCATTTGATGAGTGACTCTATGCTTATTATTAATTTTATGAAGGGATTGGTATAGATGCAAGATAATCTTCTCAATCCAATATACATTGAATTTTTTTACTAAAGCAAGGATTATCACACCTCTATTAAGAAATGTTTTTTTGTTTTTATTTTTATTTTTTATATTTTATTTTTTAGGAATATAAGACAAATTTATATTAAAAAAAAGTTGTGTCATAATTTCATTCGAAAATAGAGATCGAAGGCTAGATAATCACAACCACAATGAGCTTGCTATATCCTGAGTCTTACTTCCATTTTCAATTTTAATAACCTATAATTTCATAAAAATATTTCATGTGCTCGGATAAAGGTAGAGGGCCATTGTCAAACTTGGTGTGAAATTCACACCGAGATGCTTAGGTTGGAGGGATTTACCAATAACTAAGTGTGAGTTGTTTAAAACCCTCATTAATTCCTATTTCTTCCCTATTTGGTACAAAGAGGACTAATGGACCTATTGGCATGAGTTCCAATAGAAGCAAGGGGAGAATTTGCAACAATACACTACCTAGTTCAAAAAAATGGCCACTATGTTGGATATATATACCAAGAAATGAGAGGTACTCATCAAATATTTGGGGTGTCTAAATATAAATTTATGGAGGCAAGTGACGCTCTTTAAACCCATGAAAATTAATGAGGCATGTGTGCAAGCACAATATATGGAAAATATGGGTATGACTAAAGGACAACCAAGTGGTTCCAAAAACAAAGGCAACCAAGATGCTTCCAAGGAGAAAAAAAAGTGGAAAGGAGAGGATAAGAACACAAAAACTACTACAAATCAATGCAAGGATCCAAATAACCATTGTAATATAGATGGTCCCACCAAATATAAGTGTTGGAAGCTACATCCTGACATGAATCCATAGAACCACAAGAAGAATACCAAGAATGTGAACATGCTAGTCGTGGATTCAAGCAACCAGGTAGGGAGTAACCACGTCGTAAAATAGGAGTATATTCCTCCATAAATCACTTAATTTACCATCTAAAGAGATTTATGAAAAACAATCCTTGTGCTTATATTTCTTTAAGGCCTTGGTTATTATTCATTTCTAATATTTAAATCTATATTTAGAAGCTTTGGGCCTAACTTTGTCAACATAGATTTGAGATAATGTCCTTGATTTGATCAAATATTAGCTTGTTTAGGTTAGCCAATCAAAACTTGGATTTCAATATTTTCCAAGGCATTCAATTTTGAGTCTAGGCATAAAAATATTTCATACTATGTTGATGCCTTGACTCCTAAAAAATATCAAGGTTGAGAGCCAATGCAAGTAGTGTTTCCCAAAACATTTCCTTCATGTAACAAAATAGTAGATTCTCTATAAAGGGAATATTTGGTGTACATGTGTTGCATGAAAATCATTATGAGGTTGTGTGCATCAATAATGGATCTCACTACACCACATTACCCATGCAATTGAATATTTTTCCCACATGTGCCATATGTTCCATTTGTGAAGATGTATGTATGAAACATCAAGCAAACATTTTCCCAGTATTAGTCACATGACTTGGGTAAGGGTAGATAAGTAAAAATGGGGCAGTGAATTCTCCCAGACACTCTATGATAGAGTGGGGAGAATATTCCCTAGATGACTAAAAATAGGACCGTACCTTCTCCTCGTAACTATGTGATGGAGTGGGGATATTAGTCCCATGTTGACTCCCTTGTTGAGAGGTAAGGATGATTTTATAGTGACATTCTCTCGGACACTTTGTGAACGAGTGGGGAGATATCTTGCAAACCTTGTGAAGGGGTGGAAAGATCACTTCATTGTCTCATACACTCTATGATGTTGTGGGGATATCTCTCAGACACCCTGTGAAGGGGTGGAGAGGCCATTGCATTCTCCCAAACACTTTGTGATGGAGTGAGGATATCTCTAGTACACCCTGTGAAGGGGTGGATAGGACAAAAAATTCTCTATAAAACTCTATGATAGAGTGGGGATATCTCTTGGACACCTTGTGAAGGGGTGGAGAGGCCACTGCATTCTCCTGAACACTTTGTGATCTAGTGGGAGATATCTTGGACATCATGTGAAGGGATGGAGAGACCAACACATGCTCCTGGACACTCTATGATTGAGTGGGGAGATCTCTTGGACATCATGTGATGTTATGGATAAATTTAGTGCATTCTCCTAGACACTCTTAGATGGAGTGGGAGATCTCTAAGACACCCTGTGATGGGGTGGAGAGACTGGTGCATATAACTAGTGCATACTATTGCATACTAGTGCATATTACATGTAGGCTCTCCAATGGAATGGATTGAGCTGGTGTATGTGGACCCACCAATGTATTGGGTTGAGTTGTTGACTCCTTGATAGAATAATTTGAGTTGTTACATGTAGGTTTCCCAATGGACAGGGTTGAGTTGGTGCATATTGACTCCCCGATGGACTGGGTTGAGTTGTTGACACTTCTTGATGTCCTGATACTGTGTTGGAAGAACTTGCTTATGATATAGAGATGTTAGAGATAGTTTTGATTTACAAATAATATTCATATGAGATTTTATAGTATGATTATTCTTCCCTGGCTAAGAGGGATTGTTGATATAGTAGCTGTGTGAGGAATCCTCACCAAGTCAGCCTTAGAAAATATAATAATAAACAATGATTATTACGCATAAAAGACAAGTTAGACAAGATTAAGTGTGTAAGTTGGCTCCGGTTAAAGTGAAAAGGAAAACATAAAGTAAACTATAAATAACAAGGTGTGTCACTCATTTTCACCCAACCAAGTTCACTTCACTCGAGGAAGAAGTTCGTTACCAGTTAGAAGAAGTATTTTTTGGGGTTCCTTATCTTTGGAGGAGTTTCTCCTTTGTTCTTGGGGTTTATCGATCCTTTGTTATATGTGATTACTATGTATTTGGATGTATGTTGTACTTTGAACTAATATCTTTATCACAAGGTTGTTGTGTTTTATCCCTTGTGGTTTCCCAGGTCAAAATATTGTGTCTATTATTTCTATGCTTGGACGTTGTTCTTTCAGTGATCCTACTATATATTATACTACATATAATATTTGAATTA
>LPNX010287688.1:621583-784705 GCA_001517045.1 Pseudotsuga menziesii | reverse complement strand
GGGTGTTCTTTCAAACCCCCCTTGCCCCCCAAAATTCCAAAAGTACAATAGGATTTTTTTCTTTTTTTGGGGTGGGACTTTCCAACCCCCCCCCCCGCAAAAGTCCTATTGGACTTTGGAGGGGGGGTTTAAAAACCACCCCCAAAAGTCAAATTCTTAGGACTTTTGAGGGGGGTTTTTGAGGATCGCTCCCAAACACCTTAAATTTTTTTGGGGGCGGATTTTAGTGAAACTGCCGCAAGCCACCTTTAGGGGGGGTCTTTCTAACTCCCCCCCCCCAAAAAGGTCCCGAGAATTAGACTTTTTTTTTTGGGGGGGGGGGGGGTTAAAAACCGCCCCCAAAAGTATTGAGAATTTGAGTTTTTTTTGGGGGGGTGGGGTTTAAAAACTACCCCCAAAAGTCCTAAGAATTGGAATTTTGGTGGGGGGTTAAAAACCACCCCCAAAAGTCCTGAGAATTGGACTTTTTTTTGGCGAGAGGGGGGGGGGGGTTTAAAACCGCCCCCAAATTTCCAATTTTTGGGACTTTTGAGGGTTTTTTTTAAGAACCACCCCCAAAAACCTTTTTTTTTTGGGGGGGGAGGGGGGTGTGTTAGAAAAACCATTGCAATCCAAAACCACCCCAAAAAGGGTATTTTGTGTAGTTAGAATTACTGTATACGTGGTGAATAACAAAACCAAGAAAGGAAAGCACATGCAATAAAATTTTGAGCCATGTCTCTTACCTAGAAAATTTCAAAGCATTAGAGTAGTTATAGTTTCCATACATATACAGAAACAAGCACCAACCATATTACCTCAATTTGGATTAGATCTCATAAATATATCAGTAGAAGAAAGAAAGAGCCAAAATCCATCCACAAATCACCATGAACATAAGAGAAAACATAGTAAAGTCATAGTTGTTTTATTACTCTCAAAACTACCTCCCTTACAAGTGAGTCTCTCTCTCTCTCTCTCTCTCTTATGGAACACGATGATAGAAAAATACCTAATATAATGAGATAAAGGGGTAATAGCTTCATTTGAGTCTCACTTTGCAATGAATGGTAGAGATTAAATCAAAATTCCGTAAAACTACAAGTGGCCAAGTTTCTGTCCTCATGGTGGGGAAAACTTGGCTAATATGGGAAATGTGGACACCAAAAATGTTGAGTTATATCCTCAAAAGGTTGAGTGGAAAAGTGAGAATTGATGCCAAAATTAATTTGAGATCTGATTTGAAGGATTTAAGAGCTAAAAATGAGTTGAAATGGAGCAATCTACCCCCCTCAAATTGATTTGCCAAAATGGGGCCCAAAACATGTACAAAAACACATTAAAGTGTTTATTGGACATCCTCGTCATATTTGAGGAGGGCCTACTTCACTAAATTAGCCTATTGGAATTTCTCATTGTAGTTTAGTTTTTGCTTAGCCACACTTAAGCATGTTTTAAATTAGAACTTTGGAAGTATTATTAATAATTTCATATTAATTCAATCTTGATTGAACTATTATAAAAATGCTTAGGATATGCCTTGTATGATGTAAATGGTATATTTGAAGATTATACCAAATATTTTTTTGATGTGAAAATATGATCCAAACAGATCATTTACAAGATGTTCCAACTTATTAAAATTGGACTTACACATTTTTAATCAAGAACTTTGGAAAATGCATTAATTTTTTCCTATTAGTCCAAATATGCTAGAAATCACATTTGGAAGAATCCAATTTACTTCCAAAGTATTCAATGACTTGATTGCTAATGAAAGGAATGAAGTGTTATGCTAGCTAGTCTTTTTGACCAAGTCAAACTGCTGAAAAATTCAACTTTGGTCAAAGTTCACCAAACTGTCCAAAATGTATGGACCCTTTAATGCCTTTGGAGGGAGGATCTATAATATTATATGGATTGAATTGATGAAGTATTTGACTTATAAATTTACATACAATCATTGTTCATACGAATCATAACATAGCTTCAAACATAGATCATGCTACATTGTTAAGCCCTTAATGATGGAACATTACCCCATATNAGTATTTGACTTATAAATTTACATACAATCATTGTTCATACGAATCATAACATAGCTTCAAACATAGATCATGCTACATTGTTAAGCCCTTAATGATGGAACATTCCCCCATATAGTGTAGCAGATTACCGCCTATATTATGGTGCATTACATATTATTTATGTCGGCTTCGGTCTATTAGTGGGTCTATTAGTTTTTATTGTACACCTTTGTATCCTATATATAGGAAGGATATATTCTCATTTTAGTCATCATTGGATATTGTCTTGTCTTGGGTACACAAGTACATTATGTAAGGAGGTTCCTCCCTCGAAGAGGATTATTATTTATCTTTGTTATTCATTATTAAGGCATCGATTACTCTCTTTTGGTCTATTTATGCTATTTTTATGTCATTTTAGGGACTTGATTGCATAACATTTGGTATCATATCTCTTTCCTTGGGATTGGCTTCTGCAAAAAGAGCCTGTTATCACTCCAGGAAACTCCTCTAGGTTGTAGCTCAAGGATGCCTAGTAACTTAAATTGTTTTTAGTGTTTTTCTACTATGGATCAAGCCGAATAACCTATATAACCTCTCACTCTTAAGACATGCATGAATCTCACTCAATCACAAGGCTTTTAGTTACAACTTGTTCAGTAGTTTGACAAAAAGGTGCAGGGATGAAGAACTCACCAGGCTGGCAGACTTACACACATAACACATGCATATAAATGGCTAAATCCTGCTGAGGATGGTGTTTATAAATTGAATATCACTAAATAACCAATAAGATGATATATATTGACCCTTTAATAAATATGAAAAATACCTAAATGCACATTCAGGCAATAAACACAGTAAAGAAAGAGATGGCTGAACAAATCACAACAAAAGAGCTTATACTTAGAATAAACCAAATGAGATGCTTGATAATGGAACAGGCTCATAAATCCCCGGAGTCGAACCTTTATTAATAATTTAATCATGGGATTTATAGCCTTCTACAAAATTTATAGATCCTGAAAATCAGATTTGTTTACACAAAAAATAATTGAAAGTGATAGTTTTTCCTCATTAGGGATTCAAACCCTTGCTAACTATGTGTTTATCTACTGTGAAGATCTAGTTCTTTGAGTGGTATTTTAATGATTGAAGTGGTCGCTGATCATTCCCACTACTGGTTCACTGTGAAATTGCTGTCAACAGTCAGTGTATCAGCATTTAACTGAAGTGCCCAGTCTTGTCCAATCCGCCCATAGATTTTCTACTTTGTTGCCGCAGTTTCCGATCGAAGGCTTTTTCTTTAGCTCATCGGTGCTCCAAATCTCAGTATTTCTTCCATTTCGGCGCTCCAAGTCTCAATGTTTCTGCAGCTTACCGCTGTGGTCGTTGATCGAAATATTTGTCTTCTGTGCCATCGATGCCCCAAGTCTGAATGTTGCCATAGTTTCAGCACTCCAAGTCCCAACATTTTCACATTTTACCACCTTACCTCCACCATAGCTAATCGAAAGCTTTGTCTTCTAGCTCATCTCCACTCTAAGTCTCTACACTACCGCTCTCCACCTTTAGCTCGTGACGGTTTCTACATCGAAGATCGGAATCTGTTTCCTCTAGCCCATCGGCACTCCAAACCTGAATGTTTGCCACAGTTGTGGCTCCTTAATGGAATATTGTGCCAACGACTAGTTTGTAGTTCTTTCGATCACCATGGAGCTGCTTGGTTCTAAACTCTCTGATGATTAGTCTTTAGTTCCTTTAATCATCGACGATTTCCTGTTACAGCGGAACCAGTAGTCAGTTTGTTTCCTACAGTTGTGGCTCCTTAGTGGACTAACTCGTCCATCTGTTGTCTTTAGTCCTTCCGATCGTCAATGATTTCCTCTTCTCGTGGAAGCCATAGTTTGTAAGTCTTCCGCCATTTCGCCACCGTAGTGTACTAACTCGCCGATAGTTAGTCTTTGTAAGTTTTGACGTCGATGAGTCTGTATTGTTTTGGAACTCGCAGTAAGCCTTTATTCTACCATTTCATCTCTTTCATGGACTGACTCATCAATACGCAGTCTGTATGTCTTCCGATCACCGATAATCTTCTATTGTCGCGCCATCGAAAGCCTTTTTTATTTATCAGAAGCCTTAGTATGTTTTTCTTCTGCTGTTGTGGCTCCCCCTTGGACTATATTGCCAATGGCCTATTGCGGCTCCGCAGTGAACTAAGACTCTGCAACGTCGGTGATCAAAACTCAAGACTTCTTACCATCGGAGATTTTAATCATTATATTCTTCGCAGTTGCAGTGCCTTTAGCCACTGTCTTCTCCGTAGTTGCAAAAATTTCAGTCACTATATTCTCTGATAACTATTTTAGAATGTTCCGATGGCAGTGAAAATTTAGCAATATGCCTAACTGCCGAAGGGGTCTTCCACCTATTATTTATCTTCCATCTTTCAGTGGCTAATGAGATGTTCTGATCCTCGCCCAAGCCACCAAAGCCACAACTTTGTGAAATTTGCATAAAAAATAGAGGTCTTCAAAACTGTTAGTGATCTTCATATCCTTCATTACATCATTTAAATTCTTCATACTATCAAAAATAAATTTATTTTATTTTGGGAGATAACATCTGGCTCCTACTCAGGGATGGGAACCTCCCTATGAGGTCCCAAGAACTCTAGACCAAAATGCCTTTCCCTAAAAAGAAACTAAGTAACTTAACACTATTCTTTATTGTTCCATTGGGCATGGAGTCTTATTCTGAAAGCAAAACAACCTACTATGTACTAATTTACAATCATAAGGCCTTAGAGCCTCATATAAAATAGATTTTTAGGAACCACCCATTTACTGGGCCATCGAATACCTCTTCACCTTCTAGATTCTGCAATTTGAAGGTGTTATTTTCATATACCTGGTTTATAACAAAAGGGCCAATCCATAAAGAGTCAAATTTTCCATGTTTCCCCTTGTCCTATCTGACAGCATCCCACTTGAGGACCCAATCTCTGACCTGGAAGTTGTCTGCCTTTTATCTTTTGTCAAACATGCCCTTTATCCTCTGTTGACGAGCCTCTGATTTTCCTGCAACTTGCTCCCTGATTTGCTGTAACTCCACCAAATCCATCATCCTTCTCATTATATCATTTGGTTCATCTTCCTCTTCCTGAAAGAACTTTTCCACTGGAAGGGTGATATGGATAGGAAAGATGGCCTTAGTGCCATAAACCAACTTGAACGGAGATGTCCCTATGGATATTTTATCTGTTACCCTATCAGCCCATAAAGAAAATTTAAGTTTTGAATCCCGACTTTTCTGATTTGTCTCTAGCAGTTTCCTAATGATTCTGACTAATATTTTGTTGGATGACTCAACCAGGCCATTTCCTTGGGGGTAATAGGATGTGGAGTGCACCAGTTGGATACCCATTTATTCACACATTTTAACTAATGCCCCAGCGTTAAAAGCTGGTGCATTATCAGTCACTAACCTTACTAGGCAACCAAACCTGCTGAAGATGTTCTCATATAAAAATATCATGATGACTTGGTGAGTGGCATTTCTGGTGGGTACTGCTTCTATCCATTTGGTAAAGTAGTCAGTGGCTACTAAGACCCATTTATGCTGTCCACTGGAAGATGGATTTATTTCACCTATGAAATCCAGACCCCATTGTTGGAAATGCCCATTCACTGTAACAGGCCTAAGGGGCAAGGATTTGAGCTGCTGCTTCCCTACAAATATTTGACATTGGTCACAGGCCCTTACAAAAGTGCATACATCAGCAAAGAGGACTGGCCAATAGTATCCTGCTTTTAAGATCTTGTGGGCTGTGGTTTTCCAGTAGTGGTTTCCTCCACATGTACTGGAATGAAAGTGCTGCATGACTTGCTTTGCTTCCTCTTTATCTAGACATCTTAACAAAATTCCAGACTGATCCTTCCAATACAACAAATTGTCAATTATGCAAAACTTAACAGATTTCAATTTAAGAGCTCGTGCTTGGTTAGGAGTAAGATAAGGAGAAACTTCTAATTTAAGTAGGAATTGAATTATACCTGAGTACCACTCACATGAAGATATGTTCTCAGCTACTGGTGGATTGTTATTCTGATCTTGATTTACTTCTGTTTCAGCTGCTACCATAGTCTGCACCTTTACTGATCTGACACATGTGAAATTTATTCCCATCAGTTCACAGTTTTCTTTGGCCATGAGTTTGGCTAGACCTAATCCCTTTACCAACTTGGTGGGTTTCACCTCTACATTAAACTCAATGAGTTTGGAAATCCACTTAGCTCTCTTCCCATCAATGTCAGGCTGAGTCAAAACATCCTTCACTGCAGCTAAAGGGACATACGCAATGACCTTTGCATGGAGAATGTAGATTCTGAAGTTCTTCAATGATTTTATGAGAGCATAATCCTACTTCTCAATTGGGTCATACTTCAGCTCAGCATCTCTCAGGGTTCTGCTAAAAAAAGCAATTGGATGATCAAGACATACATTGTTCTTTTGTAATAGTACAACTGCCACTGTGTCATAAGATGCAAAAGAGAAAATGTAAAAACCCTTGGTGTAGTCAAGACTAACCAGGGTTGGGGCCTCCATGATGGCTTTCTTAATGTCTTCAAAAGAATTTATTGCCTGGTCAGTCCACTTTATTTATGTATCCTTTTTTAGCATGGCTGTTATGTGCTTTACCACCTCAGAGAAATTTGGAACGAATCTCTTGACAAAGTTTATCTTGCCTAAAAAGGACTGAATGCCTCTTTTTGACCTTGGTATTGACAGCTGCTGAATTGCTTCCACTCTTACTGGATTGATCTTTACACCTTTATCTGAGATTATGTGGCCCAGGAGCTTTCCTTCATTGAGTGCAAACTGGGACTTCTTGGGGTTCAGTGATATTCCATACCTTCTACACTTCAAAAATACCTTCCTTAAATGCTGCAAGTGATCATGATGGCTGTGAGAGTAAACTGTTAAGTCATCCAAATATATCAGCACAAATTTATCTTTTATTCCTACAAAATATAGATCCATAGCTCTCTGAAATGTAGCCCCAGCATTCATTAGCCCAAATGGCATTTTAGCATACATGAAGGTGCCCCAGGGAGCGGTAAAGGAAATATTCTCTTGGTCATCTGGATGCACAGTAACTTGGTTGTATCTAGAGAATCTATCAAGGAAGGACATGACCCTGGCTCCCGAGACTCTCTGCAGCAGATGTTCCATCTTGGGCAGTGGATAGTTGTCTTTTTTGGAACACTTGTTCAGGTTTCTAAAATCCACACACAACCTGATTTCTCCATTTTTCTTTCTCACCACTACAAGATTTGCAATCCACTTGGAATACCTGATGGGGATTATGATCTTGGCTTTGAGGAGTTTGTGGACCTCTTTCTCAATCACTAGTAATAGAAGAGGGATGATGGGTCTCAGTTTCTATTTGAAAGGAATGGTGTCCTTCTCCAAAGGAATTTTGTGCTGGATGATGTTGGTGTCATATGTTTTTAGGTCACTATATTCCCATGCAAAGACATCAGCAAACTCTTCTATCAAGCTGCAATATTTATACTTCTATTCATCAGTCATCCCCATGGATAGATTTATCAGTTTTGGATGGCTTTGGCTGCCTATGTTGTGCTCTTGGATAGCAGGATCTAGCTCCCTTTTGGCAGGCTTGAAAGGGATGTCACTGTGATCAAACAGTTTTTCGAGTGGTACTAGACCTCGGGGTATTTGGTTTCTGGGCAATTGGACAATATTATGCTCAGTCACTTTATCTTTTAGCTTGAGCTGCTTGGATTCCTCCAGGTTAAGGTTTTCCTGGTCTATGTGTATGTCAAAGAATTCATCCACTAACTGAAGGAATTTACTAAACTCCTCATCCTTTTCAAACACCCTCCAAAATTTTACATTGTCTGGCAAAGAGGGTCTGTACTTGACCTGAACATCATAGCTGAGCCTAGGGGGTAAAGGAGGAACAAACAGACTTGCAGAGACAACCAGGGAATCAACCAGGTGATTCGAATCCCTAGGAATATATGATAGTTCAAAAAACATAAAGGAGTCTCTAAGTTTCCATACCTCGTCCCTGTAGGCCTTCAATCTAATATTTTTCATCTGAAAAGTGTTGTTGACCTGCTATATGATGAGGTCTATGTCCCCAAAAATCTTCACACACATGATCCCCATCTCCTTGGCCGCTTTAACTCCCAACAACAAGGCTTCATATTCTGCTACGTTGTTCGTGGTTTTGAAATCGAGCTTATATGATAGGTGATTGTTCTCCTTAGATGGGGAGATCAACACGACCCCTGTGCCTATTGAGTTTTGAGCGCTTGCCCCATCGAAATACATGGTACAGATCATTTTTATGACTTATTTGGGCTACGGACGGGTGGGCTCAGTGAGCTAAACTGATGTCTGCTGATTATCATCTATTTGCAAGATGCAAGACCCAAAATCGGTGTCCATGATGTAGATTGGGTGATTCACTGAGCAGCTCTCTTTGCTTATGATGTATGCTAGCTGATTTTCCCTATACAGTCTCTTAGTCTCCCCTCCGAACATGGGAATAATGGCATATGTGAGATCCATCTGAAGGGTGCCGCCCAATCTTTTGCTCGATGACCAAGATAGCAAGAGGCCAAATTTTGGAGGAATATTGAGCCACGCCGATGTCCATCATTACGCTTTTTGAAGGTAACTGCGTTAGGTTTACAATGAGGTCTTTGATGAGGCCCAAGAACTTGACCTTCCTGGAGTCAAAGGAGAATAAATCATGGTAGGGCTTGGTAATGCTGAGGCCAATTTCATCCATTATAGCCTTAGGCATTAGGTTATGACAGGCACCTGAATCCAGCAGACAGTTATGGAGGATTTTATCATGGATGTTCAAGGATATATAAAATGGTGGGTAGGAGTCCTTTAGGTCTTCGATCATGGGGCCCAGGGTTACAATAGGCTTGTCATCTTGCAGGTTCACAAAGTCGGTGTCAATGTGCACCTTGGGATAAAGGGAATTCAGAATGGAGGTTTTAAATGCATCATTCTTCATCAACTCTATTAAAGGGAAAGGGATTTTCAATTTTTGTATTTCAGACTCAAAGTTAAAGGAATAATGAAGCTTATCTGGAAGCCTTACCTCATGAGCTCTAGCTTTGAGTTGGACTTGATCAGGTGTGGCTGAAGGTGCTGGTTTATGCAATTTTTTGGATGGAACAACCCCTTTCTTTGGTAAAATAGCCACCTTTCTAGCAGGTGCAGCGGGCTCTTGACAGGTACATCATTCTTCTTGAGGGGAGGAATAGACCTAGACCTCAGTTGGTAACCTTCTTGACCATCAGCCTGATAGACAGCCTTTTCAGCGATCTGCTCGTCAATCAGGGCTTCTTCATATTCTTCCTGTGTCAGAAAAGAATAATCCATCTCATCCTCCATGCAGTGGATATTGTCTTCAGCTTCTCCTTCATCTTCAATGAATTTTGGCTCTTCTTCTAATACAACATTTTGAAATGGAGCTCTTATCCTCTGGTATTCCCCTTGATTTCTCTCCCTTCTGAGAATCTAAACAGGGGGGTTTCCTCTTCTATAAGGAACAAAATTTGGGTTTCAAGGAGAAAAGTCACTTGGCCCCTTACCCCTCACCAGCATATGTCCTTGGTCCTTCAATTTTTACATTTCAGTAGTCAGGTTATCTAAGAGTTTGGTCATTTTTTCAATCTTGTTCTCTGCTGCAGAAGCCCCACCATAGTCTGCTAGTTATTTTCTCCTGTCTACCTTCCCTTTGACCTTTTGAGATGCCAGAATGTTTGACTCTACCTCTAGGGCAGCATCTTGCATGAGTGATAAGGAGGCAGACCTCCTTTCTTTGAGAAGTAGGCAGAAGTTAGAGTTAAAGGCATTTGCATAATTTATCATCACTGAGGTATTGGTGGGCTTAATCTCAGTGGTGATCTTGCTGTATATGTTATTGAATCACTTGGTAAAGTTGGAGACAGACTCACCATTTTCTCTTTTCAGGTTGCTGAATTCTATGATATAGTAGAGGTGGTCTCTCCTTTCTCCCCAATTATTTAGGAAAACGTCATCTAGGGCCTCTATGCCTACCACTGACCCAGCAGGCAGTTCCTTAAACCACTTCCTATTCGGGCCATCTAGGCTTTGCACAAAACTCTGGTCCATACATCTTCTTGTTCTATATTTATATTTTCAGCATATCTATAAAATGCCTCTAAATGTTCTTCAGTAGTGAAATCCCGTTCCCCTTGTAAACTTAGGCATATACTTGAGGTAATCCCTGGTAGGCATGGATGCGAGAGGATTTGGAAAAACTAGGGGTGCATACCTAGCTACTAGGATCCTTTCCATCTTGGACAATTGAGGGGTAGCCATATTGGAAATGGGTATGGAGATGGAGGTGGAAGTCAGCACTGATGAGGATATTTGCTAAGAAGGCGGTGGTATACTTATCCCAGTGGAGTTACTAGGGATTGGATCTTCACAAGCAGCAGTGCTTGAAGATGTCCAAGCCCTAGATTTTATAGATGTATCTAAAAATTCCTAGGAATTTAGAGTTTCACCAGAAGAAATAACAACAGAAATATTTCTTGAAATACCTGATGTAGTGTTTTGTGCAGCATTGCTGGTCTGTCTTAGTAAAGTCTTGACTTTCTTCAAAATTTCTTCTGGATCTGAAAATGGTGTTGCTGGTGGCCCCTTGGGGTTTTCTCTGGTACTTAGTCTTATTGAAGCCACCTTATATCAATGGAGTCACTAGATAGATGATTACAACCGTAATAATGCCCAAGCTTTGTCTATCATCAAAGCATGGATCTATGTCATCTCCCAGGGAAGCTGAGCTTCAATCTCCTCTCCCCGGCAATGGCGCCACTTTGTTATCACTCCAGGAGACTCCTCTAGGTTGTAGCTGGAGGATGCCTGGTAACTTAAATTGTTTTTTAGGGTTTTTCTGCTATGGATCAAGCTGGATAACCTATATAACCTGTCACTCTCAAGACATGCATGAAGCTCACTCAATCACAAGGATTTTAGTTACAACTTGTTCAGTAGTTTGACAAAAAGGTGTAGGGATGAAGAACTCACCAGGCTGTCAGACTTACACACATAACACATGCATATAAATGGCTAAATCCTGCTGAGGATGGTGTTTATAAATCAAATACCACTAAATAACCAATAGGATGACAGCTATTGGCCCTTTAATAAATCTGAAAAATACCTAAATGCACATTTAGGCAATAAACACAGTAAAGAAAGAGATGGCTGAACAAATTACAACAAAAGAGCTTATACTTAGAATAAACCAAATGAGACGCTTGATAATGGAATATGGTCATAAATCCCTGGAGTCGAACCTTTATTAATAATTTAATCATGGGCTTTATAGCCTTCTACAAAATTTATAGATCCTGAAAATCAGATCTGTTTACACAAAAAATAATTGAAAGTGATAGTTTTTCCTCATTAGGGCTTCAAACCCTTGCTAACTATGTGTTTATCTACTGTGAAGATCTAGTTCACTGAGTAGTCTTTTAATGATTGAAGTGGTCACTGATCATTCCCACTGCTGGCTCACTATGAAATTGCCGTCAACAGTCAGTGTATCAACATTTAATTTAAGTACCCAGTCTTGTCCATTCCGCTCATAAATTTTCTACTTTGCTGCCGCAGTCACCGATCAGAGGATTTTTCTATTAGCTCATCGGTGCTCCAAATATTAGTATTTCCACCATTTCAGCGCTCCAAGTCCCAATGTTTCCGCAGCTTACCGCCATGGTCATTGATCAAAAGCTTTGTCTTCTATGCCATCGCTGCCCCAAGTCTGAATGTTGCCGCAGTTTCGGCGCTCCAAGTCCCAATGTTTCCACAGTTTACCGCCTTACCTTCATTGTCGCTAATCGGAAGCTTTGTCTTCCAGCTCTTCAGTGCTTTAAGTCTCTATGCTACCGCTCTCCACCTTTAGGTCGTGACAGTTTCTACATCGGTGATCGAAATCTATTTCCTCTATCCCATCAGCACTCCAAGCCTGAATGTTTGCCGCAATTGTGGCTCCTTAATGGACTATTGTTTTGACGATTAGTCTGTAGTTATTCCGATCGCCGTGGAGCTGCTTGGTTGTAAACTCTCCGACGATTAGTATTTAGTTCCTCTGACCGCCAACAATTTCCTATTACGGTGGAACTGGTAGTCAGTTTGTTTCTCGCAGTTGCGTCTCCTTAGTGGACTAACTCACCGATCCGTTGTCTTTAGTCCTTTCGATCGCTGATGATTTCCTCTTCTTGCAAAATCCATAGTATGTAAGTCTTCCACTGTTTCGGTGCCATAGTGGACTAACTCATCGATAGTTAGTCTTTGTAAGTTCCGATGCTAATGAGTCTGTATTGTTTCGAAACTCGCAGTAAGTCTTTCTTCCGCCATTTCAGCTCTTTCGTGGACTGACTCGTCGATACATAGTCTGTACGTCTTCTGATCACTGATGATCTTCTATTGTCGCACCATCGGAAGCCTTATTTATTTATCAGAAGCCTTAGTATGTTTTTCTTCTACCGTTGTGGCTCCCCCTTGGACTATCTTGCTGATGGCTCGTTGCGGTTCCGCAGTGAACTAAGACTCCGCAACGTCGGCGATTGGAACTCAAGACATCTTACCATTGGAGATTTTAATCATTATATTCTCTGTAGTTGCAGCGCCTTTAGCCACTGTCTTCTCCACAGTTGCAGAACTTTCAGTCACTATATTCTCCAATCACTATTTAAGAATGTTCCGATGGCAGTGAAAATTTAGCAATATTCCTAACTACCGAAGGGGTCTTCCACCTGTTATTTATCTTCCATCTTTCGGTGGCTAATGAGATGTTCTGATCCTCGCCCAAGCCACCAAAGCCACAACTTTGTGAAATTTTCTAAAAAATAGAGGTGTTCAAAACTGTTAGTGATCTTCATATCCTTCATTGCATCATTTAAATTCTTCATACTATCAAAAATAAATTTATTTTATTTTGGGAGATAACAGAGCCATCTTGGAATTTTTGCTACAAATTTTTTTTTACAAGGATTTAGCGATATAGGTTAAAAAACCACTTCTAACACATACATAAATAGCTCCAGTCTGAAATTAAGATCCTGATACGTTACATTTTCAGATATAATTGCGTAGGAATCTAGGGTTTTTTCTTTTCCAAAACCTAGTCTAAAACATGTTTTCTAGGGAAAAAGGTCATATATGAGGCATCCGATATCTAAATTGAGTGATACTAGTTAAAAACGAAAGAAGATGAAGTAGGGTATCTATGGTATAATTTTTAGCTACATAAATGAAATATTGGACACATGGCATACTGTATAAGTTCTGTCTTCTAGATAGGCCAAAAATAAGAAGCTTTGGGATATTTACAATATTTTTTTTTGAAACATCCAAATTAGGTCAGACCTATGGCATTGAAAAGGTGACACATTAGGGTATCATAGGCCGAAGTTTCAGACCCGGAGTAGTCGAAATTCAAATTTTAGCTCGATTACAAGTTATCCATAAAATAATATTCTAATCAAGGTTTGAAAAAGGTACGTCATTTTTCATTTGAATGGCCTTGAGTAGAAGGATCTATTTGTGGTAAAAACTAGGGCGTGATATATATTTATTGTTCAAAATTTCACCAAAAGTAAGTGGAAAGAATCACACTCCACTCAAACCCCCAGAGGATTCATCCCCGCCATACAATGAAATGGAAGATATATGTTTTTGATGACTTAGTTAAATTGGAAAACAAGATGGCTAGTAAAGAGGATCTCAAATGGATGGACATAAAATAATATCTTAAAGAATTGAATGAATTGATGAAGGATATGAAAAATAAATTCATTACTCATGTATCTACTCAAGAAGAGGATAAGGAGGAAACATAGTACTTATTCCAGTCACGACTGGAGAAAATTGAAAAACAATTGGAGAGTAGGAAGTTGGAGTCCTGAAAATTTGTTGATTCACTACAACATAATGGGTTAAATTCACATCCAAGGAAATACTTTATCCCGAAGATTGACATGAGAAAGTTTTATGGAAAGGATCCAATCACATGGATTTTTCAAATGGAGCAATTCTTTGATCTACACCAGGTGCCAACTTTGCAAAAGGTAACTATTGCATCCTTATATTTAGAACCTGATCAATTTGTATGGTGCCATTGGTTTTATGACCTTAAAAAGGATTATATTATATCTTGTTCTATATTCATAGATTAATTGATTGCATGTTATGGGGATATAAATAACAACACCTTCTTTAACTAGCTGGTTAGTGTTTCATAAAGGATGTGAGGTTAGTTTTTTATATAAATTTCAAAATTAGATCAATATCAAAATACTTACAAACATTATTTCTCCTTTTGGTGAAGTGGATGGAAAGTCCAAGCAGGTAGTCAAGTGAGGATTGATCAAAGTTGACTAATTGACACAAGATGAAGAACATGGGATTAAATCTCTATGGTCTTCACCATTGGTGAAAACAATAGAGAACGTGCCTCACAAATGGGTATTTTGTAATGATATACTACTCCTTTTAGCCCTAGCAATCCCTCTTTTCATTCTTTTCATTTTTCTCCTTTTCTCTTTGGATCTTTTCTTTTTTATACTACATTTTCATTTTTCATGAGATACTACTTCTATTTTTCTTTTTCTTTTTCATTTGATCTTTCTCTTTTTGTAATTTTATTTGGATAACGTAAAATTTATTTTCCCTGGAAACCTTTTGGGTACCAATAATGACATGGAATTAGCTTTGCTACTAGTGACTATCCATAGGCTCGATGGAGTTTCCACATTAATTCTTGGTTAGATCAAATAGGAGGTACCTCTTAATTCAAGGAATACCCACCTTTCCAATTGCTAACCATTTTCAAAGGTACATAGCATAGGGATATTTGTCTCATATCCAGGGGAGCATTTCTCAACATAAACTCTTTTGGTTTAATAACTTGTCATCCCCATGGTTTTACAAGTGATCCTCTTGAACTCGTTGTAGGATTCACCATAACACAAACATGCCCAATACATAAGGGAGAATAGAGAGGCATTCATGGTGAAGGGGAATTAAAGGGGAATTCAAGAGTCAATTCATCATTATTTATCCAATGGAATTTTGATATGAAGGTGGAGTGGTATGGAGATGGAGATAGGGTCAAAGTGTGGATCCAAAGGATATTTATAATACTTGTAAATATCAAGATTTGTTATACAATTATATGCATATAAAACATAAATATATACTCAATATTAACATATGGAATACATCTACTAACCATTCTTATCAAAATCAATCAGTGTAAGGAACATGAAAACATCCTACAATACAATCATCAATCCAAGTCATATTCCATAACATACATCCTTAGGCATGACATGGCATCATATGAATACATAACATAGAATCATCACAAGGAAAAGGTATGACATCAACTTTTGGCATCTCATCATTGATCACATATGTATGCTATTAACTTTGGATCTCATCTTGATCTGTGAAGAAACATTATGGGCCAAAATCCTCATTTACAAAATGGTATAATAGTTCCCAAAGTCCTTGAAGCATCTAGCAGACTCCAAGTATGTAATTCTTTTTATTCCTAAGGAATATAACAAGGGAAATGGTTTACTTAATGGTTGGTCATAAGAAATTGTCTAGTATTGTATAAAATGTCCTCCTCAACACATGTTGTTAGGTTTAGATGAGCATACATATAATGAGAGAACAATACATTAACAACCAACAATTTAACAAACAACAACATACCCTAGAAAACCCCATGAGGGAAAAAATAGCCAATGAATATCTTCATTACCTTGGCCAAAACCTATGAAGTCGAGTCAAGTGAGATCATTCACCCACCTCCAACAAACATTACAATAGAGTGTGCCAATCCTTTTATAGGCTTAATTACATGCAATAACTTATGATAATACCATGATATTCCAAATACCATGGGCCCAAAACCACATGCTGAGAGCTAAAACATTTGTCTCATTACCGTGTCAAGGTTAACCCTATCAACCCCACTTTTAAAATTGACTTGGAATAACTCACCACCCCCCTTCAAATCTTTTTATAGAGGAATCTCCACATCCCCCCTTATCACTAGGTGTTGAGGCCTGGAAATTCGTAGGCAACAACAGAAAGGGATTCTCCCCAATCAACGTTCCCAACTAGCCCATTGATTGTTTGGTATAGGGAATCCGTCCGGTTTGCGGTCCGGCTACCGTAGATCAAAGTAACAAAAACAAAGGTTTTACCGGTTGCATCCCGGTCCACCGTGTATATTTTTTTTTGACTTAAGTATGATATGCAAGTGCCTATTTAACATGCAGATTGACGTAGAATACGAGGAGTGGTCACAATGTTATGCGCAAGTTCTTACCTCTCGTCTTAAACTCTCTTGTATCTAAATCACACACAGCAAGAAATTACAACTAACTACCTAACCTATCCCTAGGGAGCAAAGTTATCATTCATTAATGAGTAATGTAATTTGTACATGCATTATGAAAAATCACAGATAGCTGATACTTCTTCCAAAACGCATGAACATTAAAAGATATTTGAACAACCAGATAGCCAATTGTTTATGAACAACCTTCATTACTCATAGTGGAAATCTTCATAAAATAAATCGGAGAACATTCATACAAGAACATAGGTTCAAAGAGTTAGAACGGTCTCATAGTTAATGGACACAAAGCTGAAAACAAAATAGTTCCTCTTCAACAAATCCATAGCACAACATTTGAATATTCCACCAAGCTTTCTCCAATAGGCAAACTATAATTATCTATTGCAAAAGGAAATATTTCTTCTTACAATATGTCTTCACAAATCTAACTGGGAAAAAGTCCTTCTCTAAGTTCTACTTTCAAATATTTAAACTACAACTGCAGGCCACTTGGGATGCCCCCCAAACATCTGACCTTTCAGTTCCTCAACGCTTCATATTCCTCTATCACCATTCATTTTGTCTTTTCCCTGCTTCTGCCAAATGGTCCGTCTTCCTCCACGCCATGGTAGTTTGACCGATCTCCTGAACCCACCTGCAATCAATCGACAAGCATCATTCATTGGAATGGCATTTTAAACATTAAAATTAACCACATGAACAGCTAATCCACAAGAAAATGGCCGGGTGCATCTCCCATTATTAGAATTTTAACAAACGCCAACGCCACTACCTTGACCACCTCCAGGCTTGACAACATTACCTACTAGCGGCAAATGGGAAACTCATCGGCGGCTCAAAATACCAACATCAGAGGGGTAGACCAATCCACAGGCGGGAAAAATCAGCAATCGGGGGGAAATGAACATCGGAGGCTAAACAGCTTTCCCAGCCGCAACGGCGGAAGAGACCTAATATGCAGATAAGCGAAACGCGGGTGGGAAAAGGCTTCAGTTGGAAGTCGAACGGATTTACACTTCGGAAGCTGAAGGACTTTGAGAGCTGCAATGGCGGAAGGGACAAGAGCTAGAGACATCCGAAACATGGGCAAGAAAAGCTCGATCGGAAGTCGAAAGACATTTGGAAGTTGAAAGGGTACTTCCTTCCGCAACGGCGGAAAACCAAACGATAGATCCAGCCGCAATGGTGGAGCCGCACAAGATAAATCTGTCTGCCATGAGAGAAAAATCTGAATCGAGAAACAAATGGCTAGACATCGGAAGGTTAATGACCTCGGCAGCTGCAATGACGGAAGCGAAACTTCTTTCACAGCCACAACAGCGGAAGCCCGAGACTTACGGGGTCGATGAGGATACATAAGTGGGAATCAGAGACCAAACAGGAATCAGAAGAGTTAACGATTTTTCCGTCCGCAACGATGGAGGAAATAATTATAAAAACTTCCGATGCAAAACCAAATAGCATATAAAAAAAAAACTAACATATCAGAAAGAAATTCGAAATCACGACTTGATATTTTTTCGCAACGGCGGAGAAAGAAATGACAAATTCTTCCGATTCAAACCAAAAAACTAGCCGGTAGAAAATTTGAAGTTAAGACTCACTATTTTGCCGCAACGGCGGAAGCTTTAACCAAACAAGTTCTTGATTCAAACAAGCTGAAAATGCATCCAAAGGCATCGATAAAGTCTAATCAAACATTAGATTGCTTCAAGCATTAGAAAAAGAACCAAAACGAGTAGCAGATCAACCCAAGCATTAGAAAAGTCTTTCTGAAAAGTTCTTAGACCAAATCAAAGAAGCAAAGGAGGGTCCTAAATTTTTTTTGGAATTTTGGGAAATTGTTGCAGCTGCAACAATTGGCGACTACCTGGTGAACCCCAGATCTCTGAATTAACTTCTTCCCAGTGCAAGACCATCTGAATAAAAGTTGAGATCTTCTAGATGTTTGTATTCCTAGGCTGGCCAACTTAAGCATTTAAACCATTGAGAAGTAGTCCATTCTTTGGGAAATGGTAACATCAAAAATATTTGCAAGTCTGAATAACTCTTTTGAGGCCTAATAAATGAGGTTTATTTTACCTGTCCTTAGGTAGTTTCATGCTTGGACACCACAGGATTGTAACAGATAGTAAACATCATTATCCTTTTGTTCCTCATTCCCATGCCAATTGCACTTTGGTGCCATTTGAACTTTAGTTCTTTTGAGTCCTCCATTTGCCTTTCTTACTGAATTTTAATTCAGGATCCTCTATCCCATAGTGTCATGTTATGTGAGCAGTGTATTTCATGTTTTAGCTCACGGACGGAGAGGATCTTTCGGCAATTTAGTACTTATGCTTTTAATACTTTGCTTTGATACTTTCCTATTTCTTTCAGGAGTTTTGACTCTTGATAGATTTTAGCTTTTCTGAAATTATGGCATGGGATCATTTATATATGATATACCATTTACTTTGCTTCCTTTCAATGGGTCTTTCGCTGTCACCCCCTTGGATATTTAAGATGTGAAATGGATGGAGCCTCGAAATAGTATTCCAAACCTCTTTTACTTCCGAGTTACTTACATGGGTTAAGCAAGAATTCAATGAATGCATGGTCGGTTAGGAACACTGCTACTAGAAGACATTCTATACTTTAAAGCACAGTCTTTTCTCAAGATATCAGTTAAAAAAGAACCCTGATGTTTCCATTGCAACCAAAATTTTGCCTCTTTATTAAAAAAAAATAGAGCAGTAAAGAAAACAACATCAAATCAAATAATCAAAAGGAAACAACATCAAAGCATCAAAGAAAAACAACATCAATTTATTTATATACAAAGAAAAAGAAAAAGAAAAGGTGCCCGCCCTTAAGAATATTCAATCAAACAAGTTAAGGGGTGGGATGGATTATAGACATAAGATATCTAACCATGGTCTAGCTGGGCTATTTTTGCAAGTGAACACATGTCTACAATCCTACATTCATCCCTTTTAGCCTGAGGAAGTTGAAGGAGATCAGGCTGAGTGTCAATCTTAGAACTGGCTTCTCTTTCTATAAGATGTCTTGTCTTAAGCTCAATCAGATAATTTCCCAGGACAGAATCAGCAGATTCATTACCTTCCCCCAGCTTAGTGACAGTATACTTCATGTAAGGCTCTCTCAAAATCTTAATCTTATTTGAGGTACCCGTGAGAGGCAATGATAAATGAGACCAATCTGAAGCAAAATAGCCTTTTAACCTGGCAGACCAATCTCTGTTGAGGATAAGCCCATATCCACTAGGTATGTCAGCCACAGTAATGTCAATAAATTGACAAATCTTGTTGTTTGCAGACAAGCAAATGAGGACATTTTTCATTTCTCCCACTACTTTGACACATGTGCTATCTAATTGCGTTACTTCACAAAATGTGGACTCTGGTTGTCCATTAATATTTTTGCAAATATCCAGGGGCATAACATTCACTGCTGATCTAGAATCTACCAAGCAATTATGCACATTATGATTCAGCATTTCTAGGGTCAAAAGAAAAGGTGGGGTGTCATCTTTTTCTTCCCAACCAGGTTCTATGTCTTCTTCCCCTGGTTGGTTCTGAGTGGGTATATCCTCTTCAAGCTCTTCGGTTCCTTCATTAACACCTATCTGTTCTTCTATAGGTTTGGCAATCTCAATGAGTGACCCTGCCTCCTGGTTGAGGGTATTGGCTCTAGGTGTTTTGTCCTCAACCTTCACCTCTACTTGTCTCTTGACATTCTTTTGCAATCTTTTGATCTTCGAAATTGTTAAATATATGTCCTTTGTTGCTGAAGGTGTGCATTCAGATTTAGGAGTACTCTCTTCAGTGTCAAACAGCGAGACACCATTCCATGAAAACATGTTATCAATATCTTGTTTCTCTACGATCTGGTTTTTCTTTTCCTCCTTACCACTGTCCTTAGTCAATTGAGGGTCCAATAACTTATTCATCACCAATGTCATTGAATGTAGCCATTGAGGACACTTCTTTTCAGAATGAGGTTGCTGATGGAAAGTACAGAAATTATCCCCCCCTATTTCTGTTATATTCATTGATGCTAAATTTGGTGGAGGGACTTTCCATTGGTTGTTATCCTCCCTTCTTTGGTAGTGGGGTTTATGCGATCTTTGAACTTACTTTTCTCTCTCCAGATCTATTATTCGGTTGGATAGCTTCTGAAGCATTTTCATCATTACCTGATAATCATGTGATTGCTCATCTTTGGGTTTAGACAACAATAAAGCTCTTCTATTTGTAGTTTTCTCTTCAAGTAAATCAGGATAATCTTCTACACTTTCCCTTTCAGTCTCTACCCTTTCTGCTTCTTCATAAGTCTCTACCAATGTAAGTTTGGCTTTCATCTTGGCAAACATGGCCAACTCAGGTCCTAGGGCAGAGGTATAATATTCAATTAATACCTTGTCTGAGGGTCTGTCAGCTTCAGAAAAGTTCTTTAGGTATATTGAAAATATTTGAGTGAAACTATGCACCTTCTCATTCCTTTCTTTTCTCAACAAACCAAGACCTTTCATTAATGAAGCATGAGTTTTCTGGGCTGTATATTTACTTCAGAAAACTCTTTCGAAGGTGTCCCAATTAGGAATGGATTTTGTAGGCAAACCGAAATACCAGGATGCTGCTGCTCCTTTCAGTGTGTGCGGGAACAATATACAGACCACATATTCATATTCCCCAGCCCTTAGCCCCTCTACTGCTAGATAAAAGCTTTGCAAGTGGTCATCTACAACAATCCTTTCCTCGGGGTCAAACTTAGGCAAGAGCTTGTCGAAGGCTTGAGGTAGGTTATGCAAAGGAGGTGTGAGGTTCAAAGGTGACCTAGCTCTCCATGCCGGCAGAGGGTTGGGCTGATTTACATTTATGCCAACCATAGGCACCAGTATAAGGATAAGAATCTGAGCAAAGAGCAATGCAAGATGAAACCAGGTTTACCTGCTTCGAAGGTAGAACAAACGGTAAGTCTACTTTGGTCAGGTCAAAAGCTTCGAGATATCTGCTGGTGGGGTAATCTTGGGAAAATAAGTTTCCACGGCCAGCCATGCACTGGCGGCCCTCCTTCTAGCACCAGAACTGTTGAGGCTTGGAAATTCACAGGCAAAAATAGAAAGGGATTCTCCCCAATCAACGTTCCCAACTATCCCATTTACTATTTGGTATAGGGAATCCATCCGGTTTGCGGTCCAGCTACCGTAGGTCAAAGTAACAAAAACAAAGGTTTTACCAGTTGTGGCCCGGTCCACCGTGTATATATATATTTGACTTAAGTATGATATGCAAGTGCCTATTTAACATGCATATTGATGTAGAATACGAGGAGCGGTCACAATGTGATGCGCAGGTTCTTACCTCTTGTCTTAAACTCTCTCGCATCTAAATCACACATAGCAAGAAATTACAACTAACTACCTAACCTATCCCTGGGGAGAAAAGTTATCATTCATTAATGAGTAATGTAATTTGTACATGCATTATGAAAAATCACAGATAGTTGATACTTCTTCCAAAACGCATGAACATTAAAAGATATTTGAACAACCAGATAGCCAATTGTTTATGAACAACCTTCATTACTCATAGTGGAAATATTCATAAAATAAACCGGAGAACATTCATACACGAACATAGGTTCAAAGAGTTAGAACGGTCTCACAGTTAATGGACACAAAGCTGAAAACGAAATAGTTCCTCTTCAACAAATCCATAGCACACCATTTGAATATTCCACCAAGCTTTCTCCAATAGGAAAACTGTAATTATCTATTGCAAAAGGAAATAGTTCTTCTTACAATATGTCTTCACAAATCTAACTGGGAAAAATTCCTTCTCTAAGTTCTACTTTCAAATATTTAAACTACAACTGTAGACCGCTTGGGATGCCCCCCAAACGTCTGACCTTTCAGTTCCTCAACGCTTCATATTCCTCTATCACCATTCATTTTGTCTTTTCCCTGATTCTGCCAAACGGTCCGTCTTCCTCCACGCCATGGTAGTTTGACCGATCTCCTGAACCCACCTGCAATCAATCGACAAGCATCATTCATTGGAATGGCGTTTTAAACATTAAAATTAATCACATGAATAGCTAATCCACAAGAAAACGGCCGGGTGCATCTCCCATTATTAGAATTTTAACAAATGCCGGCGCCACTACCTTGACCACCTCCAGGCTTGACAACATTACCTACCGGCAGCAAATGGGAAACTCATCGGCGGATCAAAATACCAACATCAGAGGGGTAGACCAATCTGCAGGTGGGAAAAATCGGCAATCGGGGGGAAATGAACATCAGAGGCTAAACGGATTTCCCAGCCGCAACGGCGAAAGAGACCTAAGATGCGGATAAGCGAAATGCGGGTGGGAAAAGGCTTCAGTCAGAAGTTGGATGGATTTACACTTCGAAAGCTGAAGGACTTTGAGAGCCGCAACGGTGGAAGGGACAAGAGCTAGAGACATCCGAAACGTGGGCAGGAAAAGCTCGATCGGAAGTCAGAAGACATTTGGAAGTTGAAAGGGTACTTCCTTTCGCAATGGCGGAAAACCAAACCATAGATCCAGCCACAACGGTCGAGCCGCACAAGATAAATCTATCCGCCATGAGAGAAAAATCTGAATCGGGAAACAAACGACTATACATCGGAAGGTTAATGACCTCGGCAGCTGCAACGGCGGAAGCAAAACTGCTTTCACAGCCACAACGGCGGAAGCCCGAGACTTACGGGGTCGACGAGGATACATAAGTGGGAATCAGAGACCAAATAGGAATCAGAAGAGTTAACGATTTTGCCGTCTGCAACGGCGGAGGAAATAATTATAAAAACTTCCGATGCAAAACCAAACAGCATCTAAAAAAAAAACTAACATATCAGAAAGAAAGTCGAAATCACGACTTGATATTTTTTCACAACGGCGGAGAAAGAAACGACAAATTCTTTTGATTCAAACCGAAAAACCAGCCAGGAGGAAATTTGAAGTTAAGACTCACTATTTTGCCGCAATGGCGGAAGCTTTAACCAAACAAGTTCTTGATTCAAACAAGCTGAAAATGCATCCAAAGGCAGCGATAAAGTCTGATCAAACATTAGATTGCTTCAACCATTAGAAAAAGAACCAAAACGAGCAGCAGATCAACCCAAGCATTAGAAAAGTCCTTCTGAAAAGTTCTTAGACCAAATCAAAGAAGCAAAGGAGGGTCCTAATTTTTTTTGGAATTTTGGGAAATTGTTGCAGCTGCAACACCAAGTCAACATGAATTTACTAATGAGTTACCATGGATGCCCCACGTAGGTCAACCAATACTTTACCATTGAATTACCAAGGGTACGGATGCCTAACCAGGTCTTATAGTCATATGCCCATTTACATGCAATACAATTTCAAATCCATTATAATTCATTTTTTTTCATGTGTCTCATGGTGACTTCAACATCACCATCCATTTCTACATCCTCTCGCTTTTCCATGCTCATCATATGCCATGCCTCCTTTTGTACCTTCATACAAACTTGTCATTGACATCCATATAAAAAGAATCCATCTACCGAGTTACATGGGTCCTCAAACACTATAATTTCCAGTTCTCTAGGAATTCTCTTCAACTACATGGTTCATCAGTATTGGTCCCAAAACCAATATTAAACCATATCACATTCCTACCGCAATCAAAGACTCTTTCTCTCCAAACCCACTCAATCTAGGCTACAAGTACACCTTCCACCCTTGTTCCTATCCTAGAGTCTCATTCCACAACTCGATGTCATATCCCTTCTTTGTGCATAAGAGGGATACAACTATTCTTTGTGTTTCTAATCACCTAGGAAAATCACATTTTAAATGGAACAAAAAAAATTGGGGTGTCGGGTACCATCAATCATGCACCCCGCAACAACACAACAATTAAAACTTAGGTACAAACAAGCATTCACTTCACACAAGCTCACTTGAGCTATGATACCAGTTGTTAGGTTCAGATGAACATACATATAATGAGAGAACAATACAGTAACAAGAAACAATTTATGAGACAACACTATACCCTAGAAAATCCCAGGAGGGGAAAATCAACCAATGAAGATCTTCATTACCTTGGCCAAAATTGGTCAATTCAAGCCATGTGATCTCACCCGCTCACCTACAGGACACATTACAATGGAGTGTGCCAAAAAATTTATAGGCTTCATTACATGAAACACCTTGAGATAATACCATGGGATACCAAATACCATGGGTACAAAACCACGTGCCAAGACCTAAACCATTTGAATCATTACTGAGTCAAGGTTAACCCTAACACATGTCCTTCGTCTATCCTTCTTCCAACAGTATATATAATGTCTTCCTCAACATTTTTTCTCTCCACTTGTTATAGTTCACATGTAATTTCAATGCCATGTTGTATTTCTTGGCTTGTCCATCTACCTATTGCATTTCCTTTATACCCTCTTCCTCATAACTTTCCCTCCTCCACTATTCTCGTTTGCAAAGAATGGAACTCCTTTTATCACTTCCAAAAATTTGATACATCTTTTGTCTTGGCCCAGACATGTATCCAATCCATGGTTATTTTTCCTCGTGTGATCAAGGAGCGTACCAATTCATATTTTTCATTTTCCCTATGATGTTATAATGTCACTTCCAATAATGTTTTTAAGGAAATGGTAAATTCTACAAAGATTATTATTGTGTTTCCATATGTTAATGGTGAATTCTATTTGGACCAAATTTAAAAGGATTACCGTACTTGTTCATTAATGCCAAATTAATTATTTCTTCATGTGTATTTGTTGTTATCGTTGGCTTAATATGGAGAGAATTCATAATCATTACACCAGCATGGAAGTTATAACTGATGGTCCTTTTATCACCACCAAATTTAATGGCATGATTGATGATCCTCTACTAAAACATTCTCCATACCTAGACCTGGTTGCATCCCTTCATAGATGATAAAATTTTACTACCAATGATAGCCTATATTTTTTATTGTTTCTTTTTCTTCTTATACATCATGAAACTTAAGAGGAAAAATTCTCCACCAAATTTAGAGGAAAATTGATCCTCAATAAATCCATAGTGATTTGAAATAAGTTTGGCCTTGACTAATATATAAGTTAAATATGGAAGAATACTAAGAGATAAAACGAACCTTGAGTGGTATTTGAATTTTTATTTATCATATTTACTCCATGTTTCCTTTTTCGGTCCCTACCCTAGTATTAAGAGGTGGTGTAGACTAGTTACAAGCATTCTCCTATTATTAAAATTGAAATAGTTTCCGTGATAATCTTGAAGCTTTCGCAAAATATAATCTTTACAAGCCATACAATGTAGATATATTTAATACCATCATATAGACCTCAATATCAACCAACAAAAAACAACCTAATTGCAATGCTATGTGGAATGCATCTTTGTTAGTTTTTTCCATGTATTATCATCTCTCCATTTAATTGTAAAAATAGTGCAACCTCAAGTGCCATGTCCATCCTTTCATGCAAAAGTTTATTTTTCATATATCTTTCATTAGTGACAAAACCCATCATATATCAAAATTGAAATAGTTGTGGGGAAAATCTTGAATCTTTTGCACAATCTAATATTTACAAGCCATACAATGAAGATACATTTAATACAATAATATAGACATCAATATCAACCAAAAAAAAATCAACCTAATTGCAATTCTATGTGGAATGCATGTTTGTTAGTTTTTTCCATGTATGATCATCTCTCCATTTAATTGTAAAAATAGTGCATCCTCAAGTGCCATGTCCATCTTTTCATGCAAAAGTTTATTTTTCATTTATCTTACATTAGTGACAAGCCAATCATATATCATATGTGGATTCACATTGATATACATGAGATATCCAACACTGCAATGTGCCCTACTAAAATATGCAAAGAGTTGGATAAATAATTTCCTTAGAGACAGTGGAGGAGGTGTCAAGAAACCAAAACATTTTTCTAACACACTTGTGATTAGTTTTTGAAATTGGTAGTTGGTCATTTCCTCTAAAATGTGTAACCTTTACATTGATTTTTATTTTTCAATTGAGTTAACATCACTACATGACTATTGGGACAATGAGAGATTAATATGTGTTTCATTCCCATTTTTTCTTTTTCATAAAGAATTTCATTCATGCATTTTTTAAGTAATTCCCTCATAAGGCATGCTAGCCACATAATTAAAATCCTTTATTGCACATTTATTTTACCTAATAATTCCTAAGGTGTTTCCTTAAGGTGAGATGAGTCCATACAAGTTGATCCTTCTCCAAACCATTGTTTATTGTGTAGGTTCTTTCCTTCTCAATCTACAATAGTGGCTACAAATTTCCATGAATTTTTTCATTTGGATCTCATTATGCCCATTCATTCCACGTTTGATGGGAATGGATCCTTTATTGAAAGTGGTAAGTGCAATCTTGGCATAAGAATGAGGGAGGTAAAAGTACTTATGCATGGTCTGAATTATACCATAAAAGTTGCCCCATATTGACTTGATGTTAAGTTCCTCTTTCCAATGACTACACTGCAATCATATTTCCTATCATCTCAAAATTATTGTATTCAACAATTCGATCGACTTATTTAGTGTCCACTAGTATAGAATGAGAAATAGTGACCAGTTGACCAAAAAATGTGGTCACCACAATTTTTTCAAGGGATAAATGACCAAAAGTGAAATAATTTAAGTGAGATGACTAAAAATGACCAAGATAAATGACCAATTTGGTCACGGGATAAGAACTAAACTAAAAATGACCAAGATAAATGACTAATTTTGTCTTGGGACAAGAACTAAACTAAAAATGACCACATAATAATTGGTCATTTATTTGGTCATTTTTAGTTGTTTCACTACGACAATGGAAAATTACAATTCTGACAATGAATCTATACAATTTACTAAATTTTAACATTGTAGATGGATAGAAGGGGTCTTTGAATCCATATACAGTGTTAAAATTTAGTAAATTGTAACATTGTAGATGGATTCAAAGATACGAGCTAGTGTCGAAACATGATGCCATAGGAGAACCTATTGATTTTTTTTGCAATATCATTTCACCTGTACAATCACATTCAATTTTATGTGCTTATCATGTACATATCTTAGTTCTCCATTTTTTCTTTCATATTATCCCTTCGACAGATATGCAAAATTGCATCATGTGCATCATCATAGTCGGGTTGATTGAGTCTTGAATATTGGTTGTGTCTTTCCCTTTCGACATTGTCATGACGTTGTGAAGTTGGTGTCATTATGTTAATTGGCTTGTCATACTAGTCATGTTCATATTTTTTTTTGAACAAAACCATCATCTACATTTGACCCTCTCGGCAGTCTGTTAAAGTTTTGCCAAGTTCATGTTTTTTGCGTCATCATCATGATGTTACCTAAAAATTGTCAATTTCACAACCTCCAGTATAATTAATTCTCCATATGCATCCACTCATCATGGTTATAATGATCCTCGCGCCTAATTTTAGAAAGTTATAAAGTTCCCCTTGTGTCTCTCCATTGCAAAAAACACCAATATCCTCCATTTTGAAAAGAAACAAAATCCTCCCAGCTTTTCGTAAAAAAAAATTAATTAAAAATTAAGAGTTACCATGATTCTAACATTTAAGTCACTTTAGTCACAACCATTTTAAGTAATTTTTTTGGGGTTACACTTTATATTTAATTGAAACCAATTATAAGTTCTCTATGTATACTGATCATGATGATGTCTTAGCTGTGAGACACCAAATTGATAATCACGATGAATTACCGGCAATATGTGTTATTATAATACCCATCGGCATACCCTATATCCATAATTTTGTAAATATGTTTGTCAATTAGGGTCATTGCACCCTATCTCCCAAAACACATCCTACCATTGAGTGAAGTTAAAAGGGTCTAATTCCTTTAGCATTTTATACGGATGTTGCTGAGTTAATGGGATAAACTATAGGATTTTCTTATGGATAGGCGCCTACATCCAAAGGTTCTTGGTCAACGTCATTTGTTAGCGGTGTCCTTTATCTAGTGCATGATGTTCCTCTCTCTAGGTGTGATACTTGTTTGTTGGACCTATCTAAAGGTGTGACTTGTTGGTTCGTCCCCTTAATTGTGTTCACTCAACTATCCACAATTTGTATATATATAATTAAAACACGTTTGTAATATAATATTGTCACAAAAACATTACCCATGAGATGTAGAACAGTTGGTGGAGGGGTATGGTTAAGACACCCCCTAAACTGAAAGGCCATTGGTTCTAATCCCACGGATACCGAAAAATCCAACCATGTTAAGGGTTGGTGGGGTCCAGGCCAGGTGTGATCCCCGACTGATTTTAACGGCTTATATGTCCCTGGTTTGTGGTAACTTAGACAATGGAAAACTGCTAGTCATGGGGGTTCCACCACTTTTCCAACAAAAAAAAATATTGTCACAAAATACACATGAAAATAATCAAAAATATGTGCCAAACAAGAGATTTACCTCATGATAAACCATCCCCTTATCACAAGTTCATTGGAATTTCATGAAATCCTACCCATAACACATGTTAGATGAGAAAATTGTGTGTTGCACAACACATTGCAACTTCAAAATTTGCGACTGGCAAAAAAGGAATTGTGGGGCCATGGATATCATAATATTAAAATGTTCCGTAGTGAAATCCATCACATGGCACAAAACCTTTAGAATAGTGACATGGTTCCCCATTTTACATAATACAAGACTTCCATAATGTGATACGTTGCATAGTGTGAAACTTTACATTTGCAATAAAATACATCATGAGCCTCAGAGTGTACAATGTACAAAATTTACCTTTTATATTCTTAGTTTCTTTTAGTATTTGGAGTGGCTTATAATATTACATTTTGAATCATAAGTAAAGGAATAATAGAGGTCTGTTATGTCGTGGCCTTATGAGGGTGAGGATAACCTCACATTTTCTTGTAGTAACTTGTAAAATATGTTGTGATGAACTATCCATGTTAAAAATACATGATACTTACAGATTATGAATGGATCCATGTATAGGTGACGAGTAATATAGAATAAAGGGATATACTTTTTCAATCTTGTGAGGGATCATTTCTTTCAAAATCTTGTGTTATGTCTTTTAAACGAGTTAAAGGTAAGTGGAATACCCTTACCGTCAATACATCACGACCCAAAAAGGATTTGTATTACATGCTTACAAACAAAAAAACTTGGAAATTCCTTATTGTCCACCACTAACTATGATGGAGGAGCTTGATGCCTTCAATGCCACTATGACTATGCAGATGGAGCTCGATACCGTCAATGTCACCAACGACTATGTGGATGCAGTTCAATGCTACATCCAAGTATGCAGATTGCGTGGAGTTTAGACTATTAACATTGATTGGTCGTTATTTGAATCCAATGGAGTTTACACATTACCAAGTTTTGTGTTTTGATCATAAAGTCCTTAATTGGAGACAATTTTGTTTCTTTAGCAGGAGGGGAGGGGGTTTCTTTGGGTCTGAGAGGACATTACATTGGTTGAATGGGGGTGTGAAATTGGTATTTAGTGCATTTAATAACTCATGTCAATTGGAAATGCATTTTGGGGTTTGTAAAATTCATAGCTATATATTTGGACTAGTAGTAATGGAGAAAAACACAACAATTGACAGTACTTGGAGGCTCTTGAAGAGGAAAGCGAGGGATTCTGTAGCAGCAAAGTAAAAATATACCTCTCCTTCTCAGGTTAGTAAATTCTCTATTTCATCTCCCCTTGTTTTTCTCATGTTCCTTGGAAATATTCTTTATGGTTTTGAATCACGGAATTAAATGCTAATTTGGATGAAATGGATCTTTACTTACTACAATATTAATCATGTCCATTTATACTATCATGGAATTGTAGGTTTTGTTTTTGTTAGTATTCTATTATGTGTCTCAATTTATGAGTGATTTGAGCATGTATGGACTTGGATCCCTTATTAGATTAGTTGGTTTTTGCTCACTCCTCTTCAATTGTTAAAGTATTGTAGCTTCAGAAGATATTTTATTGTACTTTTGTTCAATTCTCCTTTTAATATTTTCTTCCTCCATTCGGAGATGTCCTTGATATAATTGGTCATGTAAAATTCCTGAGGTAAATCCTCCGTTGTAAGTCGAGGCAATAGTACCCACAAAGGTAATATATAAAATGTATTTTGAGTCTCCCAAGGTAGGTTGGCCCTAATTAGGGAACCCGACCGACCTAGTTAGTTATTTGAGGCACTCACCTAATGAATATAACTAGGTGAGGTGCCTCTCTCATTCTTACACATCTTACACTCAAGTATTTCACTGGGGAGAGAGAGAGAGAGAGAGAGAGAGAGAGAGAGAGAGAGAGAGAGAGAGAGAGAGAGAAATTGTCTACTGTGGAAGATGAGCAACTATTCTTGTTTTTGGGGTTCTACACTGTCTTGTTCGAATTCTATACTGAGGAAGTTTTGTGGGGTTTTCTCCCTTGTGGTTTCCCCGAGGAAAATATTTGTGTTCTCTTGTGCTGCTGCATTTGTATTTCTTTTAGTGATCCTTTAATTATGGTTATGGTGTTATGATGCTAAATGTTTTTAGATCTTGTACAATCATTAAAAATATAACATCAAATTTAAAACTTTGCATTCCCATTGTTTCCAAACCAAGTATCCCCTCCCCTTATCTCTCAACCTCAGAACCAGGAACAAACCCTGACTATCCCCACATCATTCTATGCATGTTTCCTTGCTTGCACATGGAAGTCTCTTTAAAATGTAACCTCTGCAAGCTGAATGCACAATTTTTTATGGGCATGTTGGAGGTCTTCATGAGTCTAGCATGAATCCTCAACCAATCTATCCACATATATCTCACAATAAAAATGATTTGTTTGCAGATTAAGGCTCTTTCTAGTGTTAGGATATTTAGACACTTAGGAGTTAGTTAAGATCAACTTGTGTAATATATCCGTTAGGTAAAAGTGTGCTTCTTTAGTATGCATTAGTATGCATTTGTAAATATTCTAATCTGATGCTCACGATATGTTCTAGACATAGAGTGATCTGATGGTTCAACTTCTCTTAGATCATACCTACCATTGATCCGTGACTTAACACCCGATTGGTCTATGATCTCTATTTAAAGAGCATAGAGGGTCCTTGGCTAGTTGATAGATTATGAGAAGCTCATGTAACTTTATTTCTTTTGCATAATAAATTGCTCCAAGTAGCTATTTGGCTGGGACCATGGACTGTTTGCCTCTCGAGGGTTTTAACCACGTGACAAACATCGGTGTGTTGATTTGTGATCTATTTATGTGAAGCGGTTGCTCAAGGTGTTCGGTCTTTTGGGAGTACCCTGTGTACCCGAACATGGTATCAGAGCTTTTATGAAGAGCTGCTTTTGGTTTTGATCTAGATATGGAACTGGTGTTATTAATTCTTGCACATGATCTAGGAACTAGGAATCAAAATCATCAAAGAATTATTAACAAATAATCATGAATTGGAAAATAACTGGAACCAAAATAGGTTTCCTCTCTGTATATTTTATAAACAATAATGGGTTACAATTTCCATGCTGAGCAATGGCTTAACTCCATGAAGAATTCGAATACCTAAGGGACAATTCGAATTCAATGAGTGATTCTAGATTAACTGACTCTTTGCCATGCAATCTCACTCAGTTAACCACTCGACTAAAACCCTAATTGACTCACCAAACCCTAACTGAAGTCGGAGTGCAATAAATGACTGAATCTCAACTGAAGGAGATCAAACACATGTCATAGCAATCCAACCATAAAGTGCTAGTCCTGCATGACTCCAATGATCCTTGATGAAGTTAACTGAAGCTGAACTGACCATCAGAAGTTGGTGGAGGCGCCTTGTTGACTCCAGCTCATTAAATAATAATAAATAATCATTAAATAATATATTTAATGAATGGAGGTGCCTTAACTGACTATAACTGACTGGTTGAACTGATTGTAACCACCAGTTAGCAATTAGGTGCATTATAATCACTCAAATCACCCCCGGAGTGCTCCAGTTAGCCTCCTTGACTGTAGGAGAAGGCTAAGTTAGCCTCCTTGACTGTAGGTAGGCGTGGGTGAGACTGGATGATGGCAATTAATGCTCCACTGATGTCAATTAAACTTAGGATAGTGGTTTAACTAGGCCAATTTGACCGAAAGAGTGTGTATGATGGTAGATGTCTCCAACACCCCCCCTTAAGCTATACTCAGGAAGAGTTAGAAAACATAGATGCATAAAATGCTAGGGCCCTGGAAACAAAGGCCATAGGTCACCCTGTACAATAAAGTAACTGCTTAATATAACCAAGGAAATGGGTAAAACCTCATGGGAAAAATACCCCCCCTCAAACTAAGCAGTAAATGAAGAATTGGTTCTTCTATGCAGCAGCATTCTGAGACTATGCATGTGAACCTATGAATACAAAATAAATGAATATGTCTGGAGGAATCTTCCACTTTGGAATAAAAACAATGCACTCAACTGAATCTGAAATATAAACAGCTGCACGGTGAAAACTGGACCCATGTAGAGCAACTGAAATCCTCTGAAGAGAGAGCAAAGGTTCTTGAGGATTCAAACCATGTGTGGAACACTCAAGAAAATGATATGTAGCAGCCTTGAACAGCAAACCATGAGTGGTAAAATCAGCCCCAAATATTAGGAGCAATTGTCCATGCGGATGCAGAATGTCTTCCTCTTTACTTGTTCTGTGAGGAGATGAGCATGTGACCAAAGGTAGAGAATCCCTGGGACTCTGGAGAGCGAATGCTTGAGCTCCATAATCTGATATAGATTCTGAAATAGCTAATGAATCACAAAATAAAATATCAGAAACCTCATAAGAGGAAACTAACACCAAATCCCTAGCAGCAAAATTGAAGAAGAACTGCGGTACTTGATTTTTCACACCGGAATTGGTGAGAGCAGCTACAAGCATGGCTGAAAGCTCTTGGATTTTAAAATATGAACAAAATAATATCAGATCAGAATGTAAATCATATCTAAATAAGTTCACAACAGATCCAAAACTATGAAATGAAATCAAATCCCCAGCAACAGTTTCGAAGGAGACTTGCGGTACTTGTTTCTTCACACCGTTGATGAGAACAGCTACAAGCAGTACTGAAGGTTTATGAACCTGAAATTTTGAACCAAGAAATATCAGATCAGATCCAAATAAGATCATATCAGATCCAATAAGGTTCATATCAGATCCAAAATTATGGTCAACCGAGATGGTAGATGCATAGTTTTCTTTTTCTTCAAAATTCTGAATTTTGGTGCATGCAATCCTGCAGGAATTTGCTGGAAGATCTAGATCATGGGGAGCGAATGTATCACTCTTATATGTTATAATTTTATAATCTGTTTAGTAATCAATATCAGTTATTTGATTACAGGACCTAGAACTTTCAGATTCTTTACCAGCATCATATAAAGTGGAATTTGAACATTAACGAATTTATTACCTGACTCCATTTTGTTTTGTAGATATTTGACTGCTTCAGATCTTCAGATCAGTAAAACCTTTGCTTCAGTCTTCATCACAGTAAATCCTCAGCTTCAACCTTCTTTAAAATAGAAAACCAGTTTCTCTCTCTTACCCTATTCCAATACACTCTTTCAGATATCAATCGATGGGTATTCTGAAGGTTGCTTTTATGGGTGGAGAGAGGACCGATTTCCCCAAGACCGTTATTCTCCACGCTCCCATCATAGTTGGAGACCATTCCCATGAATTCATTAGCAAGAACTCCATGAAAACGTAACTACTTCCAGCACATGCGTCTCATCATGTGGGTCATTAAAAACTGATTTAGAAAATTAGTCTTACATTCTCCCACTTGGCACATATGATAGCTTAACGTTAGAGTTTAACAGATTAGACATTAGATGCGCCATAAGTCATATTCATCTTGGTTTTCAGTGGGTCATCATAATATTATAATTAAATAACCTAGTAAGGTGAGTCATGACGGTTCCATGTCAATAAAACAACATAGTCCCTTTCATGTACCACAACATTAGTAACCTATTTAATTAGTCTGTAAGAAAGGAGTGTGTTCATAAGGTCCAACAATAATGTCCCTTGTCAGAGACTATTCATGTCATCATACATTTTATTCTCATACATGTACGTACACATTTAGAACAGAATGTATCAAACAGAAACATCTTTATTAAGATCTCAAAGTGTCAAATAAAACAAATAACATAATGCGATTTATTTCATAAAAATAGCAACTGTTATGTGCTACGTTCAATACCCATTCTATTAACATGTTCCTTAAATGTCTTTGGTGGTAATCCTTTTGTCAATGGATCTGCAACCATGAGCAGTGTGCTTATGTGTTCAATTGACACTCATTGTTTCTAAACTTCTTCTTTAACGGCAAAGTATTTCAGTTCCATGTGTTTAGCACCATTAGAATACTTGTCATTCTTAGAGAAAAATACAGCTGCGACGTTATCACAATAAATCCTCAGCGGATTGGCAATAGAGTAGACAACCCCAAGTCCTGAGATAAAATTTCGCAACCACAATCCATGAACCATGACCTCAAAGCATGCCACAAATTCAGCTTCCATAGTGGATGAAGCAGTGATGGTTTGCTTTGCACTTTTCCATGATATTGCTCCTCCAGCTAATAGAAACAAATAACCAAAAGTGGACTTCCTACTGTCAACACATCCAGCAAAATCTGAATCTGAGTAGCTAATCACCTCTAGATTATCAGACCTCCTAAATGTGAGCATGTAATCCTTCGTTCCCTGCAAGTACCTCATCACTTTCTTTACAGCTTTCCAGTGATCCAATCCAGAATTAATTTGGTATCTTCCCAACATACCAACTGCAAAACTGATGTCTGGTCTAGTGCAAGTCTGTGCATACATTAAACTTCCTACTGCAGAAGCATAAGGAATTCCTTCCATTTGTTTTCGTTCCCATTCATTCTGTGGACATTGCATAAGGCTGAATTTATCCCCTTTCTGAATATGGGCATCACTAGCTGAACAATTATTCATTCCGAATCTTTCTAGAACTCTTTCGATATAAGCCTTCTGAGACAATCCTAACAATATACGTGATCGATCCTGGAATATTTCAATTCCTATCACGTAAGATGCCTCACCCATATATTTCATTTCAAAATTCATAGAGAGAAACTTTTTGGTTTCATGTAATAAACCAAAATTACTGGTGGCAAGCAATATGTCATCAACATACAAAATCAAAAATATAAACTTACTCCCACTAACCTTCAGATATATACACTGATCAATAGTGTTTTCCTTAAATCCAAAAGAAGTAATGGTATTATGAAACTTAAGATACCACTTCCAGGAAGCTTGTTTAAGTCCATATATTGATTTCTTAAGTTTGCAAGCCAGGTGTTCTTTTCCTTTAATGGAGAAACCCTCAGGTTGATCCATATAGACTTCTTCCTCTAAAATCCCATTCAGAAAAGCTATTTTCACATCCATTTGGTGCAGTTCTAAATCGTAATGAGCTACCAATGCCATAATGATTCTAAGTGAGTCCTTCTTGGACACAGGAGAGAAGGTCTCTCTATAATCTATGCCTCCTTTCTGAGTGAAACCTTTGGCCACAAGTCTAGCTTTATGTTGTTCGATATTACCCTTAGAGTCGCGTTTGGTCTTAAAGACCCATTTGCAACCAACTTTCTTGTATCCTTCGGGCAATTCAACGAGGTCCCAGACTTCGTTTTGGTCCATTGATTTCAATTCCTCATTCATGGCATTAATCCATTTAGCAGAATCATTACTTTCTATGGCTTGTGAAAATGAAACCGGATCCTTACATGTTCCTACATCAAAATCTGATTCTTGTAGATAAACCACATAATCATCTGAAATAGCAGACCTCCTTTCCCTTTGAGATCTCCTTAATACTACTTCTTGTGGTCCATCTACCATCGGTTCATCGGTGACAGCATCATTATGGAGTGGTGGTTCATTAATTTGTTGTTCAATGTTGTCAGGTTGTTTATCAATGATAGGAACAACAATTTCCTTTGAAGCCATAGGTACAGGAGCTTGTACCCTAACTTCTTGGATAACCACATTTTGTGATTTATCACTCCCACTGACTTCACCATTTTGAATGAATCTGGCATGACTGGTCTCTACAATTCTCGTACTATGATTAGAGCAATAAAACCTATACCCTTTGGATTTTTCAGGATAACCAATAAAATAACCACTGATCGTTCTAAAATACAATTTCTTTTCATGTGGATTGTACATTCTAACCTCTGCTGGACAACCCCAAACATGCAGGTGTCTTAAAATCGGTTTCCTTCTTGTCCACAGTTCAAAAGGAGTTTTTGGAGCTGACTTACTAGGAACCCGATTTAATAAATATACAACGGTCTTAAGAGCATACATCCACAATGACTTGGGTAAATTGGAATTACTTAACATACTCCTAACCGTATCCATTAAAGTTCGATTATGCCTTTCAGCTACACCATTCTGCTGTGGCGTTCTAGGCATAGTATACTGTGCACATATGCCATGCTTTTCAAGGAGTTTAGCAAATGGGCCAGGGCACTTCCCTGTTTCATCATACTTTCCATAGTATTCACCACCTCTATCAGATCTGATGATTTTCACTTTTCTGTCTAATTGCCTTTCAACCTCAGTAATATATACCTCAAGGGCATCCACCAATTGAGATTTTTCATGCAGCAAATAGACATAACCATAGCGTGAAAAATCGTTAATAAAGGTGATAAAATACTTTTCTCCACCAAAAGATGGATTGTCAAAAGGCCCGCAAATGTCTGTATGGATAATCTCAAGAAGCTCAATACTGCTTGTGGCACTTTTTCTGGTGTGTTTGATTTGTTTTCCCTTAATACAATCTACACACACTCCAAGATCAGAAAAATCTAAGTTCAAGAGAATCCCATCTTTTACTAATCTAAGTAACCTTTCTCTGGAAATATGTCCCAGCCTTTTATGCCACAAGTACGAGGAATTTTCATTCATGAGACTACGTTTAATACCAACATTATGATGCAGGGTAAGAATAGTTTCAGCAAATTGATTATTAAGTTTTAATTTGTACAAGCCATCAGAAAGAATGCCGGAACCAACAAAAGAGGTACTCTTAAACAAACTGAAACTTTTATTTCCAAAATTACAGAAGTAACCATCAATATCAAGTCTAGGCAAGGAAATTAAATTTCTAGAAATAGAAGGAACATATAGAGTCTAAAACAAGTCCAAATGATAACCAGAATCTAGAAATAAACGATAAGTACCAATGGCTTCAACTGGAGCTTTAACCCGATTTCCCATGAATAGAAAATTCTCATTTGGATTTGTGGTCTGGGTTGTAAGGAATCCCTACAGGGTATTAGAAACATGAGTAGTATCCCTAGAGTCAATCCACCAAGTATTAGAAAGAACTTTAGTTAGGTTTGATTCGAAACAAACATAAACGAAATTCATACTTTTCTTTTCGAACCATTCCTTACGTTTCGAACAGTTTTTCTGATAGTATCCCGACTTTTTACAGAAGTGACACTTATCATTGTTCCTTTCCTTCTTATAAGTCTGAGAACCTTGATTAGGCTCATTAGTCTTGGATTGTGTTCTCTTCATGCCCTTTCTAGGATTTTTCCCTTTCCTTTCGGCTCCTTGAGTTGTGAAATGAACTGAATGTTGTCCATGTTGCTTAAGTCTTGCCTCTTCTTGATTGAGCATACCGGCCAGCTCATTCACATTCCACTTGTCCTTAATAGTGTTATAGTGAATCTGAAATGGCCCATACTGAGGAGGTAAGGAGTTTAAAATGAATTGCACAAGAAATAAATCATCCACATTCATCTCAAGAGTCTTTAATTGAGCAGCCAAGTTTGTCATTTCAAGGACATGCTCATGCATTCCACGCATACCATCAAACTTCATGGTGGTAAGCTTATCCATCAGTGTCCCAGCAAGAGACTTGTCTGTAGTTTTGAAACGCTCTTCCATAGATTTCAGAAATTCTTTAGCATTTTTAGTATTAGGAAGAGTTGACTTAATGTTGTTTGCTACAGTCATCCGCATAAACTTAAGGCTCAGTCTATTCGATCTTTCCCATGCTTTGAATGTAGATTTTTCGTCTGCACTGCTGTCACTAGTAATAGTAGCCGGTTTTTCAGATTCAAGTGCTACATCCAGATCCAGAACACCGAGGTGAAACTAAACCTGTTCTTTCCAATCTGAGAAATTCATTCCGTTCAGGATCGGGATAGAAGAGGCATGCAAATGCAGCGAAATAGGAACTGATATTGCAGTCATAGATACATGATTGTGACATTAATGCTCAGAGTTTGAAAAACATGGTTAAAAAATAGAGAATAGTATTACCGTGACCTACCTTTGGGCTAATCTTATGGTAAACTATTAACAATTATGGTGATTTTCGAAAAACATGATTAAACAATATAGAATAGTGTTACTGTGACCTACCTTTGGGCTAATCTTATGGTAAACTATTAACAATTATGGTGATTTCCTTTCACCTAATAGGACTAATTGATAAAATATTCACCACTAAGTAAGTATGTTACCTTTGAGTATCCGTACTAGCCTCATTCGTGAATACCCATCAACCATCCTACTCCAATTAATTAATCTTTCAAAAATTGGTGCACCTTTGGGTCAACCTAATATTCTTGTGACTAAATAATTGTGATTTGCAGAGTCATTATTTTAACACTAGGGAAAACAAGCATTAAATTTCGATAATTTGACTTAATACCTACGTGTCTTTCCGGTTGGGCTACTTTGGTGGCTACCAAACCGTATCTTAATATAGACCTTAAATCAATGTAATGACTTTGCACATTGAATTAACAGTAATGTGTTTTACTAGAGTAAAATAAAACATTCTATCATCTTTCACTATAACAAAAAGAAAGCATTCACTATAACAGAGTAAAAGAAAAAATTTACTATAATAATTATACTTATAATAATTATATTTACGGGAAACTAAAACTTGGTTGAGTTTTCAACTTTCCGTAACTGGATTCATTAACAGTTAATTTTGTCTATAATTTGCACATTGTATACCCTAATTTCATACAGTGGCTTTCAACCTGTTTATTACTATGTATTCATGAAACTGATCTATCACTGTGCATTCATAAAACTGATATATGATTTCACAGGATACATTTGTCAGATAAAAATTTATGGAAAGAGAAAAGAAAGTTCTATACACAGGCTCTGATACCACATGTTATAATTTTATAATCTGTTTAGTAATCAATATTAGTTATTTGATTACAGGACCTAGAACTTTCAGATTCTTTACCAGCATCATATAAAGCAGAATTTGAACATTAATGAATTTATTACCTGACTCCATTTTGTTTTGTAGATATTTGACTGCTTCAAATCTTCAGATTAGTAAACTCTTTGCTTCAGTCTTCAGCACAGTAAATCCTCAGCTTCAGCCTTCTTTAAAATACAAAACCTGTTTCTCTCTCTTACCCTATTCCAATACACTCTTTCAGATATCAATCGATGGGTATTTTGAAGGTTCCTTTTATGGGTGGAGAGAGGACCAGTTTCCCCAAGACCGTTATTCTCCACGTGCCCATCATAGTTGGAGACCATTCCCCTGAATTCGTTAGCAATAACTCCGTGAAAACGTAACTGCTGCCAGCACATGCGTCTCATCATGTGGGTCATTAAAAACTGATTTAGAAAATTAGTCTTACATTATAATCTGATATTTCTTCCAAAATATCCAAGTTTTTACATATTTGCACACCAGCAGCAACATTAGAGGGAGAAAAATCAAAATTCTCTTCACTTTCGGAAGCAATTATTGGTAAATTTTGCACATAATTCAAAGGAAAATCACCGGTGAATGTTTGCATGGAAGTGCAGCAGTATTTTTCTTCAATATCAGAGATTCGAATGTCTTCTTATATTTCAACAATATGAGAAGATGAGATATTAGAGATCTCATGAACTTCCGGAGCATCAGGAGAAGGAGTCACTTCATGGAGACTTTCTTCAAATCGAATTGAATGTGTAGAAGATTCTGCTTCATCTTCATCTTGAACAACTTCATCAGAGAGAGTAGAGGATGAGAGTTTTGAGTGAAGAACTCTTATGGTGCTGGCTGTGATCTCCAAAGTACTATTATGATCCTCATTGTGCTTGCCAAAGGTTTTGTCCAATATTGTCCAGACTTCCTGTGGGTATTCAACAGAAAAATATAGGTAGTACAAGCTATCATCAAGGGCCAGACCTATTGTTCCAAAAGCTCTATCATAGTCATTTAGCCAGTCATTCTCATTCTCATAATTCTTTCTTCCAATTGCAATAGAAACCTCATAGAGACCTCGTCTCTTCAGAGATGCAATCATCTTCAACTTCCATTCTGAATAGCTTGTGAATGGGGTGAGAAGAGGGATTGATGAGTCCATTCGAAGTTGTACCTGATAAAACCTGCAAATCAAAACAAACGGGGCACTGTAAGGTCGGACAACCTGCACATTTTAGGCTTTCATCACACCCAACATAGTCAATCAAGCAAGCTTGATCAACAATTTCTTTACTTGGGATATTGAGTGGTAAGCCTTGGCTTCTGGTGCAGTGTTGGATTTTTGAACTATTGCTCAAATTTCATGGAGAAATCTATCAAAAATCTTGTTCTTGAGAGATTGTTCTTCGTCCCGGCGTATGCTCTGATACCATATTAATTCTTGCACATGATCTAGGAACTAGGAATCAAAATCATCAAAGAATTATTAACAAATAATCATGAATTGAAAAATAACTGGAACCAAAATAGGTTTCCTCTCTGTATATTTTATAAACAATAATGGGTTACATTTTCCATGCTGAGCAATGGCTTAACTCCATGAAGAATTCGAATACCTAAGGGACAATTCGAATTCAATGAGTGAGTCTAGCTTAACTGAGTCTTTGCCATGCAATCTCACTCAGTTAACCACTTGACTAAAACCCTAATTGACTCACCAAACCCTAACTGAATTCGGAGTGCAATAAATGACTGAATCTCAACTGAAGGAGATCAAACACATGTCATAGAAATCCAACCATCAAGTGCTAGTCCTACATGACTCCAATGAACCCTGATGAAGTTAACTGAAGCTGAACTGACCATCAGAAGTTGGTGGAGGCACCTTGTTGACTCCAGTTCATTAAATAATAATAAATAATCATTAAATAATCATTAAATAATATATTTAATGAATGGAGGTGCCTTAACTGACTATAACTGACTGGTTGAACTGATTGTAACCACTAGTTAGCAATTAGGTGCATTAATATCACTCAGATCACCCCCGGAGTGCTCCAGTTAGCCTCCTTGACTATAGGAGAATGCTAAGTTAGCCTCCTTGACTGTAGGTAGGCATGGGTGAGACTGGATGATGGAAATTAATGCTCCACTGATGTCAGTTAAACTTAGGATAGTGGTTTAACTAGGCCAATTTGACCGAAAGAGTGTGTATGATGGTAGATGTCTCCAACAGGTGTTGCCGAAGCTTTGAAAGGGTTTCTGGTTCTATATTTTTTGTGCATTTTTGGCTTGTGGGAACTGTTCCATTGTGTTTAAAGCACTGTTTCCATTGGGAAATAGTTTTTGTTTCATTGAAAACTATTTCCGTTTGTTCCAGAAACACCCATTTCGGCAAATCTGAAGGTATAATGTTACAGTGACGGATTTGTTTTATTTTTTTAAAATCTCTCATATTTTATCAGTCTTATTGTTAGATATTTTTTGTTTTAGTCTCGGACTGTTTCCTTCCCTGGCTGCATATGCTCTTTTCCATGCACCTTGCGCGATCGCGGCGAAGCAGAAACAGTGAGGGAAAGTTTTTTTTCTTGTCTTCTTGGCTACATATGCTCTTTGCTGTGCACCTTGTGCGATCACGGCAAATAAAAAACAGTAAGAAAACTTGAAAACGTAGACTTTCCGGGTAAGCTAACCAAGATCTAACCCCATTGTGTGGAAACAAAAATTTTGTTTTTGTTTTTCGTTTTTTGTGTGATTTGCAGGAAAAGAAAGCAAGCAAGGAGAAAGGGAGAGAAGAGTTGAAAAAAAAAAAGAGCCCCTTCCTCTTTCCATACTTTTATGTACCTTTTAAACTTAGCTCACTTGGTCCAAAGTTGCTTTACTCCTTGATAAGTCTTGAAGTCAAGTTTTATCAAGCTACTTTTTAGTGCATGCAATTTCTATTCTCAAGTTACTTTATTGTAAAAGTGTATATCACATAAATAAAATAAAATAAAATAAAAATTGAGTCACTTAAGTCTTTAATTTATTGCCGCACTATTTAAAAGTCACATTATTGTAAAAGTGAATATCACTTATTTTACAAAAGTGATTCACTCCAAAGCAACTTTATTGTAAAGTGATTGTCAAAGGTTGATCTTGGAAAGAGGGGGCTTCTTTTTTTTAGTTGGTCAAGTTAATATTTGCCACGTCACTATTGGGGACATCTTCAACATTTTCTTTGATCAAGCATAACTTCATCATCCAGAATAAGTTTTCAGTGCCATTTTTTTTTAAACCGCATATTTTTTCGAGCTATTTGCATCCAGATAGTTAGATTCTGTTTTGTCATCCATTAGTTTACAGTATGGCTGCCCCTTGTGATATTATACTTATAAGTTTTAACTATTTCTCATGGAAATATCGTATGGAATATGTTCTACAAAGTAGGGGACTTTTCAGGATAACCTCAGGGAAAGAAACATAACCCACTAATGATGATAAGAAAATTAAATGGGCAAATAGATGTGATGAAGCTCGTGGATTGATTGAGATTTCAATATCTATTGATTTGCGATTCCACATATATGAAATTGATGAACCTGATAAAGCTTGGAAAAAGTTGGAATCTGTGTTTGGTAAACACAATGAAATTCGGGGCCATCAACTCGAGAATGAGTTGATTTTCTTGAATCCAAATGATTTTTCATGCATTCAAGACTATTTATCTAAGTATAAAAATCTTAGACTCTTATGTGCAGAATGCAAGATTAAGAAAGAAGACAAACAATGTATTTATCATATTCTTTCCAAACTTGGACCTGCATATTCTGTTTTTTGTATCTATATTCTACTCCATGAAAGAATCCTTGACTGCAACTAGCTATCAAGAGCCTAGTCTTGAATCATTTTGTGATTCCTTAATTAGAGAGCAAGATAAGCTCATTCATCTTGGAATAATTAACAATGCACATCTGGGAAAGCCTTATTGTCCCAACAGAAAGAAAAGTCCAAGCCTCCCAAGAAATAGAATTTTCGCAATAATAAGCCAAAAAACAAGGGTCCCAAACCCTCTCAGTCAGATCCTTTTTTTAAAAATGACAAAGGGTCCAAGCTGAAAGGAAAGAAGACTGAGCATCATTGCAATTTTTGTGGGAAAGATAATCATGATGAATCTAAGTGTTTTAAGAAGATGGCAGCCTTGGAAGCAGCAATGAAGAAGCACCACATCAGCCTAGATTCTTATTCAGAATCTAACTCTCATGGACATGCACTTTGTGCTTCTGGTTACTCTTATACTGCATCTTCTTCTTCTACTTCAATTGAATGGCTTATTAATTCTGGAGCATCTTATCATATGGCTAAGGATAAAGCCATGTTTTCTACTATGCATGAATGTAACACCAAACAAATATTTGTTGGTGATGATAGATCTCTAAGTGTTGTAGGATCTGGAACAGTTCCAGTAGAAAATGGTCATTTCAATGATGTACTATGTGTTCCAAAAATTTCCTGCAATTTGTTATCAGTCTATCAAATTACTCATTCAGGTGAAGGTAAAACTATGACATTTACACCTCACCAAGTTGTAATCAAGGCTTTTAAAAATTCTCAAAATATCCTTGCTACTGGAACTGTTGATGATATTACCAGGTTGTACAAATTTAACAACTTTGGGTCATCACCTTTTCCTTCAGTTTTTGTTGCTCATAGTGATAACTTGAGCAAACTTTGGCATGAGCGATTTGGTCACTTAAATTATCGCTCATTGCAACAACTATGTAAATACAATATAGTGACTGGTCTTCCGCTGGTATCTTGCAAGGATGGTGTTTGTTCCGGTTGTGTACTCGAAAAACATCATCAGGACAGTTTTGACAAACGTGCCTCTTGGCATGCCTCTGTTCCCTTGGAGCTTGTGCATAGTGACTTGTGTGGCCCTCTTCCATCTGCTTCCTTTTTTGGTTTCAAATATTTCTTAACTTTCATTGATGACTACTCCAGATGCACTTGTGTTTACTTCCTAAAACTTAAGAGCGAAGTATTTAACATGTTCTTGGCCTACAAGGCCCTTGTTGAAAAACAATCTGGTCATCAAATTATTAAGTTAAGATCTGACAATGGAGGAGAATATGTTAACAACAAGTTCACTACTTTTTACACTAAACAAGAAATCCAACAACAGCACACTGCTCCATATACACCACAACAAAATGGTGTAGCTGAACGGAAGAACCACACTTTAAAAGAAATGGCTAATTGTATGATCTAATCTAAGGGACTAAGTCTTCAATATTGGGCTAAGGCCATAAATTGTGCAAATTACATAGTTAATCGCACACCCATTAAATTTTTACAATGTATAACATCGAAATAAGCATGGAGTAAAATTAAACCAGATGTAAGTCACTTTCGTTTGTTTGGTTGTGAAGCATGGGCTCACATTTCGAGTGAAAAACGGAAAGCATTGTAGCCTAAAAGTGAAAAATGCATATTTGTTGAATATTCTGAAGATGTAAAAGGTTATAGACTTCTTCAGCCACATTCTCATGATATAATCATTATAAGAGATGTTAAATTTGATGAAAATCTCTTGGCCTGTGAGCCTAACTTGGCGGGTGTGCCATCTTTGGCTTGCGAGCCTGATTCGGTGATTGCTCCTTCTTCTTGTTCTTCTTCCAGCTTCCTTGACAGGTTTCCAACTCCAGTTTCTGATGATGACAGTGAAGATGAAAATCCACCTCTACCTGCTCATGTTCCTCCAATTGCACCAGCACCAATACTTCTTCGATGGGCCCGTTCAACATGTGAAGTAGCTGGTGATCTTGCCGGTGATCCTAGAGATCAACGTCGAACATGTTCTCAGTTTCAGCGAGCCTCTTCTCTTTTGGCTCAAGTTTCCAAGAATCATGATCCATAAACTTTTGCAGAAGCTTCAGGAAATCCAGATTGGGATGCAACTATGGATGAATAATATCGTTCCTTAATGGCGAACGATACTTGGGATCTTGTTCCTCTTCCAAAAGGAAGAAAACTTGTCAGATGTAAATGGGCCTACATAACTAAGTATGGATCAGATGGAAGTGTTGAAAGACTTAAGGAAAGGTTAGTTGCCAAAGGTTTTTCCCAAGTTGAAGGGATTGACTACAATGAAACCTTTGCCCCTGTAGCAAAAATGAACTCCATCTTCCTTGTTCTTTCCCTTGCAGCCTTACATAACTGGGAAGTCTATCAAATGAATGTTAATTATGCCTTCTTACATGGTGATTTACATGAGGAAATTTACATGGAACAACCTCCTGGATATGTTCAGAATAACTCTAGCCTTGTTTGTCTCCTTAAGAAATCCTTATATGGCCTTAAGCAAGCTCCTAGAGCTTGGTATGCCAAAATGGATGGCTTTCTCCTTGACACTGGTTTTTCTAGATGCCATTCTAACCCCAATGTCTATACCAAGAAAGTAGGAAACCATCTCATCATACTTGTTCTTTATGTTGATGATCTTATCCTTACTGGTAGTGACCCTGAACTTATAACCCATGTGAAATCCAGTCTTAACCAAAATTTTGAAATGTCAGACTTAGGACATTTGCATTATTTTCTTGGTCTCCAAGTCTTGCAAACCAAAGAATAAATATTTCTTTCCTAGTCTAAGTATGCTTGTGACCTTCTTCGTCGCTTCCACATGGAAGATTGTAAACCAGCCCCTTCTCCCTTCCAGTCTAGAGTCAAACTTTCTGCCACTTGTCCTTCCCCTAAAGTAGATGCCACCTTGTATCATCAGCTTGTTGGTAGTATTTTATACTTGACTCATTCCCGTCTTGACCTTTCCTTTGCCGTTGGTTGTGTTTCCCATTATATGCAAACTCCTCATGAAAGTCATTGGAAAGCAACAAAAATAATACTTCGATATATTTGAGGTACAATTCAGTTTGGGATTCATTACAGTACAGGTGGGAAACCTTTTTTGGTTGGTTTCACTAATTCAGATTGGGCCGGAAATCCTGATGATCAAAAGTCTACTGTAGGTTATGTTTTCAGTCTGGGATCTAGACCTGTCACTTGGGCTTGTAAGAAACAACAAGGTCTTGCTCTTTCTTTAGCAGAAGCAGAATATCGAGCTATATTTAATGCCAGTTAGGAAGCTTTATGGCTTCGACAGATCCTTTCAGAGTTTGGATTCGAGCAGCAATAGCCTACTCCACTTTGGTGCGACAATCAAAGTGCCATCAAGCTTGCTAAAGATCCAGTTCTACATTAGTGCAGTAAACACATTGAGATACACATGCACTTTATCAGAAATCTTGTTCATGATTGTGTTATTAAAGTTCTCTATTGCCCCATAGATGATCAAGTTGCAGACATCTTCACCAAGTCTCTTACAGAAGCGAAGTTTTCTAAACTTCGTTCTATGTTAGGAGTTCAGGAATGTGTCCTTAAAGGGGGATAGGCTCTAATGCCTCCTTCCTTCTCCTAATAGTGTCACTTTTGTAAATCCTTCAATCCTATCCCAAGTTGTTCTTAAGGGGGGATGTTAGGATATTTAGACACTTATGAGTTAGTTAACATCAACTTGTGTAATATATCCGTTAAGTAAAAGTGTGTTTCTTTAGTATGCATTAGTATGCATTTGTAAATATTCTAATCCGACGATCATGATATGTTCTAGACATAGAGTGATCCGACAGTTCAAATTCTCTTAGATCATACCTACCATTGATCTGTGGCTTAACACCCGATTGGTCTATGATCTCTATTTAAAGAGCATAGAGGGTCCTTGGCTAGTTAATCAATTATGAGAAGCTCATGTAAATTTCTTTCTTTTGCATAATAAATTGCTCCAAGTAGCTATTTGGCTGGGGCCATGGACTATTTCCCTCTCGAGGGTTTTAACCACGTGACAAACATCGGTGTGTTGATCTGTGATCTATTTGTGTGAAGCGGTTGCTCAAGGTGTTCGGTCTTTTGGGAGTACTTTGTGTACCCAAACATCTAGATCCATGTTAGATAGTTGGACAACCCTAGTAGTTAGGGATTCCTACTTTTCCTTTTCTATCCTCTAATTGACCTCTTTATGTTTATCAACAAAATCCCTAAGCTTTATTTCCTTCTCACAACACAAGTAGGATTCAATCTAGGTAGAATCAAGGAGATTGTGAATAACATTTGCAAATCCTACTTTTTCACTTTGAATTTAGTACATACTAATAGCTACTAGAATTTTTTCCTTTTATCATGCCACTTAAAACTACAATAATATTTTAGTTAGTTGTTTTTAATATGAGGAGGATGCAGGATTTGACTTTATTAGATGAGGATTGTCCCACATACAACAAGATGACTGATTTATACCCATTTATGAATATACTAAGATTGGAACCAAACTTTATGGTAAGAGGGACAATTGAAGGTAATAATGGTTAACAATGTGTTGGAATATGGAAACTATACACATAGGTCCAAAGGTTATCTATGGTTCCAAACAAATTTTGTTTTGTTTTAAGTAATATGGCCCTTTGATCAACAATATGAAATGAATATAGTTGGGTTAAGAACTGGAAATGTCTATGAATATATTAGGCATGGCCCAAAACATTTTGGTAAGAGGGAAAATATAAGGTAATAATGCACTACAAATGCTCCCATTTTGAATCAACCTATAACCTACCATATGCACAATCATAATATATTAATAGCCACTGTCATATTTCATGTGTTGTCCATCATTTCATAAAATTCAAAGAATCTCTAGGTGGTAGAAACTTTAAGATGACATCAAGCTAGATATAATCCTATGGTTCAAGTGCTGACCAAAAGTACTTGAAGAAAAAAAAAAGTTTGGCTAGGGCAATAAATATTTAAGCAATATTTTTTTAATTGTAGGGTACCTAGAAACTCTTTTCTAACTTGTAACTATTGACCAAAATTAATACGTTCAACGCATGCCATCCAACAAAGGTTCAATACTTGTAGTAGTATACAAGCACAATAATAACTCTGGTATGCATATTGATGTTGTATGGAATGAATGTAACAACAATTAAACAATATTTGAAATTGTCCAGGGATCAATAAGTAGTATTTGACTAATGCAATCTGAAGGAATAGCATGGGAAACAATAGGGATAATTTATATGTCTATATGCTAAGGTGGGGATGAATAATCAGAAATAAGAGAAGATAAAGGATATACTTCACAATTTCATTGTGTCAAGGGGAACTCCTTCATGTGTAAACAATTAATTCTATTGAACGAGACCAATGAGAACAAACATTAGGCATGATGAATCCAGTAAAGAATTTATCATCATGTAGTGAATAATTTGTCTTTGATCATGTAGCTTTATCAACCCCTATTGGTGGATTTATCTTCCATGAGATTGAGAAATTTTATAACCTTAGGCCTCAACATGGATTGTATCAAAGTTAAACTTCCCAAGGATATAAAGGAAATATTCATCATAAGGGTAGGGGCAATTATGATAAAGCAACCTATTAGGTATATCAAATTCCCAAATACCTATTTCCAAGGCATTACATCCATCCAATAAGTAAATAAATATTCAAGCATGAAGAACAAAATAAAAATGAATCTATACCAGTAGAAATATATTCAGATATGAGATGTTTTCTAGTTCCCTAGCAGAGATCTTGACATCTGAGACCTGAGAGAGCCATAGAAGCAAGTAATTCTTTTGAAATTTTTTGGTTTATACACTAAAAGAAGGGATTCACATTTTTACTATACATAGAAGTGGTTCATAGTAGCTTCAATTTCAATATCCCAGTGGGGAAAAAATCATATCAATACTGAATACAAAAAATGAGTCATTTGTTTCCCCCTTGAAACAATTCGACTGTTTCCTGAATAAAATTAAAAAAATTTAAATTGAGGAAGATCTCTTGATCCACCATGAAATTTTTGTAATGTTCAAAGGTTTGAGTAAAAAGGTAAACATGAAGTACAGATATTTATGTAGTCCTCAATCCATCGTCAAACAAAGTTTTGTAGTTTCATTATAAAAGGTATGGTTTATGTTTGGCATGATTTCTTATGTATCCCACATGTGAGGCATGGAATTAAATTTACTATTTTATATAGAAAAAAAATGGTTTCAAACAGTACCAGGTGGAATATCATATGCAATGAAAAGAAAAAAATGGTATTTGAATGAAGTAGTAAATGTTCCTTTCAAAGGCACATTTACTCCATGTTGAAAGCCACAGATTAAATGTTTCCTTTTTTATACTTGTAAGGAACATTTATCATCACCATGCTTTTATGTGTTTGAACCAACAAAGGGAAAATCAAGTAGACCTTGATCTTCACATTATTGATCTTTTCAAATAGTTAAGGTGGGGTTGATCAATAGATTTTCTAAAGGCATATGAATCGAGGGTGTATCCCTAAAATCAATTTGGGCCTCATGCAACTCTTTGTTTCTTGTGTGAAATCATATGTATAATACATGAATGCTTCGATGGAAGTTTGTGGATTCAAGTGTGCTATTATCCCTTTTCACATACTCAAATTGATTAGTATGTTCATTATCACACAGGTATGAGACAATTGGCGAGGCATATTGGGTATTAGGTTTATGGACTTGTTCATGATGTTGTGATGTAAGTTCGTATTTGAAAGGAAATATTTACTCACAGAACTTTAAACTTTCCTCTATATATTGAGTATTTTTTTTCTAATCAATGATAATTCTGCATGTTCAAAGCTAGTAGAGGCTATCAACCTTATTCTCTTCAAGATTCCACAGTAATTCAATAGGGAAGCTAAGTTTGTAGGATAAAACAGATTATGAATATGATTGTAAAACTTGGAAAATATTAGGTTGAGGGCCTTGATATTCTCTGCTTTTTTCATATTCAAATGGTTAAATCCTTTCAACAACTAATAGGGGTTCTTTTCACTCCCAAAATTTTATCTATGAGTTTCATCACTTAGGATGATTACATTGGACATTTGGGGGGATCAGTTATATTGTTTTGGTTTAGGTATAGATGATTGTATTTGAGGTTGCGCTTTAAATTCTAAGAAGGGTAAAACCTTTCTCCTATGAACAATATATTTTAAAACTTAGAAAGAGAGTCATGGGAATTTTAATATTTTTGAGCTCATACCTAATATAAAAGGAAGGTGGAGGTGGAGTACCATACTTAGAAACTTTGATAGTGTTGGATTATCAATCTCTTTGACCTAGGTTTGGTCCCTCCTTGGTGCGCAAAAAATCCCAATACATCATCCTGACAAAGCAAGGCTCAATCGGCATCACCTGTGACATAGATGTAGTCTCAACTAAGATATGTTTCTATGGGTAACTGCTAGAACTAGATTTCGGCAGTTGGGTGGGGGATTTCAGGTACCTTCGTATTCTACCAATGCACTTGACAGAAGCTGATGGGTGGGGTATTTATAATTATTACACACAGTTAAGCTACGCTACAACTAGCCCTTTGACATGTATTATAACATCAAACCCGGTGCAGCATAAGCACATTCAACAATAACATTGTGACGATAATACATATAAACTCATTCATAAGCAAATACATAAACATATATTCACAACAACATATATATGCAACTCAATAACACTCATCCTTCACACATTTTCCACATTATCTAATGTGGAAACCCATCCTTGAAAAAGTACAAAGGCGCTCTTCATGTGGCATGAGAAATATATGGCACCTTTGGTCTACGCACTAAGAAAAAGACTTTCTTCTAGATATATATTCTTTATCTATACATACTTCCTCCTCCTCTCATGCTCTCTAGTATTCAATTTTCTATTATTTTCTACTTGACTCTACTAATGGTCCACACATATCCTAGATTGACTCCGGCGCACTGAGCTGCAGGTTCTTCAACTCCTCTCTACGAATCAACACACTAACCAACAATACAATCAGATTGTCACTAAATTACCACATGCTACTGAGAGTAGCATAAACAAACCCTCTAGAGGCTAACCTGCATACATCTTGGGTTACTCCTTTTATATATTATTACATGTCGCTCTCAGATGAATACATATAGTTAGCCAATAGGTTATGTTTCCTATTTTATCGACACATGTCAGTAGGAACTAATGACCAGACTTACAAATATGCTTTCATACATGCGCCTTCCACCGAATCTAGCCATCCTCATACCCACGATGTTTCCAAACTGTTGCTTTCTATATGTTGCATCGATGCATGTATTCTAACATGGTTAAATCTATTGCATATTTCCTTTCTGCATTCTTTCCTTCCATCGATGTTCCTCTTCCATCACAGAATCTCTTGTGTCACAAAATATCTTCTTCTTCTGTCACAACTTCCTCTTTAGTTGTATCTTCCCTTAGCTCTTTCTTCTTTGTCTATTTTTTTTCCTCTTCCATCGCATCTTCATTTCTTGCTACTTATTATACCTTATCTTCCTTCCTTCCATGACTAATTTTTTCACAAACCCTTTCCCTTTTTTCCTTCTTCTGTTCTTCCTTATTTACTTCTGTCACAAATCCTTTTACTTATTGTGACCTGAATCTTTTCCATCCTTGAGAGGAATTCGAATTGAATTATGCCTACCTTTCCCTAGGCCCAACATGCCCCCAACAATCACATGTGGATCATCCTGAGTCACACAAATCTATTCTTCCATCTCCTTACTTTTTTTTACTTTACCTTGAAAATCTTGGAAAATTTTCAAGATCTTTGTTGTCTCACATCACACTTTTTCCACAAGGTCGGAACTGAGATGTTCCAATGGTATGATCCTTGATGCTTCCACTCCTCATTTTACTCTCTAATGTACAGGCTGGAGAATGCATGTAACTCTTTCAGCTTCAACCTGCGACTCCTCAACTTTATCTCATTCTTCAGCCGAGTTACTTTTGTCTCAAATGTGCACATCTCTTCTTGGTGTCATGGTTAGAAAAGGATAGCTTCTGCAGGTTTGAAAAAATATATTTCAATACCTTAATTCCTTTTGTCATTGCTGGAACAACCAGTGGAGCCCCGAACGTCTTTGTAATTTTGACCTTTGGTGCATCCGCATGCCTTGGTGGAATGTATGGCAGAAACAAATGTCTAGTTTCAGAGTATTCATCCTCCTTAGGAACTAATGGTAGTGTTGGTGGTGTGGTTTCTTTCTCTTCCCACTTCCTATTACCTATGTGATTTCGATTTTTTGGATGGCCTGTCCAGAAGGACTGAAATTTTCTCAACAATTGGAGAAACCTGCTGTTGTGGTGGGACATACCCTACAATATCTTCCATGATTGGTGTAGGTGATGTGGTTGAAACTTCAGATTGAACAACTGAACTAGTAGTAGAGATCAAATAACCATGCTATGAGTAATTTGCTTCAGCTCTTGAAGTTTCAGACAACAATTGCTATTCTCTCATTCAAACAGAATGAAATGAATTGGGCACAAAGGTTGATATCATGCAACAATTTTCTCCCTAGTCGTTCTTCACATGCACGGGAAATTAATAGAAAGGAATATATCCTTTCAGTCACATGGGTCATTGTCTGTATAATTAAGGAAACATTTATGCACATCGTCGTTTAACTGACACATCGAGTGGTAATTCTTCCATAAATATGGATGTGACCATAAAGCATGCAGTTGAATTTCCTCAGATTTTTTAAATTAATGACCTCTAGTTGTCATATCAAAAATTGATGACATATAGTTGTCTTATCTGTGCTTCTAGTATTTCCTGCGATGGTGTCACACTGATTGTGACATGTCTTCTCTTTTGAAAGGTATTCTTTTCGTGCAATAGACTAAGTGTATTCGTCCTGAATTCCTGGTCTACGCCAGACACCGACTCTCCGAGACTTCGCTTCTTACTACGAAAAATTAATAGTTTGTGAACCAAACTTTTCCTCTTTTTCCTTTTTCCCTTTTTGTGCTTTTCTCTTTCTTTATTCCTTTTTTTATGTGAGAAAGTAACTGCTATCATGATATGGATTCAACCGACTTCCATTCACCAATTCTTGGACCTCAGTTCCACCTAACATTTGCAATTTCACTGCTCCTCCATCAGTGATATTCATGACGATATATGGTCCTAACCAATGTGTATTCAACTTTCCTGGATGCTTGAAAAAATTGTTATCATACATAGGAACAAGTCCTCCAACCTCAAAGTGCTTTCTCTTAATGTGTGGATCATTCCATGCTTTTTACCTTTGTTTTTCAACATTTTGATAAAATCCTGCTACAAAACATTCTTCATCCAGCAACACAAGTTGCAACAATATTTCTTTGACAACATTGACATCTATCATCTCTATGATCGCAATAGTTCTTAAGACCAGGACAACATAATCCATAGGAATTACAAATTCCTATCCATACACCAACCAAAATGTAGTTTCTCCTGTCAATTTCTTACAAGTCGTGCGATATGCCCATAGTACCGCTGGAATTTTTTGATCTGAGTCATTGTTGATGCAAACCCAGCCAACAAAACAAGTCGAAAGGGGTTCCCACTCTATTGATGCTCAACTCATGGCGATCTCCTTGAGCATCGACCCAGATAGTTTTTATCCTACCCAACAACACCCACGAATCAGATGAAGTCTCACCCGAGATGTTTAAGGGAGAGATGTCGAAACCAAGTTTTCACAGAATAGAGGAGGACTATGTGGATCGACAATTCATCAACTTATCTAATAGATCTAGAAAGCTAGTTAATTGTCAATAGGGCTATTCATCATTGTTAGTAACATATTGCATCATCCATTCATAACCAAAACAATCATACCGTTGTGCAAACAGATCCAGACAGATAACATCATTTAAAAGTAGGAAACATTGCATCATAGATCCATGTTGCACATTAAATTCACATTCACCATTAGATCATAGAAACAGTAAAACATAAAAAGATAAAAGGAACAATAATTTAGATAAACTCCCATCTTATCATATTACTTCTACACAATGATTCACAGATTCAAAACAGTTCACAATTCAAACTCCATTCTTAATCCATCCAAATATCTCTCTTCCATATCTAACACTTGCAATTATACTTCTATTTATAGGCTTGCGTCTTTACATTCAATGTCCACTTCTAACTATCTCTTAACCAATTCTTAATCGAACCTACAAAATAATGACCAATATCCGCAAAATATGGTCCAAAGTACAAAAAGTGACATTAAATAGTCTATTTTCTTCCTTGCGCACCCTCTTTCACTTGCATAGTGTATTTTGAGCTTGCGCAGAACTCATGATGCTGTGCAACTAACTTGTCCCAAAACCCCTGCCAACAGGCCCCCAACACAATCTTGTGGTTTTCCCTTAAGCCATGCTTAACCAAACATGGTAAACTCAATGATCTTGGCTTTGAAATCTGCAAGCTACTGAGTTATCGCTCTGACCTGCTCCTTGACCTGTTCAGTAACCTCCTGGGTCACCTTTAGATCATGGTTGACAGGGTTCTCAACCATCTTCACAACAATTTTTGTCTTGCCTTCTTGTGCGTCTTGGAGTGCAGAGACTGCTTTCACCGATAGTTGCGCTCTAATCTCCTGGAACTCGTCTAATTGTGCACTGTGCTACTGCTACCTTTCTCTTGCACTTGCAACTCGCTACTGCAGCTCCTTTAGTTCTTGTGCCTTGGTGATCTACATCATGCATGGAATTGCTTTAAGAAACGTCTTTAGGGTCACAAATTTTTCGTTTGCTTCTTACAACTGTGCTGTCAGTTGCTCTAGCTATTTGTCCTGCATTATGCTACCCCAAACTTGTGTAGTGGCATCTGTGACTTTCTTGGCATCCTGCTCTAACTCATTGAGCTATGTTGTGAGCTCTTTGGTCTCATCCTTTCTCGTGGCTATATTTTCTGTTGGTTTGGAGGACTGTATCAACACGTACAAAATGTTGGTTTCACTATGTAGCTGCTCAACAATAGTACCAATTTTCTTCGCTCTGGCTACCGCACCCATCTCTGCGGTGCTCTCTAAGATATGATGACATGAATCTGCTACTGCCACTTCCAATTCAGCTTGTCTATTCTTCAACTCCTTGATCTCCTTTGTAGTTTTCATCCTAAATTCATTGTGCTCTCTTTTCAGTGCTTCTATCTCCTGTTCCTTGTCTTTTGTCAACTTTTCCTTGGCACAATGCAAATATTCTACCTCTCTTTGCATTAGTTCTTCTTTCTCATGCGACCACAAGTACTGGTCGTTGATATCCTTCTCCCTATTAGCTAACTCCTGGTTGGAAACCTGTTGCATAGATACCAACGTCTGGGTAAACAGCCTCTTGATATCTAAGGCAATGTTCTGCAGCTGCTGCAGGGAGGTATTCAAGTCCTCCCATATGGCGTCAATCATAGTCGAGGGAATTTGAACATTCCTGGCTTGCGACTCGATGTTTATTGACACGTACTCCTGCACAACTGTGCTCTCTGGTACTATTTGCAAAATGACATTATAAACATAATCCAATTTAGTTCTTACCTAGGTGAATCCTTCTTGTGCTTATTTCTTCATTTCCTTTGCAGCGGCATCAGTCACATCATTAACATCCTTGAAAAGTTGGCGCAGTTGTGCTTCCATAGTTGACATGATGTTGATGTTCATAGCTTGATCCAAGTGCTTCTTTGCTTTAATTTCCTGGAGTATGTGTTGTTTTTCTAGGTTAGTAGGTGTCTCTATCGATGATTCATCATCTGATTGGTGGTCATATTTGCGCACATGATCCTTAGGCCCATCCACTGGTTTTTCTATTGAAACTTCTTCTATATTGATCAGTTCTCACCACTCTGTAGGCCAACCATTAATATTTACCTCCAACTCCGTATCAGACACCTTGTACCTCATTGGTACCCATTTCTTGGCAGGGTCTAACCATGAATGAACGTAAATAGCATGGGGTCCAATTGAAAAATGCGCAATCCTTTGATACTTTGTCATATCTTCCTCTGTCGGTCTTGGAAAGTTTACCATTGCCACCTGCAGTGCTTCCCAGTAGATCCATAATTGGATCGAGCAATCTACCATTCTCTTTGTTTCCTTAACCCACCATAAGTTATGATATCTATCACCTTTGCATGCCTCTATTGCTTTGACATCCATCCCTTGGTAATCTTCTGGTTCCATCCAAGATACCAACGCAATCAAAATGAGGAGCCAACTGTATGTAAATGATCTTCCACCCTCCTGTGCATCCTCTGCATCCTCCACTAGTTGGTTCATCAGAAAAAGGGACCAATTCATTTGTGTTCCTTGAGCACATAACTCAACACTGCGACCACCCCAGAATTACATTAAATTGGGCTGTTCTTCCTTACTACCTTACTAGCCAAAATCTTGTCACCAATATGGACCATGTGATCATTGATGCTATCAATGCGGTAGGCTCTCCCGTCGTGCTCTAGAGCATAACTCTTCTTTAGATTCCTTTCCAACTTTTTGTCATTATATTTGCCTCAGATATACTGTGAGGGGTCTGGCCCATCCTTGGGTCGCCCCATTATTACTGAAATCAATTCCACCATGATTGCAGCTGACTCATCTAGTCATAAATACCCACCATGAAAACATGCCAAATTTTTTTTTCACACATGCTTTCCTCTTAGTTGGTCGTCCAAAGAGAGACATATTGTTCAACTCGAGAAATCTAGCTTTGTCCAATCGTCTTTCCTAGTACTGTAGAATGCGCTCTATCGAGGCACCTTCTACTGATATGACTGGCAGATACGGCTCCTTCATGAAATCCTCTAATGCAAGCAAGTCGTCATATTTGTACCTCAGCTGCATCAATGCAAGCACAATATTAGATGTGCATACCATTCTTTGTGGTATCATTGTCATCCTGATCTGGTATCTCTGATTCTTCGTTGGCTTCCTGGCCTGCTGACTAGGAGGGATGCAGACAGGGATGTCCTTGATAGACACCCTGCTCTAGCAACAGATTCCATAACTTCAGGGCTTAACTATGGTGTACCTTCTCCGTGCACCCTCGTGGCCATTTTGGTCCATCGCTTTTGTGATGCTATAGAAATAGGATTCTGTGCTTTCCTCTTCGTTGATGAGCCAACTTGCATACTGGCGAGTTCTTCCTCAATTGCAACTGGTCTAAGAGGTGAATCTCGCTCACTCGAAATATCAATGGTGTCTAGGTTTATCTGCATACCTTACCACATCTCTTCTTGAATTACTAAGCTCACACCCTCTCTGGAATTAGAAGCTTCCTTACTCTTCTCAGCTTTTCTCAACAGCTCTCTCGACAACTCGGTAACTTTGTAACTCAAAGTAATTCAACTCTGCACAATGGTGTCTTCCGACCATAGCAAGATTCCTCTTATAGCACCAAATAAACTCACACTTCATCATTATGACATCAATTTGATCATCATGACCAAATCATTCATTAACCACTTGAATCTGCCGTCGATTCTGCCAACCCAACAATCGTATTTTCCATCATTACACGTCACCTCTACAAGCATCGTTGTTTAACTACTTTAAATGTCTTCATTTATGAGTGATGTAACTTCTTCTCATATCACTTTGGCTATCACAGCATGACCTCCTAACCGCGCTACTATCTCCTACTCTTGCGCAACCACCTGCTCTAGGTGTGCCTTCCATTCATCCATCATCCTATATGTTGTTCAGGACAATGCACCCCTGTAACCTAGGGTCTCTGGGGTTACCAACTTACTAAGACACTTGCAGACAATCAGTTTATGTAGAAATTGAAATAGGAATAGGAAGGAAACTTAGCATACCTGGTTTATGACGGTTGATCCAAGCTTGATCTTATCCTCTTTCAGTCTCTTCCAAAGCTTCCAGGGCTTCTCCAATTCACATGCAAAGAACAAATTCTTCCAGCAATATCTTATATATATATATATATCTATGGTTAATGAGATGCATGTTCATAATAAAACAATTAAAATAATTCATAATACATCATATACAAGAATGAAACAATACAAAGATTGGAAGAAGAAATTTCTTTATTAATGCATAGAGAATGGTGAGATTACAACCCAGCTTCCGAAATAAGGAGTCCTCTGCAAACCAAGGACGCTAAGTTCTACATCCAATATGTCTAAAGGCATACCACCAACATAAATTTTCTCTTCTAAGAATGATTTATTAGCCCCATCCCATGCCCTCTATTTATACATGGGGAAATAGAGAGGTTTCAAAGGTTAGGATGGTGCTAGTTGAGATAGTGATGATTAGGGACTCAATTGATCTCGACTAATAACGATTTATATTTTTTAACATTAAATTAAGGTACACGCGAGTATTAATATAGGAAAGGCACGTATGAAATGCTCCTTTATTTAAGTTAACTTGCATGTTCAATGTACACGTGGGTTGCAATGCAAACACTCGCGTGTGACACGCAGTTTGCAATGCAAATATGGTGTCTGTGCAACCTTAATCTCCAAATAAAAATATATTGAGTTGGTCAGAAGATTATGTATCAATAGTCATGCACATCTATAGTGTTTTGTCTACTTCATTCATATTTGTCCTTTTGTGTCCCGACATATTGGATGTCAGTACTCAGATAGAGAAGTGCCATTTTGGTTGATAACAGATGCCCTCTAATGTGTGAGGTCAAAGGGAAACGATGACTGAAATACATTAAAATATTTTAATATTGGATAACTCAAGTGTCCAAGGAAGTACCTGAAACAAATACATATCAATGTCATATGTAAAATCATATCTGAGGATGCCATGTTCAATATAATGGAACACTATCTCATTTACAATATTTGATTACATCATGTGATACGGGTATAAGACCATGTATATTACAAAGGTGGATCGAAGCCACAATATACAATGATGGGTCTTCAAAATCTGAAAGTTGTGTAACTGAACATAACACGATCTTGTGCAACTTAGGTTATAGATGTGAACCTAAGGTCTTCATCGAAATCGAAAGGAACCAGTACAATCCTTACCATGTGAATAGATGTGCTGAAGTCGAACTCGGAAAGAACTCAATAGAATGTCAGAAAATGAGTGAAACTAACAATTGAAGCAAAGGAATTCACCAATAATGATAGTGAATCTTAGGTACCATCGTCAAATCTCTACGTCTTCGTCTTTAGGAAGTACTGATGAGAAACTGTACTTTGATGAGGAAGGCAATGGATCCTCCAACAGATCACAAGAGTGACTAGGAATTGGATACGGGAAGGTAGACACAAGTAATACTAAGATAAGATAATGATGGAATTAGGATAATAATTAGATGAAAGGATATATCCTTGAGCAGTGAGCATGACACAAAGGTGACCCAAGGCAGCTTTTAACTTGCATATAGAACAACTAGAATTATCTGTCATGTAGGAGACATGATCAGATTCCCCATGTTTAAAGGACAAGTGGAGTAATAAGAAAATCGAAGTAATAGATGAGCTGAACGTGTAAACTGAAACATGAGTATCAGAAAGTTCAGAGAGTGTTATGTTCAAGGATGACATGTTACCACTGTTTATAACCCAAAGAGAGTACTTCTTCCTTATCTTTCTTGTTAAATTTTAATGAGTCCAGGAAAGTCAACTTAGGTCTCTCTTCATTTTTGATAATCTTGAAGAGGGGAGAGAATAATGCTTGATAAAGCTACTTATTCGTGGATTTTAAGAGCCCGAACTAGTACATGCTTGTTGGTGTTTTCATATTTTGAGAGTCTGAAAACTCTGAAGACGACTTCATGTGGGTGATTTTTCATACAATTTAGTCTCCTGAGGCCAGAAAAGAATAAAACAATCCACAAAAGAACTCTCTTGGCTTCTGAAGAAGTAAGGTGCACCTTTTTCGTACTTAGTCAGGAAGATCCGAAAAAGTTTAAATTACCACCTACCCAACGCTCCTTCAAAAGTAGCATACAACCTGAGTTTTATGAGTGTGAAGGAAGGAAATATCACTCGGATAGATCCATTTTATTATGAGAAATGGGGTTTACAACAGTAAAATCGATGCTTTGTTCTTTAGGGTTTAACGAGCATGACAAAGAAATAAAGTACGCTCAGAATATTTTTCATGTTTGGGTCCAGAGCACAAAAAAGAGAAAAATAAGCTCATACCGAGGGTTCCTTTTCCGTAAGTTTAGTCCCTCAAGTCCGGAAAAGTGATAAACCTCTACCTGAGAATAATAATCTTCTCAATTTCAAAGAAAAGAGAGTGCTCATTTTTTCGTATTATTCCACATGGTCCAAAAAAGCGATAAACTACCACCAATGTGGATTCCCATTCACATATTCTTAACGAGCCTGAACGGACAAGTTTACTCAGCAATCAAGTCTATTTTGAGGAGTCAGAACTGGGCCTAAATAAACCCCATAAGGGCGAGGATCCTTATAAAAATGGATAGCTTGTAAAAAGATACCAATATTGAGGCTCAATTTGTCGTGAAAAATAGCTAAGAAGGCTCCCCCAAACCTATGACAAATGCGACATGAGTACCAAAAGATGACAAAGTGATCTAAACTAGAGTACTCATGAAAAGGAGGCCCTATTCATTGAAGAACAATGATGTAGACGAGGTAAAAAGGGTTAAACACCATAGTCCGTGGTCAAAGAGGTAATCCTAGGGTTAAAAACGGATAAGGTACACGGGGACTTCACTTAGTGAACCTCTCACATAGCACGTGCGATCGTGAGATATTAAAGAATACCCTTAATTTCGAGAGATATTGACCCAAAATATTTTTGTTGAAACCCCCTCCCAATACTTAAAACCTCCTCCCCACCCCTTTTTATACCTCAATCCTTATAAACCACCCTACCCACCCCCACCTTAAACACCTCATCCCCCCAATAACTGCAATATATTGGTTTGATTTTTGATAATTTTAAAACCCACAATATGAACTAACGTGATAGGATATTGGCCAACAAGTGAAGTCCCCATGATAAGGTATAGATGCATAAATACATATGAAAGACCCAAATCCTACCCTATATGAGCAGATAACGACTTTTTAAAGACTTAGAACCTGTTGCATTAGGGAAAATACATGTATTAGTTCAAATATAAAAATAATTTTCAAACTATAGACTAGAAACCCAAAAAATTGAATTTTTTTCTATATATAGTTCAAAAATAGAATTAAAACATACCATTTGACATTTTTACCTAATTTGGAAATATTTCACCTCTAACTTGGATTTCTCAACGAGGAAAAATCTATGGATGATTTCAAATTCCGCAAGTGTCAGGTTGGTTAGCGTTCCCCTCTCCTTCATTCCAACCATTATAAATTTCATTTTTGAGCAAATTTTTAATGTTTTGGGCCTGCCCTAGGAAGGTTGCGCAATACACGCGGGTAGGTGACTAAGACAGTCACATACATGCAACCTGCGTGAGGGAAACTCATGTGTGACATGCAACCTGGCTAAAGGATAGTCACCTGTAATGCGTGACATAGAAAATTCTAGATTATGGCCAAAATTGAAAGAATTGGATTGTTTCTAATGATCAATGGTGGTCAATTGAGCAGGTTCAACATGGTTTTAGAGTGGAGGGAACGAGAGCATGAAGACATGGATCGAGGTTCTCTCTGTGATGCTCTGACTTTGCAAGAATTATGACAAAGTGGTTTACTAAATTTCTTCTGCACTTCTCCAATAAGGGCCAATGTCCACTTGCTTGAGCATTTGATCAACTATTGGGATCATGACCTTGGTTATTTTTATCTTCAAGATGAGATCTTGGAGATAACTGTAGAAGCCATGTATTTAATCATAGGGTTATCTTGCAGGGTTTTCCTATGAACCTCGGGGGTACTGGTAGGGATGGTGACCCTATGAGTGTCCAAGACTACGTTGACACTTACTGCACACTAGGTAGTCAGAAAAAGGGATCATGCATCCCAATTGTTCATATCGCCAGCTTTCCACTACATGTAGTGGTAAGCACAATAATGCGAGTTGTAGGATCTTCTTCATTACATCTCACCACTCGGACCCAAATGAGAGTTGCAGTGGAGTGCATATAGGGTACTATGTTCAATTGGTGTTTGGGTATGATCCTGATCATTAGGAAGTAGCTCTCTGACTGTAAGAGAGGACGCTGCAATAATTTTGGATATTCTATCATATTGGTAGCATTCTTCTTTGAGAGAGTTCCTGCCATCATCCCTGTAGTGTCACTTTCATAATTTTCTCCTCTCTAGCCTAGACTGACCAAGTGGGGAGAGGTCTTCCTTCGTCAAGGTGGTGGAGGATTGGTTTAGGATGTATACGATGATGAATTTTATGTGTGGTGGGAGCGGCAGTTTCCTTACTTTGGATTAGATTTCTGAGGAGACAATGATATTTTCCTCCCACTAGGGGGAGTATGGGGAGAGCTAGGTATTTTGATTTTTATGTTTTTAAAATTTTTATGAATTTTTATCATAAAATTATATACATATGTATAATAGTTTTTAATCCATTTTAATGTTTTTAAAATGCAGATATTTGACCTGTACACCATGATGGGAACCCTAGGATGTATGTATGGCCTGTATCAAGTGAGGACCAGGGTTTACTTAGGGTACTCGAGGGAAAGCTGGCCAGGCTCACCCAAAGAATTTTGACTATACGAATTGAGCAAATTCCTGCTATTGTGCAAGAATGTTTCATAGGAATTCCTCCTACCTGGATACACCTCTTGAGAAGGGTAGCCAGGGCCGTTCTAGTTTACAGGGAGGCCAAAGAGGCCGTTGCAGCTGATGACGCTGATGATGCTGGTGATCAGGCCTAGATCTATGGGCATTTTATGGATTGTGATCTAATTTTTTTTTGTATATTTATACAGTTGTGACTGGATCTTAGGATCAAAACTCGACCTATCTATGGAAATATGTTTACACACACACACACATATATATTGCCTGGTTATTTACATGTGTTCCAAATGTATTTATTATGTATATTTTACAAAATGTGTGTTAAATTCCAATCTAGAATATACTTTGCATATGCATCAGTTAATGTATTTTCATTACGCGGAATGTAATTAAATGAAATATAATCGAAATTTGTTTCAAGTAATCTAAACTGCAAAAAATGACGTAACAAGGTATGGTTTTACACCTAATAAGCTCCATTGAGCTGGGAAAACACCAGTTGAGAGTCAAGTCTGACTTCCATATGGGTGATGCCACATGACAAGGCATCCCATAATAATTCAATAACATCCCTGTACTCAAACACATTATTGGTAGCAGGACCTAGGAAAGTGCCCCCAGAGACAACTAGTTGTCCTTAGGGTGAATAGATAACCCATGCAGCTCAAGGCAGGTTACAAGTATGATGACTAGCACCATCCACAAAACCTATGAACCACTCAGCTAACATCTATAACAATCACCAGATGGTATAAGAAACACTGACCAACTAACTATTGTACATAAAATTACATACAAGAAAATACAAGAAAAAGCACTAATCCTAGGCATAGTACTTCTTCAGTATTCGTCGAACAGGTTTAGAATTGAGATAGGTTCAGATTCCATGTTCAACGATATATGGATCTATGCCTAGTATATATGACTAAGCACATGCATCGCGAAATTCCTTTAACAGGGAAGTATATATGGAAACCTCTTCTGAGGAAGAGTTTGCATCAATGTACACATTTTTCCATGACTTCAGGGTTTGCGAAGACATTGATAGGACCAACATATACCACCAGTTTCATGTTGAACTCCTAGTTTTCAATTCTACTTAGCTCTGGAAGAAAGTAGGACCGGTGGTGAAGATATTTACAAATCTTATCTCTCCCACTCATGGCTTCCAAAATGGCTTCATATGAAGGTAGAAACATGTCTAAGCAGTCATTAGAATATAAAGAGTTCTCTGCCCAAGCAGGAAGATACATTTATTCCAACTCCTCTAATACTATAGAAGGAATCGGGATAGAATCCCCAATGGTGTTAACAATATCTTGAGAAGCCACTTCCACTGCTGATAAGGGTACCTCAAGTTCATAATGGGAAGGAAGGACGCAATGATCTGTTCTATCAACAACCATCACGATAGACTTCCCAACATTGGTAGAACCTAAATAGTTTATAGGGGCTGGGATATCAAATGTTCCCATTAACGATGAATACATTCCAACCCCTAAGATCTCATTAGCTGGCCTAATCTGATCAACCAAAGGTACAGTGGAATCATTAGTTTCCAAATGGCCCTTTCGAGTGAAACTGAGTTGGCAACAATAACCAACTTCTCATCGTGTAGAAATACAACCACCTAAAGAACAACTGATGAAATCACACACATGGCGTAAGTATAGCTCTGCCCCAAAATCAAGTCATAGTCCAAAGGAGCATCAATCACCTCAACTTCAATAGACACTGCTTTCCCTGCCAATTTAATCTCAAAATATAGTAGGATACCATGCGGGCAGAAAGACCTCCTGTCGAAAGCAGTAAGTAAGGTGTTTGATGGAACCAATTATGGGGAACCTAAATCCTTCCAGTACGAAAGAGACATAACACATGTGGAAGCACCCTTGTCAAAATTTGTACGTCCAATGGTTTTACCACCATGAATGATTGGCGGTGCATTTTAACATCTTACAGATTGAACTTTTCTATCAAACTCAAGGAATCCATACTTCCTAAAGTTGCTAAAAGGGCATCGTGCTGAGCGATACAAATCTGAAGCACTTCCAATATAGACATTGCATAAGGATTTTGGGCCAAATATTCCACCATAGAGTATTTAGAAGCAACCCTATCGTTTGGATTGTGAAATTCCTTTTTAAAGACACCTTTCAGTATTTTAGGAATTGGATCAGAAATTTTCTCGATCGTGAGAGGGTTGGAGGTTTAACCAACAGAATTACCCCTCTCTTGAGCCTCTGTCTCATAGTTTTTGTTTCTTTTCTAGATCAAGGTACTATATTGTACCATTTTGATATAATTTTGGTCAGGAGGGGCACTAGGAGTGCCCCCAGCTACATTAGAAACAAAAGCTACATTCTGTACTTGGGGAAATGGACCATTCAGGGCAGCTGGTTGTTGGTTTTTAAGAAACTTTTGAGCTTAGTCAATGAGAGTGCATTGATGAGTTAAGTGATCTCCCTGGCACAACTTATAGGGAAATTTCAACTTCTTCTTATCCTTATTTCCCCCGTCAGTATTGTTCGTGGGTTTAGGCTTGTTTTGATTTCCCTCACCTTTCTTCCCTTTATTATTTTTCCCACTGGGCAATTGATTGCCCTTTTGGGAGGATTGCACAAAAAACATTTGCATTTTGGGATGAGGGGACAGCCTTTGCTACCTCCACTATAGACTGCTTGACAGACAACTCATGGATTTCCTTGGCCAGTGACTTTATAGTGGGAGAACTAACTGAACCAACCATGCCATTAGCATGGGGTCCAGGATTGGGTTTCTCGACACTATGGGTATACTGCGGTGCCTCAGGTATGATTTTATATAATGTCCCAGATTGAGCATATATCAAATCCATATGCTAGGCCTTGAGGATGGCCTCTTCTTCAGTGGTTTCCCCCGGTGGATACATCCTTAGATATATAAGGCAATAAATATTTTAGGAACCACTCTAATAAGAAATCGAGGGGGATGGTGGTTTTAATAAGCCTCTTCCGTCTTCGCCACTCTTGGATATGATCCAAGATGTGCATGGATTTGTCTTGCTAAAAGGTATACAATAGGTCTATGCCGGCATCATACCGAACAAGAAGCTGGAAGTGGTTCAGGAACACATTTGCTAAGTCTCAAAAACTTTCAAATATAGAAAAGGGAAATTCAATATACCACTTTGTTGCAACACCAGTCAAAGTTATTTGGAACATCCTCAACCGAATGGTTTTATTGTTCAGTCAGTTGGAAGAGCACCATGAGTGAAAAGTGGTGATATGGGCACCTAGATCTTCACTAGTTTTTCCCTCGAACTTGGGAATGTCCGAGGGTAACTTGCTTGGAACAGGTGGCCATATGGCACTATGCTTCACCGGGTCATTCATCAACTTAGAGAAATATGACAAGTTTAAATTTTCCAGGAATGAAATTTTAGGCCTAACTAGAGCTTGAAAAGCATTGATTTAGGAGGTAGAAGGACCTTCCCCCTAGTTCCCAAAGGTGGGGTTTCTCCCAGCCACTGGTTGTGAAGTAGTTGGACTAATTTGAAATGGATTCCAGCCATAATCCAATGGATTATTTGTGTGCAATGCAGTATAAGTGGTTTGAGCCCCTCCAGATGAAACTAGAGTTTGAAAGATAGGAGCGGGTATCCCTCTACTGAAAAGAGGAAAGGGAGAGCTCGTAAATGGGTTTGAAACCAGGGTCTGGAAACCTTGGCCAAAATCATTCGTGTTTCCAAACTTCATCCCCACATATGCAGGTGTAGGGCCTACATAAGGAGTAGAAGGGGGAATGTGCCCCCCATTCCACGAGAATCCCTGAACAAATGAGGAGGATCCACTAGGACCACTCTGAGAAATGTGCATGAAAGAGGGGGAAGAAAAAGGTGCATTGGGAATCTCAGTGACCAGCCCACTAGAAGGATCTACTACATGGGATGAATTCGGTGATTGGACCGCTCGACTACTTGATGATAAAGGTGTAGTAGATGCACTTGGTATAGGAGTACCAACCAAGATAGGTGGCACTCCTCCAGCCAACATGGCTGAAGTGGGGGTAGAAATACCCTCTCCATAGTTAGCCATAACTCTATTCACGGGAATACCAATCACACGTGAAGTGAAAGGAAGAACTTGGACGATCACAGGATAGTTTAAGTAGGTAAGAGGTGGGTTAAAGTTCCTTTCAAACTCTTCATACTACAACACTTCAATATCTACTATGTTTGTATCAACCTAGTTAGTCTTAAGTTCCAGTTCACCTGGAACTTCGCTTACTCCTATCGGTTCAAAAGAACCGTCAGTATCTAATCTTTTCCTTTGGGGGGTGGTGGAAGCTCCCTTGTAATAGCTGGAGGAAGGTTTTGAAACCTTCTTGAACTTCTCAGAGGTTGGTCCTCCACAGCTAAAAATTGACTCTTCACACACCTAAAGGCCGACTAAATACAGACAAACCACACAACACTCACTAAAAATTTCCTAAAGCCAAATAGACAAATGAGTATAATATATGCCTTCCAGAAGAAATTTGATAGATTGTTACTTGGCGTCCCTGTAGATTTTCTTAGGCACAAGCAGAGGAACCACCCAACCACCCTCCCACACCTTCTACCAGGGTTACCTTCCAAGCCCATCCAAGGTAGACCAGAAATAGCCTTTTGGTATACATGTGTATGAACCCTAATGTCAAAGAGACTAAATGCTACCACAACTACACTGAGAGTTTGGGGGGATAGTTGCAATCCTAATTCATATGCATGGGCAGGGTAGAAAATCCAGAAACCCTTTCAACACCGACACTGCATGGGGCCCAAGAGGTGGTATTGACAGAAGTCCCCATATGCATAAAAATCCTGATCTACGCTCGAACAAGGAATCAGAGGGTAATCTCCTCAGTTTATGTCCTCAAGCGGCCTCGTGCTTAACTCCTGTGTGAGAGGAGCTTCCCAGATACACTCAATATAGAGGAGGATTTACCTAGTTATTGGCTAACTACGTCTGAAATCAAATACTTATGGATAATTAAACTCCCTAGTCCATAAATCTAGCCTAATCTAGTTGGTGTATGAACCAAGAAAAGAGAAACTTACTAGTAATTTTTAATTATGTCGTTCTTTTTAATAGGTTTTTTTTAGTCAAAGGCGGTGGTGTGAAACTTGTATGGTGTTATACACTCGATAAAATAAAGAAAAAATGATGTAATAGCTAGAAATTCAAAGCAATATGCAACTACCAAGACAACTTTTATTTTATTTTATTGTAAGTAAAAGCTGATGAATTTAAAACCAAGCATGAGAACCTAAAAGACTTTTTTTAAGAACTTTTGAATTTTTCTTTGAAAAATAGTGAAAAGAAACACTGAATGCAACCTAATGAAAAAGTATAAAATACTTTTGTCTTTTCTTTTCATACAACTTAAAAAGTTACTATGCAAATGAATGCAAACTTGAGCAAATTTGACTAATCTAAACGTACAGCAGTGAAATGAGGAAAAAAGATCCCAAAGTAACCCACTTCAACCAAAAGGAAGAAACTGGAACAAACCCTGACTGGGAGGAACTAACAAACTTAAAAGCTCGCTAGATCCACAAAAAGAAAAGTGTCAGAATTAGACTACAAGAAGCAGTACATAGCATAAATTATTCAAAGGACTTGATCACTAACCTAGAACACAAGCACTCAAGCTTAAAAACCAAGAAGAAGGGCCACCTACACCCACCAATTAAAGAACACCAAACAAAAAAGATCAAGGAATTAAATAAATCAAGTAAACAATGTGAGGTACAGACCTCAGACTCACATAGTCATGTCATAAATAGAACCCTTACAAGCAATCAAAGGGCCAGAAAAAAAGGGAGAAGCAAACCCTAATGAACCTAAAGAATGCTATAGGAAACACGCAACTATCTATGCAGAAAACCCGTGTACAACACGTGACTGTCCAGAAGGAAACCAGCGTGTACATAGTGAAACACACGACTGTCTATGCAGACAACCCGTGTGTGCTGCTAAAACTTTTTCAAAGAAAAAAATCTAGCATTGAAGGTCCTGAACATGCCAAACTATAAATCAAAGGAAAAAATAGACTAATCACTCCCAGAATAAAAAAAGAAGCAAAGGTTGGTAAGGGAACCTAAAGAATGAACCCACAACAAGATGTACTCCCTAGTGGAGTCTTCAATTCTGTTGTTGAAGACAATGCACCCTTGTAACATAGGTCTTTGGGGTTACCAAATTACTAAGACAATTGCATAAAATCAGCTTATGTATAAATTGAAACAGGAATAGTAAGGAAACTTAGCATACCTGTTTAATGACGGTTGATCCAAGCTTGACCTTCTCCTCTTTCAATCTCTTCCAAAGCTTCTAGGGCTTCTCCAATTCACCTACAAAGCACAAATTCTTCCAGCAATATCTTGTATATATATATATATATATATATATATATATCAATGGTTAATGGGATACATATTCATAATAAAATAATTAAAACAATTCATAATTCATCATATACTAGAATGCAACAATACAAAGATTGGAAGAAGAACTTTGTTTATTAATAAACAGTTAATGGTGAGATTACAACCCAACTTATGAAATAAGGACTCCTATGCAAACCAAGGACACTGAGTTCTGCTGCTCCATGATGTCTAAAGGAATACCACTAGCATAAAATTTTCCTTCTAAGAATGATTGATTAGCCCCATCCCGAGCCCTCTATTTATACATGGGGAAATAGAGAGTTTTCGAAGGTTAGGATGGTTGAGACAGTTGAGATAGTTATGATTAGGGACTCAACTGATCTTGACTAATCATGATTTATATATTTTAACATTAAATTAAGGTACACATGAGTATTAATATAGGAAAGGCGCGTATGACACACTGCTTACTTTAAGGAAACTCGTGTGTTCAATGTACACGTAGGTTGCAACGCAAACACTCGCGTGTGACATGCGGGTTGCAATGAAAATACTCGCATGTGTAACCCTAATTTCCAAATAAAAATATATTGAGCTGGTCAGGTTATTCTATATCAATAGTCATGCACATCTATAGTGTTTTGTCTACTTCAATCCTATTTGTCCTTTTGTGTCCCGACATATTGGATGTTAGTACTCGGATGGAGAAGTGTCATTTTGGTTGATAACACAATCTATTTTTTTTTCATTGCATAGTTCCTTACGCACCACGTGGTTCTAGGCACATCCTATAGGGATTCAACCTGCTACCATTCACTAGATTTGGCAGTTTCACACCATCTAGCTGCTGCAGTTGAACTGCACCTCCTGAGGTAATGAGATTAAAAAGATATGGACCTAACCAATGCATCTGTAACTTATATTGATGCTTCATGAAATTACTGTCGTACAACAGTATTAAATTTCCTTGTTGAAACTATTTGTTCTTTATGTGGCAATCATGACAGGCCTTCTATCGATCCTTCTCGACACGCTGATGGAAATCAATTATAAAGTGGTCCTGTTCACGCTGTATCAAATGCGCCATACACTCTTCTAGGGATGCTTCATCATCCATGCCCATCGTTGCTGTAATGCGTAGACTGGGAACAATGTACTCCATAGGAATGACTGCCTCTTACCCATATACCAATTTGAATGGTGTCTGCCCCATCAATCTCTTGCAAGTGGTGTGATATGCCCACAATACCATGGTAAATTCTTCAAGTCCCATTCATCGCAGTCAATATTACATACCTTGGTAAGCGCATGCTCCAAGATCTTATTGAAGGATTATACTGTCCCATTCTCCTGTGGATGATATGGGGTAATTTTCTTATGTTTTATTATCAACTCCTCCGCTAGTGCACATACTGTGCGGTTGATGAAGTGACTTCCCTAGTCTCTCATCAGTATCCTTGGACATCCAAACCATGTCACAATATTTTCAAACAAGAATCTTGTTGTTGTCGTAGTGGTGCAATCCACAACTGGTGTGGCCTTCGCCCACCTCTTCAAGTAGTCTGTCGTTGTGATTATGTAACACGCACCGGTTCTCTTCCCATGGGGTTGATTGGACCCACAAAATCCACATCCTATTTATCAAAAGGCTGTAAAGTTACTTGCGGTACTAACAACATCTCATCCCATTGTGATAGTTTTCCATTGTGTTGACAGACATCTCAAGTCCTTGCATAATCCATCGCCATCATTGTGTAAAGTGGGCCACCAAATCCCTGCGTGAAGCACCTTCCTTGCAGTAGCACGACCTCCATAGTGTCCACCGGCGACCCCCAAATGTCCTTCCACAAAAATATTCCATTTCTCATGTGGTAGGACACATCGCCTGAAAATATCCTCTAGTCCAAGTTTGTATAAATTCCTAGCAATCAACTGTAAATCCAAATCCTTGACAACCAACTGCTTCTTCTGGCTTGTTGAGAGATATTCTGGTGCGACTACTGTCACCAAAAACTGGATTATGTGGTCATAATAATCATCTGCCATGTCAACTCTGAATAACTGCGCATCGGGAAATAATTCTTCAATATTGGTGGCTTCCTCTCTCGTCTCAACTAGGGACAAATGAACAGGGCCAACATTCAAGTGACCCGGCTTCACAATTATCTCAAAATCAAATTCCTAGAAGAGAAGTAGCTAGCGACAGATTCCCCCCCTGAACACAGGATCATTGACTAGGTACTTCAAAGCATAATGGTCTATAAACATCTTGAAATGACTGCCTAGGAGGTGATTCCTGAATTTTTGTAGCACATATACCATCACCAAACCTTCTCTTTCTGTGGTTGTATAGTTTTTCTCAGCAAATGACAACTTCCAACTAGCGAAAGCGATCGGGTGATCAAGATCTCCTTCACCAAGTTGCGTGGGCACTACTCCCAATGCGACAAATGATGCATCCACATGGACATGGAATTCCTTATTCCAGTCTAGAAACACAAGTATTGGCACCAAAGGCATCTTGGGCTTCAGTATGTTAAAGCTTCCTTGGCATTCTTGACTCCAAACAAACGCGAAAACTTTCTTTAATAATTTCTCCATAGGGGCAGTAATCGCATCATAACCTATGATCAATTTGCTATAATATCCAGTGTTCCCCTACGTCGCCCTAAGCATTTTCACATTCGTAGGTGGCAGCAAGCTCAAAATTAGCGCTATATTCACAGGGTCAACCAACAATCCTTGCTTGCAAAAAATGTGACCCAGCAACATCCCAAAGGGTGCGCATAAAATACACTTTTTTGAGTTTAGCACAATCTAATGTTGTCAATAGCTTTCTAGCATCAGTCATAGGTTTTCCAAGTGGTCCCTAATTAGACCATACAATGTCCAATCATCCATGAAATATTGAAGAAATTTCTGAATAAAATATATAAATGCAGCAACGACAACTCGGGAAAAAATCGCAGGTGCATTCTTCAACCCAAAAGGCATCACTGTGTACTGGAAGCAGCCCAATTCCATAACAAATGTCATTTTATTTCGATCTTCTTTCATGATTCTTATCTAGTGATAACCATAAAATCCATCTGTAAAAGAATACATCTCCTGACTTCCTACTCCTTCTAGCAATTCATCTGTGAATGGTGTCGAAAATGGATCATGCATACAGGCATCATTCAATTTTCTCAAATCGACACAGATCCACACTTCACATGTTTTCTTGTATTGGACCACCATAGGACTGATCCATTCTGATTCTTCAACTGGCTCAATTATTCCAGCATCCAACATCCTATCCGGCTCATCTTTAACCCTTTCCTTGTATCACGAATTCAAGCAATATGACCTCTGTCTTATTGGTTTTGTGTCTAACTTTAATGGAATCTTTATCTCTCCCAAATCACCTAGGATCCCCTTCATTTCCGAGAACTTCATCGAAAACAGATCTTGAAATTTATGCAAGAGATTTGTGATCTTCGCCATGGTTTCTTCATCCCAGTAATCCCCAATACTTGCAAATTTTGGGTTCTCCTCTGTCCCAATGTTAACTTTTCTAATATTCAACGATTGGTTCATGGGATCAGTTGATATATCTGGCACTGTGACATCCCTACTCCCTTCTGTTTCTAGGATATTGATATTACGCAACTCATCATCCTCAGGTCCACCAGACACATTATAACATTCCATCATCGAATTCTTGTGGAAATGCACATGTAGGTCCACTGAATATGCAACGGGTACTATCTTCAACACCACATCACAGATGATTTGAAGTGCGTTATGGATGTCAAGATTGGCATCCTTGAAACTGAAGGTATTAGAAAAGTAAATTGTCATCTCCTCCCATGTAGCTATTTCTCTTTGCAACTCCACCAATATGTACCATGACCTCGGTAATTCATCCAAAGTGTTAACAATGGAATGGACCCATTCATCCTTTGGTTGTGATGCCCATAGAGTCTGACATTCTGCCAGATGACCACTGGGGTCATTCTTCCCATCGTACTTTCCAGCGTGATATATTTATGTGTCTCTTAAGTGAATTGTCATCAGTCGTTGAAACTATGCCCATCCATTAATTTTCTTCTTATGAGTCACCCACCAGCATGTTGGAGTAGCCTTTAGTGCTTCCTCCAGCACCAAAAATCACTGTGGTTCTGATACCTTTTATTCAAACTCCATTAAGAATGCAGATAGCTTAGGAAGCCCCTCGTAGATCGGTAATTCGATAGTCTCAGTTGTGACATGGTAGAACAACTGCGTGATCAGACTACACTTCCCGAATGACACCTCATGCATGCAATTTTGCCTATTTTGTAATGCATCATCAGAATCAGAAGACTCAGAACTAGCACTGTGCCAACCAAGTTCTCCATCAATAGTTGGGTGGATGTAATCCTATGAAATGTTGTATGCATTATCCCATCCCATGACAAATTCATATTTCACTGGTTCAATATATCTCCACCCTTCATTTGGATCCATAGGAGCGATGACTCTGATGTCATGATTTTTAAATGTCATCGTCTTTTTCTTGAAGCTAACTGCTTCCATACTATCATTGGCCCATCCAATCCCTAGAAATGCGGGATAGTATCCTCTGCCATAAACAAGTTCAATCACATTAAAAATCAATGTAGGTTTTCATACCTTCAACATCTACGACGAGGTTCAGCACACGTCTGATTGGTTCTTATTTTGCCTCATTAGATAATCACAGCTGCACAAGGGACCAACACCACATCGGCCTCCCCATTTTCTGCCATGTCTACTTTGTCAGGATATTCACATATGAGCCTAGATCTAGAATGACTTAATCTACTTCATAATCCCCAATATGAATGATCATGCACATCTCTTTGCTTGTATTTTTCTTATGCAAAGAGTTCACCGTGGAGTCCTTCTGCTCCTTAGCCGGGCAATGTAACATGTTCTCAATATCAGCAAGAGCATCATGATCTCTTTCCAGTGACAAGCATCTCTCAAAGAATTTTTGCAAAATACCATGCTGCCTCAATGGTCCTGCCTCCAATGAAGAATCGAAAGTAGAGGGAATTTCATAAACATGTGATTTACCAAGATTTCTTCCAATCGCATCCTGTGCTTCAAAGAATGTATCTTGCTCAGTATTAATTTCAAATGGCACCTTATTCTTTCCAGATAATCATACCTGTAGCCGCAGACCATCCTCTCCGATCGCCCCACCTCCACGAGTGATGATAGCAACATCGACATCCTATTTTCTAGGCTCTACTGAGATGGTCACAAGTTTTGACCCTTGATTTTGGTTCGTCAGCGGATTTTGATTCATTGATGGATTTTGGTTCAATGGCGGGTTCATGGGTTGATTCACAACCTTCTTCTAAAGTGGAATTTGATTTTGACCTTGGTTCTTTAACTGATTCTGGTTCTGGAGATGATTTTGATTCTGCAACTAGTTTTGATTCTACAACTTAGGAATGTTTCCTTCCTGCCATCTTGCGATTAATTGTGGATAGTTCTTGATAGTGTGATCGATTGCAGTATAGTATGTACATGAAAAATGAAATTGTGGGAAATCTCTCTAGTAGTGTCTGAATACCCCACAATTGTAACATTGGACAGGTCCACAACCTCGTCCTCCTCCTCTTCCTCGGAATCCTTCGAGAAATCCTCCTTGTTTTTGGTACTGTGGCTGAGCCAATTGCTGCGGCGGGGGATTCAATTTTTGTTGAACGTAGTGCATTTCCTGAACATACTGTGGTTGTGGCGTAGCCATCGACATCTGATTATACTACGGCTATGGTGCTAATTGTGGTTGCGGTGCAAAATGTGGCTATGGCGGTATGAACTACATCTGTGGTGGCGACACATATTTTGGTTGTGGTGGTGGCTATGCCACTTATGACTGCGGCTATGATTGTTGTACTACATGATGATATTCACCCTTCACATAGTATGATTCATATGTCCTTTCCTGAATTAGGTCATATGCATGCCAATATTTATTTGGGACTTCTCCCATAGATCGACAAATTGATCATTATAGGTTAGCTAGATTTGTCACCATCTTCTGCATATATCCACATTCCTCATCTGGATTCCCATAGACTTGGCATATGTGGCACCATGGTACACTGTTGCAACTCAATGGGTGTGGTGCCCTAGATAACAGATAATTTCGGAAATCAGGGAAAGTATCTTTGGTGTGTCCATCCACGCGACATCGAGTGCACCGAATATCTTCACGATTCTCTTTCACCTTCTTAATGTCCTGTAACTGAAGTGTCAAGTTCACCAGCTGCACCTGAATTTGGTTCATGCCAGTTGCACTTTCTCCAAAAGGAAAAGCCTCCAAATTCATTGTGATCTCTAGAGCCTTCCTCTGTGTCCCAATCTTTTGTTGCATTAGCAGTTATCAGATATGAGATACCAACGCTATGATAAACCATTCTTTGTGTTGAACGTCTCTGAAATCGAAATTGACTCTTTCCATCAGTGTCTTAAATATTTGGTCGAAGTCCCAAATGGTATCATTGGGAACTTACTTAATCTCCTTTAAATCTATAATATACTGTGATTTAGATTTGGGATTTCTGAATTCTTCAATTAGTCCTTTCCTGAATTCATCCAATATTTTGCAGGGGTCCCCGTAGGAACTTGTATAAATTCCATGGACCAATCCAATGCACGACCCCAAAGAGTGGTCACCAACTGACCCTTCTTGACATCATCGTCGATATTCTATCTGATAGTACACACTGCCTCACATAGAAGCCAGTACTGCTCGGGATTGTTGGTCCCATTTCCATGGAACAAAGGTAACTTTGTGTCATCGCTCGCCATCCTAGACCTTCTTCCTACAGATGCTACTCTACTATTGTATTGTTGTTGGCACGTCGGACAGGTCGACGTGGAACTCGTGTGTCTTCCTAAATGTGGAGTAGTGCCCAGAGGTGTGGGAATGTTGCTACTGGGGTTTGATCTTGTTTCTATCCTCAGTGTAGCCTGGGCCTGGTCCTCCTCTTCATCACTATAGTTTCGCTTCATCCCATGTGGCCTTCCTTTGCAATCTTGTGTTTCAATTGCAATAGGACCTTCCCCTATCCTCTACCTCTTCTCTTGTCAAAACCTTTCTCCTCCTCTCTTAAGACCACTTTCTTCATCGGATTCCCTCATAGTCTCATCGAAACTTGCACCCATATCCTCTTATCTTTCCATTCATCTCACCCCTTTCGTCGCGGTATCCACAACCTAAGCACACCAGATTTCTACTACTCGAGGTGTAACTTTAGTATTCCCTTTTCATAGACAAGAATCTTAATCGATAATTGCAGAGACAATAGGAACCTACCTCGTGGTCCATTGAAAAATTCCCTTTTTCGTACTTAGTCGGGAAGGTCCGAAAAAGGTTAAATTACCACCTACCCAACACTCCTTCCAAAGCAGCATATAGCCTGAGTTTTACGAGTGTGAAGGAACGGAATATCACTCAGAAAGATCCATTTGATTACGATAAATGGGGCTTACAAAAGTAAACTCAATGCTTTGTTCTTTAGGGTTTAGTGAGCATGAAAAAGACATAAAGTACGCTAGGAATATTTTTCATGTTTGGGTCCAGAGCACGAAAAAGAGAAAACTAAGATCATACCAGGCGCTCCTTTTCCGTAAGTTTAGTTTCTCAGGTCTGAAAAAGTGATAAAACTATGTCTGAGAATACTCTTCTCAATTCCTAATAAAAGAGAGTTCTCCTTTTTTGTAACTATTCCACATGGTCCGAAAAAGTGATAAACTACCACCAATGTGGATACCCATTCACATATTCTTAACGAGCCTGAATGGATAAGTTTACTCGGTAGTCAAGTATATTTTGAGGAGTCAGACTTGGGCCTAAAGAAACTCAATATATTTCCTATGAATTTTTAATGAGTCTGGAAAAGTCAACTCGCGGCCTCCTTACTGCTTTTAACAAGCTTGGAGGAGAGCAGAAAGAATGCTCTAAATGCGAGGAGATGAGTGTCAGAGGCAAGCAAAACTAGTTCCAAGCGCAAGGAACAAACCTATGCATAATGCAAAGAACATGAGTAAGATAAAGACACTCAGGGAACGTCTTCTCAAGGTAAAGGGTGTCAAGCTGCAAAGGAAAAATGATACAAGGCTTGGCAACAATGAGAACTGTTACCACCTAAGTTGTACTTAGTGGTTTTTTATCAAGTGAGCCTGGTGAACCGGACAAGGATAACTTTTTTGGACTTCAGAATACCTTCAGTCTTACTTCTGGGAAGATTTGTTGTACTATATCACATGTTCATACCCCATGGGGGAATTGTGATAAATGCTATAGCATGATAGTGGCTGTAAAAGATTTAGTCTATTAGACTTTATTTGTCAATCCGATCAGCCCAGGGTGTTTTTTTTCCTTGGTTATTATTGGTTGTTGAATAAACGACTGATAATTTCTGAGTTTCTCACTCCATACCTCCAAATTTGGGGTGGTCAGCTTGGCATTTAGGCCTATTGAGGTTATTAGAGTCTATGTGTCAACGTATAAACATGCTACGCATCATGGTTGAATCATATGAACATGTCTAAGGTCCCCCTAGGTTTTTTCAACTTTTTTAAATTTTTAATTTTTTCAGTGTTTTTTATTAAAATTTAATTTTTCCAAAACTTAGGCTATTTTTTAATACTTTAATTGGAAAAATTGGTTTTGTAATAAAAGTCGGCCAAATAATCAGTTTCAGTCATGTAGGTGCTCATTTTCAAGCTAAAAGCACCATGTAAACCCATGGACCCGTTATTTCCTAGTTTTGAGTGATTTTCCATCACTCAGGTCAGAAAGCCCCAAAAAATCAATTATTGATTATTTTAATTAATAAATTGATGAATAATGGAGCAAATCCAAAATCCTAGATCTGTGGATTCTCAACCGATTTGATTGAAATCAGTCAGATTTGAACCAGATTGATTGGATCTAACAAATCCTTGACTGAAGGAGGTGATCTGGACAAATCCAGAGTTGAAATTCAACATCCTTTATGGGGAATTCTGCCCTCCCTCTCTCCTCCACATGTTTTGTCTCATCTTGATGAGTTTTGGTGGATGCTTCAGTCAACAGGTTGAGGTGTCAGTCAGATCATCCCTCAGTTAGATCAGCCCCCGATTGATAGTTGCACTCAGTGAGACTCAGATCTGGCTCAGCTAGATACAAATCAGGCATTGATGGACTCTCCTTCAGCTACAGTGGTATATCTCCTTGGGATTTGTGCCCCCTGGGCTGGATCTCCATTTTTTGTATAAATAAAGCTCAGGATGCCTCTTCCAAGCTAGTTAGAACTGGGATTGAGGTGTTGTTGCTCTTGTACTGTATTGTTTATTATTCTGGAATAAAGAAGCTTTGGAGGCAAGATCTATGGTGTAATGCTCTTCATGTGTGGATGGTGATTGTCAAATGCTTATGAGGTATAATCTGTGTCATTGCTTTTGCTGGTTAATTGTTGGCCTTGAAGGAGAGAGCTCCCTCCTGTTAGGGTAAGAGTTCATTCTAGTTTGATTTATGCTCTTATTGCTGCTTATTTTAGATCTATTGGAGTTGTATGTATTTTAATTTTAATTGCATGCTTTCCAATTATCTCTTCCAGCAGCACCTATGTTTTAACCATCTGTTTGTGCAAGGATTTCTAAGTCGCAGGTGATCTCATTTGTAGAAGAGGTTGAGCTGGTTTGCATCTTCCTCATCTTAAATATCTTCTGAATGACATAGTCCCTCGGTGTTCCACCAAAGTAGAATCCAAATCCCTACATTCCTAGGCTTCAAACACTCTTTCTCTCTCTTCCTCCTTCAAAATATTAATTTATCTTCAAATTGGTTACTTTTAAAGAGTCTTATTGCTTAGATCTGTCTCATTAAGAAAATTACATATAGATCTAGTTAGTAAGATCCTTTCTTAAGTTTAGATCTCAGTTCCGTTTTGCATATAAAGTTATATTTTAAGAGATCTAGCTGAAATTATCCTCTTTTTGCCAAGCATTTTAAAGAAAATTTGTAGCTTGCTTTTAAGGTAGTTTCATTTGCTGTACTTTAAAGTTTCATATTCTGCAATAAAATTGCACATCTCATTGGTTGCCCAAAAATCAAGCCAAGATCCCAAGGAAAGCTTGCTTTCCTTGGTTCCTTTTTGCAAAACTAGATTACCCCAACTTAACAAAATTTTACTTAGTTTTTTTTTGGTAACTAGTGTAGTGACCCAAAACACTTTCAAAGTGTGTTTTGGCACATTTGATTTTGATTGTTCGCTGCTTTTTAGCAGGTCTAACAAAAAATAGAAGGAGACTCTGCCCAATTTCCAATTCTTGGATGAACCAGAGCTTCCCGGAAGCTTCCCCCACCACTGTGTTTTAATTCTAGCTTGTTACAAGCTTATTGTAAACCTTTGGATCCTAGATAACAAGGACCAAAGTGCATCAATTTTAATTTTCTGATATTGTAAATCGTTGCTAATTGTAACACCCCGGTTTTGACCCCGTTGCATTAGATGTATATGATGTATATATTGTAAATAATCATGGTACAGAGAAAAAGGCCAAGGCCCCACCATCGATTGGTTATGCTATGTTTCGGATTGAAATTGTCACCGATGGTATATCAGGGCATGCGACATACATATTGAGTTTTTTCATCATGTAAATATGCATCTTTAATTAAAATAACCCAACCAGCTATGTTCGCGGAAAATAAATTGAGAAGGGGCATGATTCTCATAAGGATAAGGGTGGGGAATGTCCAACCTTGAGCCATGAGGGAAAATCCATGGGTCACCACTCTATTTTGATTTTCCCATCTTCCTTGTTTTATCCAACTACCACCATTGAAAACTGCTACTGTTAGTTGGGGCAGTTATGGATGGGAGTGGAGTGTGGCAGAACTGTCAGTCCATGCCCACATGCACACTCCACCGGCTAGTTGACCCTCGCGTTGGAAGAAAAAACCAACCACCTCCATCACTCATGCACTTCTGACTCTCCACTCTCTCCTATGGTTGGGTGGAACATTGCAGCGACGTAGCTAGTTGCAGAACGAGTTCTCCATAAGATAAGTAATCTTGTCTATATTACTTCTGCAATCCTATTTACTGTTAATGAATGTGATGAACATGTTGAATGCTTGTATGAATGTATGTTTGCTTCCGCTGTATGATAAATGATCATGTATGCATGTTCTAGTTCAAAGCATTTTGTTTTTCAGCATTTTAGTATTTTTATGAATGCACATGTTCATGGGGCTGGTTGCCCGGATGGTTAATGCCATGGTAGCGTCCTCCTCGCCGGTCGGAGGGTAGGGGACGCTACAGTGTGGTATCAGAGCTCATGTTGCAACATGGGCCTAAATGAGCCATGAAGGATGTAGTGACAGAGGTAGGATTTATTTCTGCCCAACAAAGATCAAAAGTTATGACAGAAAGCTTCCACAAATTTTCCTAAGTGTTTGAACTGTCGGTTCATCGGAACACTTAGTGGGAAGGACTTCTGATGTAGCGGAGAGCTAAGCGGAAGCACACCCGACGGAGGATAGTTGGAAGGAAATTTGTGGAAAATTTTCTAAGTGTGCAACATCCGTCGACAGAAGATAGATGTTGGGTTCACCGACACCATGGAAGAATTTAGCAGTTTGTCAGTCTGCCGTTGCGGCTACTGGAGGGACTAAAATGTCGATGCAGCAGTGTTAGTGGTTCTGATTGCTGACAGTAGGAAAGTTTCAAAATTTGGTTTAAGTGTTGAAATCATCGACAGAAAATAGTTGATCGAGCACCCACCGTTGCGGATGGCTAGAAAACTACGTGTCCGACAGGTAAGGCCTCCGACCGCCGACGCCGTGAAGAAAGAAAGTTTAAAATTTTTTCTAAGTAATGAAAAACATTGGCCACCAGAAGAAGAAAGCGGTTCGTGCGCTAGCCATTTCAGAAGCCTAGAGCACTAGCCTTTTGACGGGAAGAGACTGTCGATATCGATCAAGCTATGCCTCAGCAGATTAGGTCGCCGATCGAAAGAAGATCAAAGATGATGGATCGCCGTTGCGGCTGCTGATGGAATTATTTCGTCGACGAAAAGAAGAGAATTGAGCCAATCAAGCGGCGAAAAGGAAGACTAAAGGGGAAAATTTTGAAAATTTCTCTAAGTCCTGGAATCATCGGCCATCAGCGATGGTTAGTTGAGCACATTTCCGATACCTAGTTAATTTAGTTGCCGATGAGCTACATCGGCTGAAGTTAGTGGATTGAACGTCCGCCGTTGCAGCTGTTTAGTGGACTATCCTTCCAATGAACAGTGCACCCGATCGCCGATACATTGGAAGAAGCTAGTTTTTTTTACCGTCGAAATGTCAAAATGTTAGTCGGGATGAAACTTGATCTTGTACAAGGAAATTTTGAGTTTCTCAAGTGGGATTTCCTAGCAGATTTCGACTGTTTTTCAGTGGGATTTTCAGCTATTTTTCAGTGGATTTTTAGGGATGAAAAGGAGAACAGTCGCAGCGATCTTATGCACTAGATTGAGCAAAAATTCAAGATTTACAAGGGGGCAATCTCCCTTGACCCCCGTCATCGCCCTCAGACAGATGTTCTTTGATGAAGAAAATCTTGTGTTGGGAAAATTTGTTATTTTATGATTATTCCAGGAGAAGGTAAGTAATTCTAATTTATATCAATGTTATGCATCTAACAGTTGTGTTACTAACACGTTTGTAGAATCATAGTCACCTTCAAGAGCAGTATTCTAGGTAGTGCATCTTGGTAAGCAAGTGGTGGTTCATTTATGAGAACCCATGATGGATATGATGCTCGAGATTCTTACGAGCGTGCACATGATGCCATGGGAGGAAATGGCCATAACGAAAACAATGACATAGAGTCTAATGGAAGGAGATTCCAAGGGACACCATCAGATGTTGCAGCCACCATGAGAAGCTTGATTAAAGCCCAGGAAGAGCAGCATCAGTTGAATGCTGCAATGTTGCAGAGTTTGACATACTTGCAAAGAAAGATAGACTCTGGACGAGGTACAACAAGACCAGAAGGTAGTAAGAGAAGTACTAGGAGAAGGAGAAGGACTTCTAGTGGATCATCTGACTCTGAAGAATCTAGCGGGGATTCAAGTTCTTCTTCCCATAAGAGAAAAAGAAAGAGACACCATAGGGATTGCTCTCAGGATGAATTTAAGAAAGCTAAACCTCCTACATTTGATGGTGAGGTAAAGACTAGACAAGAGGCTGAAGCTTGGCTTCTTGGGATAAAGAATTACTTTCAAGTACATGATTATTCAGGAAACATGAAGGCAAGAGTTGCCATATTCAATCTGAATGGAAGGGCATCCATTTGGTGGGAACACTTCAAGCAAGTAAAGAGGATTAGTGAAAGGAGACTTAAGTGGAAAAAGTTCAAGAAGTATTTCAAGCAGAAATACCTCTCTGACAGGTATTATGATGACAAGATTAAGGAGTTCCATGAGCTGAGATTGGGACAGCGGACCATGGAATAATATGCAAATAAATTATTGGAGCTATTGAGGTATGTCTGGTACATCAGAGATGAAAAAGTGAAGGTCCAACGTTTTTTGAGTGGATTACCTCAGTCTTACAAAGATAGAATTGAGTTTTATGAACCTAGAACTCTTATGAAGCAATAAGGAAGGCTAAGTATTGCTATGAGTAGAGCAAAGGTAAACTGGATTACCATAAGGCATGGAGGGACAAGAAGAATGAGAAGTCTGACCAAATAAAGAAAGGTTTCAAACCTTCTAGCTTCAGGAATCAGTAGAAGCAGCCATCCCAAGTTGTGAGTAAGCCAGTTGGAGTGACAGGAGAAAATCCTAAGGATCCATAATAGAATAGAGGACCACTCCAATGTTGGAGGTGTGGAGGACCCCTCATGTGTAGAAATTGTACACTCAAGAATGAGAGTGCAAGACCGGCTTATAACATTCAAGAAGCAGAAATAGTGGGTCAAGTAGCAAGGGAAGTCCCTAGGATTTATGCAGCACTGGAGGACCGTCAAGCAGATCACTAGTCAACTGTGGTTGAAGTAGAAGGTAATATTGTTGAACAATCTGTTTCTATTTTGATTGACCCTGGTTCTACTCACAATTACATTACTCCTAGAGTAGTGGAGATTTGTTCTTTTAAGAAGGTAAAGCATAGAAAGTCTTGGTTAGTTCGGCTAGCCACTGGAACTAAGAGAAAGGTCAGTGAAGTGGTAGAGAAATGTCCATTGGTCATGAATGGATTGGCCACTTGTGTAGATCTGAATGTTCTACTGCTTGGTTCCTATGATGTTCTCATTGGAATGGATTGGTTAGAAGCTCACAGGGTGAAGCTTGACTGTTACAATAAGACTTTCGAATGCATGGATGAAGAAGGAAACCCGGTAGATGTCAAAGGTATTCCGAAGGTGATTTTAGTAAGGTAGATTTCAGCAATGCAGTTGAAGAAGGAATTAGAGGAATTTTGGGGTCTAAAATGGGCCTCCTAAGGAAAATAATAAAATAATAGTTAAAATAATAAAATAATATTGATTAATTTTGGAGGAAGAAAGAAAAAAACTACTTTTTGTGTTCATATTTTCGACATATCTCCCTGTTTTTTTACTCAAATTGCGATCGAGAGAGCTCATTGGATGTGGAATTTGATTCCGCATCCAACGAGTACCCACATTGCATAATTTTGATGGACCCCGCTACCCCAAAAACAAGAAATACCTGAAAAAACATGGTGATGATGTGGAATCAAATTCCGCATCCAAGGAGCTCTCCCGGTCGAAATTTCAATAAAAACACAATGAGATATGTTGAAAATATGAACAAAAAAAGTAGTTTTTTTTAATGACAAATATGTCAATTCAACCATTATGGTTGACTTATTTTATTGAAATTCTATTGGTTCTTGAATTCCAACTCACAAAAACTTATTTTGGCACGTTTTCTTATAAGGCCCATTTTAGACCCCAAATTTCCTCTAATGTCTATAGAAAGGGTTTCCAGTTGTATGCAGCTGATATTTTGGAGGCAACAAACGATGAAACTCTGAGGTTGGAGGACTATCAGGTGTTACAGGAATTCAGGGACGTGTTTCCTGATGAGATTCCAGGGCTTCCTCCAAAGAGGGACATTGATTTCACAATTGAACTTGTGCCAGGAGTAGCACCGGTGTCCAAGGCACCCTACAAGATGAGTACCGGAGATGCTAGAATTGAAGATGCAACTGCAAGAGTTGTTGGAAAAGAAGAATATCCGGCTGAGTGTGTCTCCTTGGGGAGTATTAGTCCTGTTTGTAAAGAAGAAAGATGGTACACTTAGGTTGTGTATTTATTACAGGCAATTGAACAAGGTTACTATGAAGAATAAATATCCTTTTCCTAGGATTGATGACCTCTTTGATCAAATGAGGGGAGCAAAGGTATTTTCCAAAATTGACTTGAGGTCTAGTTACCATCAGGTGAGAATCAAGGATGAAGAAATTCATAAGACAGCCTTTAGGACAAGGTATGGGCATTATGAGTTTGTAGTGGTACCATTTCGTCTCACCAATGCACCAGCTACATTTATGTGCCTTATGAATAGTGTCTTCAGTAGGTATTTGGACAAGTTTTTTCTTGTTTTCCTTGATGAAATTCTTGTTTATTCTAAGAATGAGGAAGAGCATGAAGAGCATTTGAGATTGACATTGAATTTGCTCAGGGAGCATCAGCTGTATGCAAAACTGAGCAAGTGTGACTTCTATAGAGATAGAATTTAGTATTTGGGTCACATTATCTCAGAGGAGGGTATATCTGTGGACCCTAAAAAGATTGAAGCCATTATGAATTGGCCTACTCCAAGAAATGTGACAGATGTAAGATCTTTCATGGGACTTGCAGGATACTACCGGAGGTTCATTGAGGGATTCTCCAAAGTTGCACATGCCATCACTTCTTTGCAAAAGAAGGGGATGAAGTTCGAATGGACATCTAGGTGTGAAGAAAGCTTCCAAGGATTGAAGAATCTTCTCACCAGTGCACCAGTATTGAAAGTTGTAGACCCAGAGAAAGATTTTGTGGTGTGTACCGATGCATGCGGACAAGGGCTTGGAGGAGTCCTTATGCAGGACAACCACATGATATGTTATGAGTCAAGAGAGCTGAAGGAACATGAGAACAACTATGCCACTCATGATCTAGAGCTTGCAGCCATAGTACATGCCCTCAAGATGTGGAGGCATTACTTGATGGGTAGAAGATTCAAGCTCAAAATAGACCATTGTGGTCTGAAGTATCTATTTGATCAGCCTACTCAGAACTCTAGGCAAGCAAGATGGCTGGAATTTTTATGTGAATTTGATTTTGAAATCAAGCATATAAAAGGGAAATATAATAAGGTAGTTGATGCACTCAGCAGGAAGGTACAGGAAATGCATGTGGCATCTCTTAGTATTTGCCAATCAGATTTGAGGTAGCAGATTGTTAGTCATACTGCTGGAGATGAATTATATGAGCAGGTAAAAGACAAATTGCAACAGCAAAGTCTTGAGAAGAGGTATGAGGGATATAAATTGGAAGAAGATGGACTTCTCACTTATAAAGGTATAATTTATATTCCGAATGCAGTAGGTTTGAGGAGAGTTGTTATGGATGAAATCCATCAAGCTCCATATTTTGGTCACCCAGGATACCAAAAGACCATTGCTACTGCTAGAAAGCAGTACTTTTGGCCAAGAATGAAAAGGGATATGGCTGAGTACATTTCAAGGTGTATGAAATGTCAACAGGTAAAGGTTGAGCATCAACACCCTGCAGGTTTGTTGCAGCATTTTCTAGTTCCAGAATGGAATTGGGAAGTTATTTCCATGGATTTTATTATAGGATTTCCGATGACTTGGGGATAGCATGATTCCATCATGGTTGTGGTAGACAAGTTGACTAAGGCAGTGCATTTTATACCAGTTAATTCTACGCATAAGACTGATGACATTGCAAATATCTTCATGAAGGAGATTTTCAAATTGCATGGATTGTCGAAGGCAATAGTCTCTGACAGAGATGTCAAGTTCACTTCCAATTTTTGGACGGGGTTGTTTGCAGATTTGGGTACAAAGCTAAAATTCAGCACTGCATACCATCCTCAGACAGATGGGCAGACAAAGAGAGTTAATCAGGTGCTTGAAGACATGCTTCGCATGTATGTGATGGACAAACCAACCAGGTGGGAAGATTACTTGCACTTGGTGGAGTTTTCTTATAACAATGGACATCAGGCATCCTTGGGGATGAGTCCGTATGAAGCTTTGTATGGAAGAAGGTGTAGGACACCTGTTACTTGGGATAATCCAGTGAATAGAGTTGTGCTTGGACCGGAATTGCTCAAGGAAATGGAGCAAGAGGTTATAAAGATCAAGCAGAATCTGAAAGTAGCACAGGACAGACAGAAAAGCTATGTTAAGCATAAGGTGAACAGGGAGTTCAGTGTTAGGGATGATGTTTACCTTCGAGTGAGGGAAAATAAGAGTTCCTTGAAGCTTGGAAGTTGTGCCAAGTTATCACCTAGATACTGTGGGCTGTTTGAAGTGCTTGAAAGAATAGGGCCAGTTGCATATAGACTTGCATTGCCTGCTAGAACTAGAGCTCATAATGTTTTTCATGTTTCTTTGCTTAAGAGATATGTACATGATCCTAACAATGTGATTAATTGGGATGTGATTCAGGTGGAACCCGAGGGAGAGTTCTGAATCGAGCCAATGCGCATCCTCAACAGGAAGGTCACAAAGCTCCAGAACCAGGCCATAGGTTAGGTAAAGGTGCAATGGGAGCACTACAGACCTGAAGAGGCTACATGGGAGCTGGAGGATGACATGCGATTAGCACATCCATTTTTGTTCAATTCTGCAAAACACTGAGGCGGTACCAGTGTAGCATTTTGTTCAAATTTTGTAAAGCACTGAGGATAGTGCTATTGAAGGGGGAGGGGAATGTAACACCCTGGTTTTGACCCCGTTGCATTAGATGTATATGATGTATATATTGTAAATAATCATGGTGTAGAGCTAAAGGCCAAGGCCCCACCATCAATTGGTTATGCTATGTTTCGGATTGAAATTGTCACCGATGGTATATCGGGGTATGCGGCATACATATTGAGTTTTTTCATCATGTAAATATGCATCCTTAATTAAAATAACCCAACCAGCTACATTCACAAAAACTAAATTGAGAAGGGGCATGATTCTCATAAGGATAAGGGTGGGGAATGTCCAACCTTGAGCCATGAGGGAAAATCCATGGGTCACCACTCTGTTTTGATTTTCCCATCTTCCTTGTTTTATCCAACTACCGCCATTGAAAATTGCTACTGTTAGTTGGGGCAGTTATGGCTGGGAGTGGAGTGTGGCAGGACTATCAGTCCATGCCCACACGCACACTCCACCAGCTGGTTGACCCTCGCGTTGGAAGAAAAAACTGACCACCACCATCACTCACGCACTTTTGACTCTCCACTCTCTCCACTGTCTGTTCATCTTCACACATAGGTGGAGTTGTTCATCCTCACATAGGGACGGTAGTCTGTTCGTTTTCACGCATAGACATCTATTCTGTTTTGATCTCACGCAGCCAAGAGGGGAGCCGCTTATCAGCTATCATTCGCATTTTCCATAGAGTGGAATCGAGTGTGTTTTCCCTCTGTATTTTCGGGTCTGGTGCAATTTTCCCTCACGCCTAGGTTGGGAGTTTGTATCTTCTTCCCCAGTGCTGCCTATGTAAGTCTTTTTCGATTGCTTCGTTGTCTAGGACAGACTGTTGTTTCCCCATGTTGTATGCTGTGCTTACTGATACGTTTTGGGACTGTTGTTTCCCCATGTTGTAAGTTGTGCTTACTATTACATTTTGGGACTATTGCAATTAGCTTGGGAGTTGTTTTGGCCACAACAGGGCCAAGAACGACTTAGGAGTCATTTTCCCTGTTTAAGCTGTAACAGCTGATTGAGTGCATGCATGCAATGGTTTGTCTTCAGACTGTGTTAGGAGCAGGGATGGGGGCTTGATTTGCTTGATAAACCTGGTGTGTTTGGAAACCACACAGATAGAGCTAGAGGGCTGGCTTTCTTCTCCACAACCCTTGAATAGCACTGGAAGGGAAGTCAGGCCCTGAGGGACTGTGTAGTAGAGAAGGGACTGATTCCTTGTGTTGGGTGTGTGTGGGTGTCTTAGAGGTCAGGCTAGTTCTGGTGTAGGTGTTCCTAGCTCTATAATGAGCTCAACAACTTAGAATTTATCTTTTCCCAACTCTTGGATGGCCTGATAAACCTGACCATGTTGGCTTGGCTATCTTGTTGATGGCTTGATAAACCCAACTGTGTTGGCTTGGCTGTGTTTTGTGTATCCTTGGCTATGTGTAAGCCTTCTTGTTCCTTATTCCTTGGAGAATCATTCCCAGCTCAAGGGTGGCAGGGTTTCTAAGAGATTAAGGAGCACATTGGCCTATGGTTGGGTGGAACGTTGCAGTGACGTAGCTGGTTGCAGAACGAGTTCTTCATAAGATAAGTAATCTTGTCTATTCTACTTCTGCAATCTTATTTACTGTTAATGGATGTGATGAACATGTTGAATGCTTGTATGAACATATTTTTGCTTCCACTGTATGATAAATGATCATGTATGCATGTTCTAGTTCAAAGCATTTTGTTTTCAACATTTCAGTATTTTTATGAATGCACATGTTCATGGGGCTGGTTTCCCAGATGGTTAACACCATGGTAGCATCCTCCTCGCTAGTTGGAGGGTTGGGGATGCTACACTAATAAAAATAAAAATTCCTTTCGAATAGTCTCTTTCGAGCCTATTCACCACCCCCCCTGGGGGGATTTACATCCATGTCTTTTTTTTGCTTTTCGTTCCTCGTTTTGCAATATAGCATAGTTCTAATATGTAGGGTAGTATAATTTGATTTATTATCAATTTCATATTCCATATTTGATATTTCAAATCAATCTTAATACTTACCCCACGACTTCCCGATTGATCCGAAAGGGGAAATAGATGCATGGTAGGACTAATTAGAAAACCGAAATTGTGTATATGTGTTTTCCTTTTCATCATTTGTTTCATTAGCTATTATAAAACTAACCCCTCCTTGATTCCTTGATTGAGATTCACTTGGATTGAAAGAGGTTCCTTGAGGGTTTTCTTTTTTAACAAAAACACCCATTTCAAAATTTACTAAAATTGACAAGACTCTGATGTGTATGCTCTACACTTGGCTGTGGTTCGTTCGATCAGTCAAGCTGTATCAAAAGAATTTGAGTGACTAGAATAATTAGGATTCACTCTCCCAAATTGACAAACCATCAAGTGAAAATCCAACACCTAGATCAAACCATTATGGTGGAAAAATACCCAAAGGAAGCGGGAACTCTTGAAAAGTGACCTCTAGGTGCCGATCTTTGTTACACCTGTAGGTGCATTATGAACAATAGCCTCAGAGACTCTATTCAGCCCACATATTCCTTACGGGTAGCTGTGATGGTTTAGTTTTGGACATACTCCAAGTACTCTCAGGTATATTTGGAGTGCCCCCCCCCCCTTTTCCGCCTAATTTTAATCGACTCATATTTCACATTAACTTAAAGAATACCAAGAGGCAATCGGAAAACATTCACTGCAAGCACATGAAAAGTACATTGATTATATTTTGATTCCATTTTAAAGCACTGATTATTTTCCTGCTATATATATATATATATATATATATATATATATATATATATATATTGTGTCTCAACATTGTGCTTTCGTGTGCTCTTTTTGTATCTTGTCATCTATGGTTGTTTATGGTTAAATTTCAAACTCCTAAGTAACTCATTCAGTTTAACATCACCATACTAAATAATTTTGCCTTAGTAACTTAATAGGGTCTACCTCCCTTGGCTTCATTAGGACTTGAGCCTAAACGAAGGAGTCAAGAACAAGGTGACAGCCTTGACTCGAGACTTGCCCCCAAGGACACACTAAGTGGCTTGAATATTTCTGCCACATGACCCAGGTGTGTGAAAGGCAGGAACAATAACAAATATGAGGGCTTATACAATGAGCTAAAAGCATGGAAGCTAGCATCAGGCTCATGAGCATGAGCAGGGCACATGAAAATGCAGTTACATCTTAAACAACTAGACAAGGCCAATAAACAGTTGTGAATCCAACTAAGAAACCTATATCCAAGAAACAACAACATCAGGATCATATTCAAAAGAAAAATTCTGATGCGGGTCACTTTGGTAGAACCACATGTGACTTTTCTATCATCTACAAAAGGGAAAGTCAAGGAAGAATCGACCAAAGAAGATTCTATAGCACCAAGGCTCGATGGTTTATAATCAGTAAGATCAACCTCAGAAGGAGAGAAAAAATAAAAAAGGGAGATAGAGTCTGCAGGAACAAACTCAGTATCACAAGAGTTGAAAAATTCATAAGAAAAATCAAACTCATCAAGATCACTGACTTGCTGATCAAAGGGAGAGTTCAAGGACTCAACAAGACCAATCGAAGGAGATCGATAAACAGAAAGATCAAGATTATTAATAAAGTCAGGGTTAGACTTAATCACAACTAAACCGACATCCAAAATAAGGTTAGACTATATCAAAGACTCTAGGAAGACTTCATCTGAAGGAAGGAGATAATCTGAGATAGGACACATGTCTAAACTTTCAAATGGATCGACAGAGTGGCGAGCAGGCTCCATAGTCTGTATAGGATGACTCACCTGGTTAGCTGCTGGGACCAATTCTCGAGAAGGTAAGCATGAGAACAGAGGCTGCTTCTCAGTAGCAATTGAACGCAAAGGACATGAGGCCACATAGCTCACCCGTGGCGGGGTAGTGTCTATAGAAATACTAGGAATCAATAAAGGAAATACCTGGTCTCTAGTTGGGTCAGGAGACGGATCAAGAAAATCCAACTGATCAATAGTGACAATTTATTCACCATGAGTAAAGTACATCACATGAAAGAATGTTGACACCACAGCTTGCATGGCATAGACATAATCACGTCCAAGGAGCATATTAAATTCCAAGGGGTCTTCTATCACCATGAAGTCAACTAAGATGGTATTCCCACCCAAAGTAATAGGTGTTTGATCAAGAATTCCCAAGTCTATACTAATTCTTCAATCAAATGCAGTAACTGACTAGAATTCGACACAAGGCTGAGAGATCCCATGCCTCGCCAAGCACGAGTAGACAAGATACTAACTGAGTCACCTTCATCAACAATACAACGAGCAATCGTGTATGGTTCAAATTTGAACTTTATCTGGAAAGGTGCATTAGAAGGAAGGCGTAGCTCAACTAGGCTATCCCAATCAAAGGAAGCAATCCAAGAGCTTGGTGGGGGTTGATCCGAAGCAAGTTTAGTTCCCTGTTATTCAGTAATTTCTGAATTGGAAGTGAAGAAAATGTGACTAACAGACACTTCACTCTCCAAAGGAAGAGTGGGATTGATCGATAATGGAATTGATTCAACCGCTTCGTGAAAGTCACTCTCCAAAGGGAGAGTGGATTGAACAAAGATGACATTGGTTCAATAACACAAGGATCACTCTTTGAAAGAAGAGTGGGATCGAACAAAGCTAAGGTTGGTTAGTCCACTTGATCAACTAAAGGTTGAGTAGGTTGTTGAGAAACTATAGGTTGCTCAGAAGAAGGAAATTCTTGAGTCTCAGACCACACTCTTCACACCTCTGTGATAGCAGGGCACTGATGAGTAATATGATCTCCCTCACATAAATTACAAGGGAACTTAAGTTTGCACTTCGAACGACCAATTTTCTCAATAGTGTCAACATGACTAGCAATGTATAACTGTTTTCTCTCAGCATGACCTATATAGGCTGAGATTTTTCCCCCAGCATGACCACCAGAGGTTGGGTGACTGGGTTCAACCGGACTAAGAGAGGCTGGTTGTTGAGAGACTTCATAATGTTCAAAAATAGTATGACCATGAAACCAAACTCTTTGCACCCCCGTGATAGAAGGGAATTTATAAGTAAGTTGGTCTCCCTCACAAATATTACAAGGAAACTTGGGCTTGTGTTTTGAATGAGTAGTCTTTTCAATAGTGTCAACATGACTTGCAGTGGCTGACGGATTGTCTTCAGCGTGAACCACAGAGGATGAGAGACTTCCCCCAGCATGACTTGTAGAGGTTGAGATATTGGGTCCAACATGACTTGTAGAGGTTGGATGGGCACCACTAGCATGAATAGTAGAGGATGAATGGTTAGGATCAACATGCTTTACAGCAGTTGAGTGTTTGCTCCAAGCATGAACTATAGAGGCTGGGTGGTTAGGAGGTTCAACTTGACTATTAGAGGTTGAACGAGTGCCCTCAGCATGAACTACAGAGACTGAGTGACTCGATCCAATGTGACCTGAAAAGGTTGGAAGGATCCCATTAGCATGATCAACAGAGGCTGGATGGTGAAGACCAACTTGACTTGCAAAGGTTGAGTGCTTAGATCCAACATGACCTACAGAGGTTGGATAGGTGCCCCCAGCATGAACCACACAGGCTGGGTGGTGAGGTTCAACTTGACCTATAGAGGTTGAATGGGTGCCCCCTTGCTTATGTTCCTTCTTCATATTCCTCCTTCTTTTACTCCTTTTAGACTGTCGGTTACTAGTATCAGTACTTTCACCACATGAGGTAGAAGGAGGAGGAGAATCAACTACAAGTGAAGGGGAAATAGTGTTTTGATTCGCTTGATATAAGGATATTTCTTGAGAGGCATCAAGAGCATTCAGGATAGTTGGAGTGGAAAACAACCACACCGGTATCCCTAGGGTGAATCTAGGTAGATTCAAGGTGGCCATCAAAGGAACACCAACATTCCCTATGAGAGGAATAGTACAAGGAGTTCCCAGCATGAGGATCTCTTGGTTGGTGTTCAAAGGGGGGTTAGACATAGTTTCAAACAATAAGAAAAAGTCTGAGGTCAAAAGGAAACCAAAAGTACAAAGCACACACCTAAAGGAAAACTAAGTACAGACAAACCATACAACACTCACTAAAAAAATTCCTAAAGCCAAACAAACAAACAGGTATAGGATATGCCTTCTAGAAGAAAGCTGATAGATAGTTACTTGGAATCCCTGTAGATGTTTGTAGGCACAAGCAGAGGAATAATCCACCACCCTCCCACACCTTCTACTAGGGTTACCTTCCAAGCTCGTCTAAGGTCAACCAGAAATAGCCTTCCGGTGTACTTGTGTATGAACCATAGATGTCAAAAGACACTAAAGGCTACCGCAACTATAATGACAGTTTGGGGGAACAGTTGAAAGCTTGGTTCGTATGCATGGGTAGGGTATAAAATCCCAAAACCTTGTCAACAACGGTACCGCACGAGGCCCAAAGGGTGGTATTAACAGAAGTCCCCAGATGCACAAAAAACTTGGTCTACGCTTTGGCAAGGAATTGGAGGGTTATCTCCTCAGTCCAAGCCTCCACGCAGCCTCGTGCTTAGCTCCATTTGAGAGGAGCTTCCCAGATACTTGTATCAACATAGAAGAGGATTTACCTAGTGATTGGCCAACTAAGCCTGAAATTAAACACTTGTGGAGAGTTGAAACTCCCTAATCCACAAGTCTAGCCTAATCTAGTTGGTGTAGGAGCCTATAAAATAAAACTTACAAATAATTTTTAATTATATCTTTTATTTTAAAAGTATTTTTTTAGTCATAGGATAAATGGCATGAAACTTATGTGGTGTTTTGACTCAAAGTTGAAACAAAATGACTAAGCAAAGAGAAATGAAATGCAAAAATATAAAACTATTCTCTTTCTTTTTCAAATAGAAACTTGAAAGCCACAAAAGAACAATTTATTTTTATTTTTTCAAAAATAATGATATGAAGTGCATTAAATACAAAACCCTAATATACATGCATATTAAACAACTATATGTTCTTTTTATTTTTCATTTATAAATGCAAAAGAAAACTACCTACAAACAAAAATATGCAGATGAGAAGAACAAAGAAAAAGGAACTTTGCTATACAACCACCAAACAGACTCTAGAATTCCCTAAAGTCTGTATAAACCCTACTTGGAAGGAAGGCTTGCATAAGAAAGAATTCAACTATTTTGGCATGGTAAAGTTAACCAACAAAAGAAGAAGGAAATAAAGACCAACAAGCTTCTGAACTGAGACAAGGATCACTAACAGAGGCTGACCAGAAACATAAGCCAAATATCATGCCAAGCAAAGGGAATGGGGGGATGAGAAAAGAGAAAAACCTAATTCTATAGAACGACTTACCACATAGATAAATAACAACTAAGGGGGATGACACTAACTCCCTAGAATCATGCACCTGTAGAGGACCTCAAAAGACCTACCAAACAACCCACAACAATAGAAAAAACCACAAAAATGAGGAAAAAACACTGTTTTGGGGGCATACATGAGTTGTACTACTGACAGGTCGTGTGTTATATGCGGGTTGACAGTATAGCACCAATATAGTAGGTCGTGTGTACAAACCAGACACTCGACTATTCAGTCAGCAACTCGTGTATGGGTGGAAAAAATCCCAAAAAAGGTCAAAAACTGCCTTAGGAAGGCAGGGGAGGTGTTCTATCAAACAGAGAAGGTGTTCCTAAGTGGAAAGAAGGACCTGAAACTTTGAAAAAGGATGAAATAAATATAGAGAAACCCCAAACATACAAGGCTATCCCTAGCGGAGTCGCCAGTTTTGTTGTAAAGGAAAGTTTCCTATAGCTAGGGTTTAAGATGCCATCAACGTACTAGGGTTGAAAGGTGGGTGCAAATGGTTCTGCAAGTAAATATAAACAATATTTAGAGATTAGAATGGTTCATACCTTGACAAATTAAGGTTGATCCAAGCAGCCCTTCAATCCTCTTCTTGCTCCTCTCGGTCCTCTTGCTCCAAGAGACCTGCAAAATGAATTATACCTTCCTCAAACCAATATGACCACATATAAAGAAATGATAATCAAATAAACATTAGAAAATAATATGATTAACATCATCACATGATCAAAAAAATAAATTCAATCACACATTGAACAATGATTTGGGAAGAAGAAGGACATCACATCTTTATTAATCTTGAAAACAAGTACAAATATACCTTCTTTCCAAGTTCGACACCTCACGAAACCTTGATCTGGTTCTGCTACTTCTCTTCTCCGAGCAACTCATCCTCCAAACTATGCTACACAAGGTGAAATATTCTAGGAAAAAGGTGTGGGCAAAGAGAGTCCCAATTCCTCCAGCATAACAATGCAAAGATTCAAGTCTCTTCTCATGGACCTCTCTAGCTCTATTTATACCTTTCTGAAGAGATAGGGTCGAAGGAAAAGTAGTTATAACTGAAGGAGTCAGTTGCATAACTAACCAAACTACCCAAACTTATAAAAATGTATTTTTGACATGAATACATGGGTTGCAAAGACATCAGTCGCGTATGCAGGAGGTATACGCAGGTTGCAATGTAAATAGTTGTGTATTTAGGGCCTAAACGAGTATTATATATAACAAGTCGCATATTAAGGTACTTCTAGGCATTTTTAGACTTTGGTGTCTTCTGGAAAGTTTTAGCTAACTTAGACACCTTTCCAACAGTGTAGAGAATAGGTCAAACAGAGTTACAAAAATCTAGAAATATTCATGTAGCCTTACTCTCATGGCTAGGAACTGTATTCTTTGCATTCTTTCCTTTAGCCTTACTCTCATGGTTGGGAACTGTATTCTTTGCATTCTTTCCTTTTATACATCCTTTGCAAATTCCTTCATGCTTTGCATGGATCTATGGCAATCCTAAGAATGCTTTGTTTGCCATTGGTAGTGCTCTGTAGTGCACATGTGCAATCCTTTTGTGCCATAGTTCGCTTGGTTCAATTGACTCATGAACCAGTGCTTTTTCAGGCTACCTCTTTAGCTTGTACAAGCCTTTGTCTTCTTCTCCAACCACTGTTGCATCCTCTATTGTCTTTCCTCTGGGCCACATAAAAAAATGGCCATCGACAAAAGAAACTCTAATTCCCTTTGCATCTAGTGCGGAGATGGATAGAAGTTTATTCTTCAATCCTAGAACATATAGCACATCCTTCATTTTTAAGGATTTCCCAGAGTCAAGCTTGTATGAAGCTTATCCACTCCCTTTTATGGAATATTGGTAATCATCCCCAAGTTTCACCTTGTGTGGTGACTCATGTTTAGAGATATTAACGAATGATTCCAATCATTACTCTTTATGTGAGAGAGTCCTCGTAAATGCTGAGATTAGAACATACTCTTCATCTGAATCATCCTTCTCCCATATGAATATTGTGTTTGTTAGTTCATCATCTTTGGAAACATGAGCATGGTGTCTTCTTTTCCTGATAGGACAATCTCTTGCAAAATGTCCCTTTTCATCACAAGTGTAGCATCGAACATCTAAAGTATATCTCTTGGTCTTCTTCATTTTCTTTCCCTTTTTCTTGTTGTGGTGAAATTTCTCCTTCTTCTCCTTCTTCTTGAAGTTGTTTCTGGTGTGAAATGTGAGAATCTTGATCTTTAATTTCTCCCATCTTCTCTTCTCTTATGACGAGTCGAGCTTCTTCTTGTGCACATTCTTCTCAGATTTTGTTGAAAGATATCATCCTCCTTCTTGCACATATCCCTTGAATCAATGAGGCCCATGATATAGGGAGACCATTCAAGGTAGTCATTACAATTTCTCCTTCTTCGACATTCTCTTCAACCAATTTCAAGTTATTCTTTGATTTGAGAAACCCTTGTGAAGTAAGACTATATAGTCTCGGAGTTATGTATCTTCACATTCTTGAAGTGGTTCTTCAAATTCATCTTCCGGTTGATGTTCTTTCATTTGAACATCTTTGTATAAGCATCATATACTTCCTTCGATGTCTTGAATGAAGACACATGGAGGATGAGGTGATCCTTAATAGAATATGCAATGATTCTCTTATATTTAGCCATGCTTCTCTTATAAGCAACCTTAGCCTCATCTCCCTCTGCTTATGGAATTTCTCCAGTGATGAACTAATCCAAGTCATTTTCTTCAAGGATCAGAGAGATTTTGTACTTCCATGCTCGAAATTTATCAACCCATCCAAGCTTGTCCTCAAGATAAGTATGGTGAGTCATATTTTCAAATGAGAACCTCAAATGGAAATAGAAAAGTTTTAGATCTTAATGATTTGAGGTGTTTGACCTAGTTCTGGAGCTGGATGACCTAGGGTTTGTTAGAGAAACCCTAATTTTCCAAACTTGGATTTTAGGAATTTTGTTTGGACAAAAAGATGCACCTCCTTGAGGTGAGTTTCTCAACAAGGTCATGCTCTGAAAACTGAGGTGGGAAGCCTCTGAAACTTGATGCCTTAGTTCCTCCCGACACTAGTGACAAAGTTAAAAATGAAACTTCTTCAATCTTGAAATTGCTTCCACCAAAATATGTGCCCTTTTGAGGTGATTTATCCTAGCCCTTTTTTCTTGATGATATGTGGAGAGAACACCTTAAACTAGGAAGCCCTAGTTTTTGTTTCCATACAGTGAATTCTTTTAGAGAGGCTCTGATACCATGTTAGTTTTTCTTTAGATATGATTAGATTATCTAGTATATTTATCTGAAAGAATAACCAACACATCAAGATGCATAAGATATAAAAGATACATGAGACACAAATATTTTCATCGGGGAAACCATAAAAAAGAACATCCCATAAACTTCCTCAGAATAGTAAGATGATCAAAAGTAGTAATAAGAAGTATTCAACAACTATATATCTCTCCTCCTTTCTCTCTCTCTCTCTCTCTCTCTCTCTCTCTCTCTCTCTCTCTCATGAGAACTTGAGAGTGTGAGGTGTGTATAAATGAGGGAGAGTGCCTCCCTATTTATACCCTTTCAAGTCATTGACCAAACATAAGACTAGGGACCACATGTCTTCTTTAACAGGGTCGAATTCTCCCGTAGAGACTCCAAATACACATTACTGATGTTACACTTGGGACTATTTCCTCGACTTACAATAGAGGTTGTAACTCAAGGTCTATACACAATTTAGACATCCCACAAGGGGATAAACACGTCCCCAATGGGGGTACAACAAAATACAATGATGATATACAACAGAATATTTTCCGAAGTTACAAATACATCAACACCACTTTCCAATTCTCAAAAGAGAAAACGATCTAACAACAAGAACCACTCTAGATTCATCGATCATCACACTAGAGCCTTAGTAATGGGTAGTTGGCTTACAATGTACAGGTATATTGAATTTGCTAGAAATTTCGCACTTTGGCATAAGCCCATAAATAAATAAATGTGTACAACTATAGTTGGCCTATGTACATGGAGAATTAACGTGTTTGGATATGCCAGTGTCTATCAATAGTCAACTCATTGCACAAATAACAGGGCTGCCGATATCAGTGAGGACCCAACACTATTATCCAGAAATACAGAGTAGGACAAAGAATTAGCAGAAAAGATAAAAGAAAAATCTGGCACAGATTGAGCACAATAGGAATTGGATGTTGAAAGCATCAATGGTGACATAGTTAAGTTTGTGATGCAAGCACTAACTTGCAAGTTGTTCAAAAAAAGTCACGAGGATCGGGTAGCAACATGAATTATAACAGTCATAAAGAAGTGTGAAAAAGGCATACAATTGAATCGGGAAACATTTCCGGTGAATGAATTCTTGGAGGATTGCAAAGATGCACAAGAAAAAGGTACACCATTCCATTATGGTTGGTTGTTGATTTTAATCCCATTAGTCGCATGGCAGGAGCCCGAAGATACACAATTCATGGGTGCTTCATTGAAACCATGTTAAGAAATTAGATATGTTAGTTTATGGCATACCACCAACAAGAAAAGGTAGATTGATAACAATGTGACATTCTATGTCTATCTCAAATATATTCGGGATATAATTAAGGCAACACTATGCATATCACCACAAACTATTGCAGCATACAAGGTAATTGCATGCTTTAAAGCAAGGATACACCATATGCATATTCAAGAAAGAAAAGATCCATAGAAGCGATGGTTAACAACACATTTTAGGATGATAAAGGAAGGTGTCAGTGCTATTATCAATGATTGGGATGCAACATGGAGAGTCCTAGTGGCTGAAGAATAACAACAACAATTGGATGAATAGTAGGATGAAGAGCAGGATGAAGAGAAAGATGAAGAGTGGGATGAAGAAAAAGAAGAGGAACAAGTAGAGAAGCAAGAAGAAGAAGAGAAAAGAAGGAATGGTGCAAGTGGAACATTGAAGGAGAATGGACCAGTTGTAGGAGAAAAGAGGAAGGAGAATTTCGAGACAAGTTGCTCAAGGAAAAAGAAGAAGCGAAAAGCGATAAAAGAACAAGTTATTCAATCATTGACATAAGACAAATTAGAAAATATTGGCGACCAAGTCAAGAAAGAAAGTGAGGAAGAATTGGATAAAGTGGCACAGAAGCAAGAGGAAATGTAGACAAGCATGAAAAAGTAATTAGCTGCAATGTGACAAGTTTTAAAAGTAGTAAAAATAACACCAAGAAGACCAGAGGAAGAACATACAAAAATTATAGGGCCAAGAAAGATCGTCTCTCATCCATTTGTGACATCAACTGAGTGTAGAAGTTTGAAGATAGCACAAAGAGATTTAGCATTCCCTATAGTAAAAATGAAATAACATGCGCTAGTGGTAAGTTTGATTGAGTTAGTATTATCACAAATACCAACATATGTGTTGCATACATTGTAGGAGGGTGTGGCATGAAAAATCCAAGTACATGTATATGCGACAACAATAGAGCGGACCAAAGTAATTGTAGTTAAGGAAGTGCTGCAAGAAGAAAAGAATAAGCTAGGAAATGAAAGAGAGGAGGTTGCACATAAGACTGATTGACTGGAGAAAGTAGTAGAAGAAGTCTGTAGTAATCTACCAAAAGTTTTGAAGGAAGTGGACATCCCAGTGGAGAAAAATGTGACAAAGATAAGTGAATCTATTCAAGGATTCCATGTAGATATTGTGTACTTAGAGGAAATAACGACACCAAGTACCCCACCAAAGTAGAGACAACAAGCGCAACCATAGAAAACATTAGGAGTATGGAGGAAAAGTGTGCAAAGATGTATGAATAAAGTGTGCAAGTCTAGACACAACTGATAGAAGATGAGGAGTTTAAGGAAATAGACTAGAAACTATAATTTGCATAGGAGAAGGCGCATAAAATAAAAGAAACAATAAGAATGTTTCTAGTAGCAGAGTGCATGATTGTAATGGTTGAAAATAGGAAGCAAAAATTAGAGATCAATAAGTTAAGATCTCAACGACAAGATATTGTGTGAAGGATAGACTCCTTTCAAGAGGAATATTTTAAAGTGATCAAGTGACTTCCAATAGTACAAGGTACAGTGAAACAGGCAGTGCAGGACAATGAAGAGAAGGTGAAAGTATTGATGTATTTGTAAATTTGGAATGTATTCACTTATATATCTTATGTCTTATACCCCGATGTTTATTTCGGGAAGTGTCTATAATGTATTTGAGTCATGTCATGCCCCGATGCTCCTATCGGGAGGTTCTATAATGTAAACAAGTCATGTCAAGTCATTGTGGGTAACCCTCCTATTGTTCAAGGGTTAAATTCCCCGCAGTTCCAGGGCTTTAGGGTTATTAGAATCTCCTAGAGAAGTCGGCCCTAGTGAGTCATTGTCAAGTCAGGAATTAGTATAAATAGAGAGTGAGATTCTCTATTTATCACACACTCACTCACACTCAGATGTAGTGCATAGATGAGGACAAAGAAGTTTTTGGGGCTAGAAAGAAAGAGGCTACTGCTGTCGGGATATCATCTTACTGCTTTTGGGGCTTTGCTATTTGGTGCGGATTCTATCTCTAAGGAAGTTGTGAGATTTTCTCCTTTATGGTTTCCCCGAGGAAAATATTTGTGTTCATTGTCTTATGTGTTTGATTGTTGTGCTTGTTATTCTCTTAGTTAAGATCCTAAGTTAATGCTAGCTTAAATGATAAAAATCTAACATGGTATCAGAGCTAACCTAAGAAGAAGACACTGTGCAGCTGCGAGAACTAGGGCTTCCTACTTTTTGGATCTCTCTCCATATATTTTCAACAAAAGAAGGTTGGACTAACTCTCCTCCCAGGGCGCATCATTCTGTCGAAGCAGAATCTGATTCTGAGCATTTTCAGTTTTTAACCTGACACTAGAGCAAAAAATTAGGGTTTTCCATAGAAGTGGAATTTTTAAGTGAGCCCATTTGTGGATTGATCTCCATTAGAGCAATTTTGGGGTCTAAAATGGACCTCCTAAGGAAAATAATAAAATAATAGTTAAAATAATAAAATAATAGTTAAAATAATAAAATAATATTGATTAATTTTGGAGGAAGAAAGAAAAAAACTACTTTTTGTGTTCGTATTTTCGACATATCTCTCTGTGTTTTTACTCAAATTTCGATCGAGAGAGCTCATTGGATGTAGAATTTGATTCCGCATCCAACAAGTACCCACACTGCATACTTTTGACAGACCCCGCTACCCCAAAAACAAGAAATACCTTAAAAAACGTGATGATGACATCATCATCACATTTTTTTAGGTATTTCTTGTTTTTGGGGTAGCGGGGTCCGTCAAAAGTATGTAGTGTAGGTACTCGTTGGATGCGGAATCAAATTCCGCATCCAACGAGCTCTTCCGATCGAAATTTGAGTAAAAACACAATGAGATATGTCAAAAATACAAACAAAAAAAGTAGTTTTTTTTATTGACAAATATGTCAATTCAACCATTATGGTTGACTTATTTTATTGAAATTCTATTGGTTCTTGAATTCCAACTCACAAAAAATTATTTTGGCACGTTTTCTTATAAGGCCCATTTTAGACCCCAAATTTCCTCTTATAAGGCCCATTTTAAACTCTGGGAAAGTCAAACCCTAATCTGCTCCTGAACCAGCACTGCAGAAATTTAGCTCTAGATCCAGATACGACATCTTAACCTGGTAATTTGATCTAAATCTTTTTTATTTCCATTTGAGGTTCTTAGTTAAGATGTCTCATCATACCAAGCTTGATGAAAATCTTGAGGGAGTCGATAACTTCCGAGCCTGGAAGTATAGGATCTCCCTAGTCCTGGAAGAAAATGAGTTGGACTCCTACATCAATGAGGAGATTCTAGTTCTAGAGGGAGAGGAGGCTAAGGCCTTACACAAGAATAAATTGGGTGTGGCTAAGAGGATTATTGCTAATTCAATAAAGGATCACCTCATACCATAGGTGTCCTCCCTAAAGACACCTAAAGCTATGTTTGATGCCCTAACCAAGTTGTTTGAAGGAAAGAACATAAACTAGAAGATGACCTTGAGGAACCAATTGAAGAATGTGAAGATCCAGAATGCAGAGACCATACAGTCATAATTCACAAGATTCTCCTAGATCAAAGAACAACTTGAAGCAGTAGATGAAGAAGTGGAGAATGCAGAGATTGTAATGACCACCTTGAATGGTCTCCCTAGGACATGGGACTCTTTCATTCAAGGGATTTGTGCCAGAAAGAAGTTAGTCAAGTTCAACAGACTATGGGAAGAATGCTCTCAAGAAGAAGCTCGGATAGAAGCTCGAGAAGAAAAGATGGGAAGTGAAGATCAAGCTCTCACAGTACAATCCAAGAAAACCAGATCTAGCCACCACAGAGGTAAGTACTCTCATCAAAGGAATAACTTTAGAAATCCTAGAGATAAATCTAAGTTCATTTGCTATACATGTGATGAAAGAGGACACTTTGCTAGAGATTGTCCTAAAAACAAAAGTAGCTCTCATAAGAATAAGGGATACAAGAGAAAACATCATGCTCATGCTGCAGAGGATGATGAACCTTCCACAAAGAGAAATAGACAAGACAGTGATGACTCTTCAAGTGATGAAGAATATGTTCTGATCTCCGCTCTCACGAGAACTATCACACATGGCAGAAATGATTGGCTTATAGACAGTGGTGCTTCCAAACATATGACAGGATTCAAGGTATCCTTGATGAAATTATCTGAACATGAATCACCTCACAAGCTTAAACTCGGAGATGACTACCAGTATCCAATAAAAGGTAGTGGTGAATCCTCATACAAGCTAGACTCTGGAAATCCTATCAAGATGAAAGATGTATTGTTTGTACCTGGACTAAAGAAGAACCTCCTCTCCATATCTGCATTGGATGCAAAAGGAATGAGGGTTGCATTTGTAGATGGCCAAGTCCTCATGTGGCCAAAGGGAAATTATTTCGATGATGCAGTAGTGATTGGGGAACAAGAAGGAGGACTACACAAATTGAAGGGCCAACAAGAACAAGCTTTGGTTCATGACTTGGTAGAACCAAATGAGCTTTGGCATAGAAGGCTTGCACATGTGCATTACAGAGCATTGCCACTTACAAGCAAAGCTATTGAAGGTCTCCCAGAAATACAAACAAAACATGAAGGTGTATGCAAAGGATGTGCAAAAGGGAAGAACACAAAGAAGACATTTCCAAGTAGTGAGAGCAAGGAAAAATGAATCTTGGAAATCATCCACTCTGATGTATGTGCTCCAATGTCATCCAGTTCATTAAGAAGGTATGTATACTATGTTTCTTTTATTGATGAATTTTCTAGAAAGGCATGGATATACTTTATGAAGAGCAAAGATGAAGTATTCAGCAAGTTCAAGGAATTCAAATCCTTGATCAAGAATCACACAGAAAAGAAGATCAAGACCTTTCGATCAGATAATGGCAGAGAATTCACATCAAATGAATTCAAAGAGCTATGCAAAGACTCAGGGATTAAGAGGGATTTATCCACTCCATATAATCCACAACAGAATGGGATTGCAAAAAGAAAGAATAGAACGATGATGGAAGTAGAAAAGGCCATGCTTCATGATCAAGATCTTCCTATGCATCTATGGGAAGAAGCTTCCAAAACAACGGTGTATATACAGAACCATACTCCACACAGAGTACTCGAGAACAAGACACCTGAAGAAGTCTTCTCCGGCAAGAAACTAGAAGTCAGCCATCTCAGAATATTTGGCTGTTCTGTATACATACACATTCCGAAAGAAAAGAGGATGAAATTAGATACTTCAGGAAAGAAGCGTATATTTGTGGGATACTCTGAAAGCTCGAAGGCTTACAGAATATACTTCCCAGGATTCAAGAAGATTGACATTAACAGAGATGTAACATTTGACGAAGATTTAGCCTACATCAAATCCAGGAAGAGACCGGCTGAAGAACCTGAAGAAACAAGAACACCCAAAATTCATGATACAACCATGAATGAAGAAATTCAAGAAGAACATAGAGAATATAAAAACTCAAGAACCTATAGATCCACCTTAGGAGAAGAATCCTCATAAGAGGAAACCTGCTTGGGTATGTGAAATTATCCAAGGTGCAGAAAGATATGGAGCTTCAAAAGAAACACCTAGAGGAAGAAAGAGAACTAGGTCCTACTCCAGCTATGTAGCCTTGCTATGTGGCATTATTAATAAATAACCTTCCAACTATGAAGAAGCGGTAGAAAGGAAAGAATGGAAGGAGGCTATGATCAAAGAGTATCAATCGATCATGAAGAATGATGTTTGGGATGTTGTCCCAAGACCAGAAGGGAAGTCCATTGTAACTTCCAAATGGATCTACAAGGTCAAGCATGTTGCATATGGAAGCATAGAGAAATATAAAGAAAGATTCATGGGTCATGGTTTCTCCCAGAAAGAAGGAATAGTTTATGAAGAAACTTTTGCACCTATAGACAGATACACTTCCATCAGATCAGTACTTTCTCTGGCTGCAGTGATGAAATGGAAGATACACCAGATGGATGTCAAGACTGCTTTCTTGAATGGTGTAGTAGAAGAGGAAGTGTATGTGGAGCAGCCACTTGGTTTTGAGACACGTGACAGGGAGTATCATGTGTGTAGATTGAAGAAAGCCCTGTACAGTTTGAAACAGGCACCTAGGACATGGTATAGCAGAATTGATGGCTTCCTATCCAGTTTGGGATTTACCAAGAGTAAAGAAGGTTCCAACATTTACTACAAGGTTGAAGATGCCAATCTAGTGATACTCCTATTGTATGTGCATGATCTGTTTGTAACAGGTGTGGATGGGTTGATTATTGATACAAAGAGGAAACTTGTTGCCGAGTTTTTAATGAAAGACTTGGGTATGATGCACTATTTCTTAGGCATGGATGTGTCGTAGAATGTAGATGGAATATTCCTTGGACAAGGGAAGTATGTAGTAGATATTCTGAAGAGATTTGGGATGATGGACTGCAAAGCCATAACCAAACCTATGGCCTCGAACCTGAAGCTATTGAGTGATGCTTCATCAGAAGCGGTTGATGCTATGATGTATCATCAGATGATTGGGTCCTTGATGCACCTGACGAATATGAGACCATATATTTTCTTTGCTATGAACACCTTGATCCAATTCCTGACAGATCCGAGACATGTTCACTTGATTACTACAAAGCATATTCTGAGGTACCTAAAGGGTATAGTTGACTATGGGCTCAAGTACGAGGCAAATCAGAAGATTAACCTGGAGGGTTATGTTGATTCAGATTGGGCAGGCAGTTCCATCGATAGGAAGAGCACTTCAGGATGCTGCTTCAGTATTGGATCAGGTGTGATCTCTTGGTTTAGAAGGAAGCATTCCTTTGTGGCATTGAGTACAGCTGAAGCAGAATATGTCACATCTTGTTCAGCTAGTTGCGAGGTAGTGTGGCTGAGAAAGCTACTGGTTGATTTATTTGATCTCCAGTTGGATGCTACTTGTATATATTGCGACAACCAGAGTTGTGAGAAGTTTTCAGAGAACCCAGTGTTCCATGACAATTCGAAGCATAACGAGATCAAGTATCACTATATCAAGGATATGGTGCAGAGAGGAGCAGTGAAGCTCTAGTATGTTGTGATGGACGAACAAATAGCTGATGTGTTGACAAAGCCATTGGCTAGAGTGAAGTTTGAGTACTTCAGGGAGAAGCTTGGTGTTCTCTAGATCGAGGTTCCCTCCAAGGGGAAATGATGAGACCTAGAGCCATTCTGACATGGTGAGAGGATTAGGTTCCTTCCATGGTCAGATGTAAGGGATGAGCCATTCTATCATGGTGAGAGGATTTGGTTCCTTCCATGTGAGATGTGAGTGCTGAGCTATTCTAATGTGACTGTAGGATTGGTTCCTACATGTTCAGATGTAAGGGCTGAATTCCATTCTTGGAATGGAGGCACCTGGTCAGTTACCATGAATACTCAGTCTGGGACTAAGGGCCATTCTAATATGACTGTAGGATGTAGGCTTACATGATCAGATGTGAGTGCATGGCCATTCTGATGTCATTGAGGGATGTGTTCCCACTTGATCAGATATAAGGGCTGATGCCATTCTCTAGGAGAATGGAGGAACTTGGTCAGTTACTAGGAATCCTCAGTCTCAGACTAAGATCCCTTTTGATGCGATGTGTTTACACATGGTCGAATGTGAGTGCAGAGCCTTTTTGACAAGATGAGGTCGGATGTAAGTGATGAGCCATTCTGGTGCAATGTGTTTACACATGGTCAGATGTGAGTGCTGTGCCTTTCTGACAAGATGAGTTCGGAGTAAGTGCAAATCCTTTCCGACAAGATGAGGTTGGATGTAAGTGCTGAGCCATTCTGGTGTGATGTGTTTACACATGGTCAGATGTGAGTGCTGGGCCTTTCTGACAAGATGAGGTCAAATGTAAGAGCTAGGAGGTCCATTCTGACTTAGGGTCAGATATAAGTGTTGAAGACCTACATGAAGGGTAGGCATACAACCAACATGAAAAAGGGATGGCTCTGTAGAACTTCCTGTGATGAGAAGAATCGAGATATAGTACCATTCTGAGATAGCACCGATGATGATGATCCAGAACAAGTGATGATACAGATGTGATGATGATCCAGACTTGATGATGATCCATATTTGATGATGATCTAGCAGTCATGATGATCCAGATCTCGTGATGAAGAAGACTTGAAGAATAAGATGACTTAGAAGAAGACTTGAAGACAAAGGTGACTTGAAGATGAAGAAGATGAAGAAGATGAAGAAGACAAAGAATACAACTTGAAGATGAATATGATGAGATGATCCAGTTGACATAGAGAAGAAGACCAATGCTGAAAATTGTGTCAAAAGAATACCTTCCTAGTTAAGAGGGAGTGTTGATGTATTTGTAACTTTGGAATGTATTCACTTATATATCTTATGTCTTGTACCCCGATGTTTATTCCGGGAAGTGTCTATAATGTATTTGAGTCATGTTATGCCGCGATGTTCCTATCAGGAGGTTCTATAATGTAAACAAGTCATGTCAAGTCATTGTGGGTAACCCTCCTATTGTTCAAGGGTTAAAGTCCCCGCAATTCCGAGGCACTAGGGTTATTAGACTCTCCTAGAGAAGTCGGCCCTAGTGAGTCATTATCAAGTCAGGAATTAGTATAAATAGAGAGTGAGCTTCTCTATTTATCACACACTCGCTCACACTCACTTGTATCACATAGCTGAGGAAGAAGAAGTTGTTGGGGCTAGAAAGAAAGAGGTTACTACTGTTGGGATATCTTCTTACTGTTTTTGGGGCTTTGATATTTGGTGTTGATTCTATCTCTGAGGAAGTTGTGGGGTTTTCTTCTTTATGGTTTCCACGAGGAAAATCTTTGTGTTCATTGTCTTATGTGTTTGATTGTTGTGCTTGTTATTCTCTCAGTTAAGATCCTAAGTTAATGCTAGCTTAAATGATAAAAATCTAATAGAAGAACATATTACAACATAACTAGCAGAAGACATTGTCACACATGAAGCCTGAGCCAAAGAAAAGGTTGCGAATGTGAAGGAAATTTTGCATAAATTTGTTGAAACCATGAAAAAAGGACAACAAAAGGATAGAAATGAATCATGACAATGGGAATGTGTGGTTATGAGTGGGAAAATCGGCGGCAAATATTTCAGCATGATAGTAAATTAGGATCAAATTCATAGAAGTGGTTCAAGTAGTGAGGGAACATCATGACGAAGAGGGTTCCAGTACTTGGAAATTTTCTATAAGACCAAAAGGGGACCAATGACTAGACCATATAGAGCAGTGCCTATACATGATAGACATGCAAAGTTGAGCGAAAACCTTGAGGTATAGAGGAAGGTTACAAGGTCGGCGCTATAGAAAACAAAGTCAGTGGAAGTCGAGAAGTAGTAAAGATATAGAGAGCCATGGCATCACCAAAGGGAGGAGTACCATTGTAGTGAGAATCCTAACTAGCAGACAGAGTTTATTCAAGCAGGACAATTTAGAGGAAACAAGGAAATGATGGCCATCATTTTCAAAGGATGATACTATTAGAAGTCACAAGCTTAGACACCATTGATGATGTTAAGTCCAAGATTCTCGATATTGTGCCCAGTCTAAGAGGTAGCATGCATATATTTGTTGAGTTGAGTGATGGTTGGAACTATGCTCAAATCAATGTTCGACACACCATTCCCAGAGGGTAGAAACTTTGGTCAAAAGGTGTTATACAGTAGTCGGAAGACTACTGAAGAAAAAGATATTGATCAAGATTTCAGTACCTCAGGAGGAATGCACAGCAGAAGACTTAAGTTTCTTGGGATGAGAAAAAGGTGAGTTTTGGGGACCTATTGGAGTGATTTTTTGTTCCAATTTAGGAGTTGTAGATCGAATGTGGACCACACGACAAGTTATCCAAAGGACCAATGCACATAAAAGGTGGAAGTTAGTTAGAAGTAGTTGAGAAGTTGTGTCCACATTGTAATGGGCTCAACACATTTTCAAATGTATAAATATGTAAGGGATTTTTGGGTAGAATAAGTTAGTGAATTGCGATAGAGTCCTTAAGTATAGTTGGTGTTAGTAATTTTGGGGTGGAGACGAAGCTCTGATGTTCATTGTGCAGGTTTTTCCTAGATGAAAATAATATTGAAGTGAATCTGTGTTGGAGAAAATATTTGTTGTGTTTGATGTGATAAGTATTCTATTAATCACACACATGTGTGATATATTTTTGTTATTACTTTGAATATGGTAGCAGCTACTAATGAATATGTTATCTATTTTGTGCATAAAGTGAATGTATGGTAGATGAATAAGAAAGATTTCCTCCTCTCCCTTCATCACTGCAAAAATTTATTTATTGCAGCTCCCATAAACGTCTTGGATGAGAGACTTTAGTTGCTTGAAAGTGATGTTGAAAGGGACTGGGTATAATGGTTTTGTTGGTGAATGTGTTAGAACCTTGGTCTTCCCACTACATGCCAACACAACCAATGGAAGCCTTTGGAAAGCACGACCAAGAAACCGTGAGGTTTGCATGTCAAATTCTGCATGAATCGAGGGAAGTGTGTAACATTAAATGTAAGTCTACTTTATCTATCTAACTTTAATACCCTCTCTCAATTGGAAACACTTTGTGGAAATAAATACATGCATACATGAGAGAATAAAAGGTGGTGACCCACCTACAACTTTTTCCAACACCCTCTCATTTCAACTTTCGTTTGCTTTCTCTCTTCAACATCATTTATGTACTATGAGGGAATTTATTTTCTATTTTAGCGTAAGTGAACTAACTACATTGAAATGGATTGTGTATGAGATGTCACACCCCCTATATAACATAATATAGATACAACGGAATGTTTATTTCTCAAGCTATTCTCTTGTCTTTCAATGAGACTATTGTGTGGGGAAATGTAGCTTGGTAAGTATTAGTCTAAGATATAATTTTTTCTTTTCTTTTCTAATATGGTTAATAATCTAAATAATCTAATCAAAACTTCTATTCCAATGAAAACCCAACACATATTAAATAAATTTATTTAAAAAATACAAATAAATTCAAAATTTACATAAACTTTATTAATCTTTACATTTATTTTATGTCACTACAAAGTAATAAAAGAGAGTAGAATATATAGTCTATGTTGTAATCTAGATTAATAATAACATGATAATGACAACGATTGTTAATCACTGTTTAACGTGAATATATTTTAATTTTAATTTGATAAGACAAAATCTTCTAAATAAATTATTTTGAATAATAATACCATAATGGAACACTACACTGATAAATATAAAAAAGTTATCATGAACTCATTCACCATAGAAATTTTTTTTATCAGGTAATCGTTCATCACTTTAAAAAATGAACTTTTGAAAAGAAAAAGAAAAAATTATTCAAATTATCTATATATTGTAATTCTAGACATAGTCAAAATTTTCATTATATTATTCGTGTTTTTAGTCTATCAACCCATAGTAATTTAGCATTGTCTAATTTAAACCCACGAAGGAAATGGCGATGGAGATGGCGATACAAAGCTACATCCTGGTTTATCTATTCTGATTTCCTTGTATCTTGGACACACATTGTCTATCATGTGGTAGTTTTAAATGGTATTTTGATTGTATATTATTGGGGGTATCATCTTATTATCATACTCTATAATTCTTCGACCATATAATAGCCTCATGTTGCACTTTCACACTGGTTTTTTGGTTGTTTCTTCATGTGGAGTTCAATCCTCCTACTTGGGTGGACCTAGTATCAACCACATAGAAAAAGTGGGTGTCTTTCCATTTCTGGCAATCTTTTATATTTCTATCCCCATGGGTGGTGTGGTTCATTTTTTGGTTTTTTTGTTGATGTTGGAAACCCTACGGTGGGTTTTTAGGGATTTTATTGTCTCCTTCCTACCATGGAGGTATCTCAAAAACCCTGTGATGTTGTCATTTTAGGGGAGGAAGTCTTTGTGGGCAAAAACGTTTTGGTAAAATCATTGGCACAATAGTGTGTTCAGTTTTCGATATTGTAGGGAGACAGGGATATCAGAGAAACCCATGTTCTCTCATTGTGTGATTGGAATATTCTGGTTACTCCTTCCTCTATCTCTTCACCACCATCTAAGTTTTCAGTTAAACCTCTAGATTTGACTCATAATGGTATTATTTCTCCTCTCTCGGGTTTGGGTTATTCGACAACACATAAGACAGATGTTCTGGTATCTAGGGGAAGGTTGCATCGTCTTAAAAAACTTTATAAAGAAAAATTAGAGCTACCCTCATATATCATGGTCTGGGATGTGGGCATGGACCAGGTCGAAAATCTTACTTCTTTGGCCATAACTGGTTTCCTGGAGTATGTCCATTTGACTAGGGAGCAGATGAAGAGGTGGGTCTCTGAACATTGGTGCCCCTTCCTTGACTATACCCCAAAGGCGGATCTATTACCTGATGGCTAGTTTATTTTTGTTTTACTCAAGGAAGAACACCTAACCAAGGTACTTTCCTGGTACCAGATGATAGGGAAGGGATCCATTGTACTTATTTTTTACCTGAAGAAGGAAACTCCACAGTGTCAACACCTTTGGTTGCTTCTCCCTCGTTTTCCCTTTCCACTTTGGTCCAAGGAGGTACTTATGGGTCTGGAAAATATTTTGGCACATTTCATATGTATTGATGAGAAGACATTGATAGGAGGCGATAAAATCTTGGCTTAGATTCTAATGGACCTTGATACTTCAGATAGGTTACCAGTGGAGGTTAATATCGTTTGGTGGGACTGTGTCTTTTTGTAGCATATGTACTATCAAGGTATATCATTCTGGTGCTTTAACTTTTGTTATAGTGGACACTTGATCCAATTCTATCCAGAGCATAAGAGTGGCACATTTAAACACACTTCTCAGGTGAATTGGGTGAGTTTCTCGATTGGTACCTCAGGAGGGACTTCCGTTGTGCATTGCATTTTATGTACACCTTATGTTCTAGTTGAACACCATACATGTATGATGGGCCTTCTACCTACCATTTGTTATAATGATACTACTTCATATGACCTTGAGATCTTCAATTCAACTGAATTGTATGCTCTTTCTAAGCTTGGGGTTGGGACTTATCTCACTACTATTAATCGAGATACTTCCCAAGAAACTACAAGTGGGGAGGGGTTGGTTTACTTACCACATACGATTTAGGTACTCCATTGGTTCATTCAGATGAGACTAGTGTTAACTCCATTAATGGGGACTCGAGTTCCATTTTGGACACCTTTTCCCCCTTGGCCATTGATTTTCCATAGGTAACTGTGGTTCAACCTTCTCCCCTTTGTACCGAAGAGTTCCTTCCACTCAATCCTTCTTGGGGATATGACAATGCACTTGGATATTGTCCCTTACTTTCTCATAGTTTTTTAATTGTTATGACTTGCACTCCCTTAACTATTTACTCTAATCGGATATCTAATAGTCCGACCACTTTCCCTCTTAACTCCCCATGTTTTCATAATGTCACTATCCAAGCTAAGAACAAAAAAAGGGGTCTTTCCCGAGGTTATCCTAAGTAGACTCTCTCTCCCCCCTGGATCTCTTTATCTGAGCCTATATATTATGCAACTAAAGTAGTCTTAGTTTCTCCTCTATGTCCTAGGGTCCTTAAAGCAATGGAACTCTCTTCTAGGGTTTCCTTATGATCATCCTATATTTTAACATCAGAGGGATTGGGGGGGGGCATAAATTTTGTGCCCTCAAACATTTCTTCTCTTATGTCAAAGTGGATATTATATTGATATAAGAAACCATTGTGCACGTTGTTAAAGCCTGTGATTTTTTCCTTAAACTTTTTCTAGGGTGGAAAGCCCCTACTATCAATGCATCTAGTTTGTTTGGTGGTATACCCTCCATTTGGAATCCATTAAAAGAAAAACAGGTATCCTTTAATACTCCTGATGGGATGTTGTTGATGGGAAATTTGTTGGCGTTTAAAGGGAAGCATTGTATACTCAACTGTTATGGTCCCTATATTGATTGTCGGGTTTTTTGGCATAGAAATTTAAACTATGGTTTATTGGACTCTCTAAACCTCATTGTTGTTGGGGATCTCAAATTGTATTTGGGATTTGAGGAAGTGTGTGTGGATACTGCTAGACCTGATCCTCTATCTAACTATTTTCGTAACTTTTTTAGCCCTTTCTCTAATTTATGTTGCACCTGTTGTTATTAATCCCACTTGGAAGAATGGTAGGCATGGTACAATGACCGTGGGTAAATGCCTTTATTGTTTCCCAAATAAGGAACCTTTGTAGGAGATATTACCTCACTTTCATCCCTGGGTTGAGACTTCTTCTATTTTAGATCACAATCTGATTCTACTTCAATGGTAGGGGACTGTAAATGTTGGAAAACCTCTTTTTAAATTCAATCATATTTGGATTAATGAGGAAGGATTTAAGGAGATGGTTATTAAGGTGTGGAATAACTTTTAAACCCCTGAGCAATTAAATGTGATGGATTATTTTTTTTATAAATTGAAAATGTTGAAATTTGTGGTGAAATCTTGGATTAGGGCTAAATATGTACAAAAGAACCTAAAACTTACTCGGTTTGAGGACACGGTAAAAAATATATATGATTGATACAGTTTGAGTGCATATTCCCTTATAGGGAATAGGGATATTATCATACTTTAATAGAGGAAGGATTAGATCTTAAAATCTGTTTAAGTACAGTGGTGCCTTAAGAGTCGAGCAATCTGGATACTTGGCGTGGACCAGAACACTAAGTTTTCTTATCAGTTCGCAAATGGAAGAATACAGACTAATGCTATTTGGGACCTGTTGATCCCTAGAAAATCCCATGTACCAAAGAGTAGGGATTCTCCCCGGTGAACAATCCCAACTAGATCAGGCACCGTTTGGTGTGGGGAGTCCGTCTGGTTCATGGTTACGACTACTGTAAATTAATTTCTTTAATCTTTTATAGGTTACGGCCCAGTCTACCGTTTATAATATTTTTTTTTAAAGAATGATATGCAGGTGCCTAAGCTACAATGGAAATGTAATTTAAATCTAAAACTAAACTATTATATCCCCAATTAGGGAGAAAATTTAGAGTTCAGAGTAATATACTGTAAATGCTCATAAATATCCAACATATAGTTGTACCAACAAAACAATCACATTCACAGCAGAAAGAATACCAGAGGTAGCTCTAATATAATTAAACCATTTATTACCTTGTCAACATAGACATTTATATAGACATTAGACATTCATGACCAAGGAAATAGTTCCAAGAGGTTAGAACAATCTCAATATATGATGTACAGAAGCAAGAAGAAATAGTTCTACAATATGCATTCCACATATTTCGATTAAATCTCTACGTAGTCCCTTTGTTTCAACAAAATGATCCTTCTTATTAACAAAGAGGTATCTCTTTTACAACAATAGTCCAGAATTCTTTCACCAGGAAAAAGTCCTTACTATGGTGCTCTACACCTCTATTTATACTAATTCTATCCATCACCCAGGAGATTCCCAGGCTTCTTATTCACCTACCTGGTTGAATCTAACAGTTTCATAAAACAAAAAATAAAACAACTTACATAGGCCTTGCCCTGATGGAAACACGTGTTCCTTGAATTTTCTGCATCTTTAAACCAATCCCATGGATATGATAGATTTGTTTCACTCGCGCAAGTTAAACAATTGAATTCTTCAGGACTGCAGATCTATATCGGACATGAATCTCAGCTATTGAAGACTGTCGTGTTTACCCGATCTCCCAATCGCCCATCTTCTTGGTGAACCATAGTACCTGTAACACAAAGAACACAAAGAGATATATATCTAATCTGGGCACCATGATCATTCACAGGATTTTAGCATAATGATATGCATGGATTAGTAAAAAAAACATATAATGACCAAGGGCCCCTGTTATGCTGGAAAAATTATTAGTTTAGGCTTCAAGAGAAAAATTTCTCAGTTTCCCTAATGATTCACACTAAAAAACCAAACAGAATATGATCGACCCAGATTAAATCAAAGATGGATCAGGTCTGATTTGGACCATTAGATCATGCCACCTTGATAGCTCCTTTCTTCCCTTCCAAAAAAAGGAAAACGGGTTTAACAATTTTATCAAGTTAAAATTTTACATTTCCTCCACCGCCTTTCCACTTCCGCCCTTCCAAAAATTGGAAAATAGAAATTGGAAACACCAATGTTCACAAAGTTGAAACTTAATATTTTTGCTTCCGCCCTTTTGCTTCTGCATTTATGGAACATTGGATCTATGCAGATGTTGGATATCGGGTTTGTAACCTTTTTTATAAGTGAAACTTGCATCTTCCTTCTCTGCCTCTGCCCTTTCGCTTCCACTTTTTTTGGATAGAGGAAAACAAAATTTGTATCGTCTAATTTTTTTACTAAGTTCAAACTTTAACTCTCTGCCTCTAGACTTCCACTTACACTTTTATGCTTCTTTCTATATCATTGATCTATGTGAACTCATCCTTATCCGTTAGATCATGGATCTCGGAAAACGGAAAGCGGAACCATAAATTTTTACAAATAACACTTGACCTTTTCTGCTTCCTCCCTTTGCAAAAAGCGGAAATCGAAAGTCATATTTTCCAATTTTTTTGAATTTTAAACTCTAACTTTGTGTCTCTGCCTTTCTCTTTTCCACCTTTTTGAGCTGTTGATTTGTGTAGAAACCTTCAGCGTCACCGGATCTTGAACTGTGGAAAGCGGAAGGCGGATTTGTAACTTTTTCCATAAGGGACTTGGATTTTCTAACTTTGCTCTTCTGCTTCCACCTTTTCTTGGTCGTTGGATCTTAATCGAAGCGATTCACAACCATTAATATTAAATCAAAGTGGATTTTCTTCTACAGGCCTTTTTCTTGGTCGCTCCCAAGTAACTTCTTACCAGAATCACACTTCAGTCTTAGGTAAAATACCTTCTGCTCGAGTTTCTAGGGAGTGACTAGGACGCAGGGAGGCTTAACTGAGTTGGGAAACAAGTGTAAAAATAATAAAGGAAGGAGGGGCCCTAAAATGTAAACATTTTGGGGAAGTCGTTGCAGCAACAATAATTGACGTCTAGCTAGTGAACACGGATCTCTGACAAAAACCTTATTTGAACAACAAGACTTCCACATGGTACTGCACTGTGAATGTTCAATGATTATTTAACTGTATTTCTCGAGACTTCTTTAAACCATAATTATTCAGGGATGAAACTTTCAAGCATCACATTTTATACCATTTCTTTGGGAGTAGGGTAACCAAGAGTTCATTGTCTTGATAACTCTCATGGGACCAAAGTATGAAGTTCATTTTACCCCTTTATTTAAGTTTCCATTAGATAAGACTCCACATGTTCGTAACAGAGTAAGACAGATGTATTCATTTGTTCCAATTTCCCATGCTATAAGCATTCTTTTGGTGCTTTCTTTATGACAAAAAAAATATTTTGAGTCTTCCTTAATTGCTTCTTTCATTTTGAGACCTTGATACATGTTCTTCCATTCACAATGTCCTTTTGTGTGAGTGACAAATTTGTTTTCTTATCATGCTCACGGATGGAGAAGAACCTTGAGGATAAATTTTTCAATATAACAATTTTGTTCTGATGATTTATTTCTTCAGCATCCTTTCTTTAATTGAAGACTGGATATTTCATAAAAATTACTTTTCAATCTAATCCTTTTGGCCCTTTTTTATTTGTAGCAATGGGATCATTTTGAATACCATACATCCATCAAACCTGCTTCCTTTCCTTGGGTCCATCATGATATGCTTCTTGAGATAGGTATCAATGTGAGAATGGATGAAACCCCAAGATAGTACTCCATACCTCATGAGTCTTGGTTATTTCACAGGGGTCATAATGATTCAAATGTGAGTTTGAAGACTAGCTTCCCTTTCTATCATCTATCATCAGTTAAAGAACCTCATTATGATCAAAATTTATCATCTTCTCTTTCCCATAAGCAATTTCTGACATACAAATATTTCAAGTTTTAATCAGATGCCTATACTTCCAAGCACCAAAAATTGATTTGGTTTATTAAAATAAAAAAAATAAGGCTATGAAATAAGACGAAACAAAATGGAAAGTAAACCTAGGTAAACAAAACAATAAACAACAAGTTTATTTATGTACAAAGGGTTCCTAGGACTCTAAGTAAAGTAATGTTTGAGACAAAGGACATTTCTAGAAAACTTTCTTCCTATCCTTGCAAATCTTGCAATTTGTAAGTTGTAGGGACTAACTTTTCAGTGACTAGGTAAGGGCCAATCCATAAATGTTGGAACTTTTTTTGTTTTCCCTTTTTGGCATGAGGATCATCCCATTTCAAAACTAGGTCTCCTACATCAAATTTTCTTGTACCATATTTTCTCTTGTCAAACCATCATTTGATGATACCCTAATGTTGGTTGAAATTATCTTTAAGGCTTTTGTTGTTGTTCCTCCATTTTTAACAAAGTATCAATTCATGCTTGTAAAACTTTGCTACTGGAACCTCTTGAGGCTTGAGCTAACTGCAAATACGGGAGCAAAATGTTTGGGGGCAATAAAGATTCTTTTCCATATACTAGAGTATAGGGAGACACTCCTAAGCAATTCTTTGGAGTGACCCTATCTACCCACCGTGCATTTGGGAGAGCTGAGTACCAATTTATCTGGTTTTCAATAACGGTTTTCTTCAGAATTCGGATGAGGTTCTTATTTGTTGATTCCTCTAAACCATTTCCATGAGGGTAATAATTAGCTGAGTAATGCAACTAAATTCCATTTTCATAGAAAACTCAGTTATTTTAACAGATGAAAAATAAGATGCATTATTAAAAACAAGGGAAATTGGAACTCCAAACCTGGTCATAATGTTCTCTTGTAAGAAGTCAATAACAACATATTCCTTCACTTTGCGCAATGGAATAGCTAAAGCTTCCACCCATCGTGTGAAATAATTGGTAACCATGAGGATATATCGATGTTGTAAAGAAGAATTCAGGTTGATTTCCCCAATAACATCTATGCCCCATTGTTCAAACAGATATGAAATAGTAACAGGTTGTAACAATGCTTCTGCTTTTTTCAATTTTCCACCACTTCTCTGACATACATCACACTTTCTTGCATAGTGATGGGAATATTTAAACAAAGTTGGCCAGTAGTATCCAGCTCTCAGTATCTTGTGAGCTGTGGTATCCCTAGAATAATGTCCCCTGCTAGTTCGTCATGTAATTCTTTGACTATTTTGGAGGCATCCTCTCCTTCCAGACATCTAAGCAAAATTTCATCATAATTTTTTTCTGAAAAGCACTCCATCCATTATTAATTTGATATGGGGATGAATTCAACCAAAGTGACCTTCTCTTCTTGGAGCTCAAATGCTTTGGTAGATATCCTTGTTGAAGATAGTACACCAAATATTTGCACCAAGATTCGGGAGCAGTGAAGACAGGACATACACCAACCAAGTTCATTCCAACTTAATTATCCCAATTGTTAGAATAATCAACCCATAGTTACCTACCTTAGACATTACTTAAATCATTTTTGTCTTATTACCTAGTCTCCTAGATTCCACTCTATGCTAGTTGCCTTCTACATGTCATGGACGCTTGGGAAACCTCTTGGAAACCATATTTAGCATGTTTTCTTTATTCTAGATCCTCCAAAGCACATATCTACTTTTTTTGTAAAGCTACCTGTTTTATTGAGAATTAAGGCAAAAGGAAAAGCTAGACTAGGTGTAGCTGACTTGTTTTTTTCCCACATCATCCTCCATCCTTTTCTCCTAATAAAATCATGTATGAGTTGTCTTTCCATCCCTTATTAGCTTGCCTACTTGACTTTGCCAATTCGTGAGAATCTTAGTGGATTTGGAAACTGCTTTATGCACCTATGGGAGATTTGACTAGATTTAGTAAGCCTACTTTTTGACTATTTCGAATGGCATCCTTATGCATTTGAATCTCTCATGTAATTATATATTGTAGCATCCTATTACTTCACAAGGTTGGGCTATTGTACACTTATTCAATATATATTAGTGTTATGCTCCAATTTTAGTCTCCTTTGATGTTAATTTTGCATGTTTGATTAGCAATTTTGTGAGTGTAATTGTTCTATCACTTGGGTTTAATTTCCACATCATATCAAAGCCTTTTTATATTGATTTCTATCCTTCCATATTGCTATTGTAGGTTTGACATCTTGACTGGGAGTATTTTCTGTTGACTGAAAGGCACAGCTTCTTAGCTATGGACCAATCTTAGAAGATCATCTTGAATCCATTTAATTTCTTTGAATGGAAAGATGAGATGGAGATATTATTGAGAGTGAAAGGTATCTACAGGGTTACTATGGAAACTGAGCCAAATCCCAATGCAGCTGGAGAGAAAATAAAATGGCACAACAGGAGGGATGAGGCCTATGGTCTTTTATGTCTGAGCATTTCAAGATACCTCCTCTTCCATCTTGATGGATTGACCTCACCTAATGAAGTGTGGGAGAAGCTTGTATATATTTTTGGTAAGACAGATGATATGAGAGGACATCAAATTGAGAATGAGCCGATCTCCTTGAGTCCCAGTAGCTTCGAATCCTTGCAACTCTATTTTTCCAAGTTTAAAGCCCTTGTTTTGCAGCTAAAACAGTGTGGAATTGAAAAAGAAGGAAGAGAAACTAGTTTTGGCCATACTCTCGAAGCTTGGCCCTGACTATTCAGTGTCTTTTGCGACCTTCCATGCCACCAAGTTGACAGCTCAAGCCTGGAAGATGCCTAAGCATGCAGAGTTCATGGGAAACCTCACACAGGAACAAGATAAGTTGGTGATGATGGGCACCATCAAACCTTCCAAAGACCAAGCTTTGGTTGCTAGAGATTCAAGGGTGGATTCAAAAAGCAAGAAAAAATCTAAAAATCCACCTGAGCAAAAGAGAGACAAGAACAAGTCTCAAGAGGAGCCCCAAGGGTCTAAGAAGAACTTCCAGAAGAAGAAGAACAAAGGAGAAATGAGCAAGTGCGCATACTACAGTAAGGGCTATCATCCTAAGAGATCTTGTATGAAGACACAAATTGACATGTTGACCCAACTCTTGGAGAAGAATAACATCTCCCTTCTTGATTTCTCAAAGAAGAGGGAAGGAGGATCAAATTCAGAGGATAGAGAGAGAGTACATGCTTTGGTTGCTAGCACATCAAGCTCACCTAGCTTCATCATAGACTCTGGAGCTTCTAGAAATATGGTTTCGACAAAAGAGGCATTCTCTTCTCCTGACATGTCAAAAGTTCCACCAATAGTTTTGGGAGATGACTCTCTCACTGATAGTTTGGGAAAAGGAAGGATCGATCTTGACCATGGTAAGATCATTAATGTGTTGTATGTTCCAGGTCTTGCCTCTAATCTCTTGTCAGTGTATCAGATGACTCACATAGGGTCTCCAAAGAAGGTCATATTCTCCCCTGATGATGTTGAAATCACTAAGATTTTGAATGGTAAAGTCATAGCAAAAGGTGTTGTTGATCACACTTCGAAGGTATGCTTTCCCATTTTCTACCCTACTCAAAACCCTCTGCTCTTCTGATTCATGATAATGAGGCAAGAAAGCTTTGGCATGAAATATTTGTCCATCTTAACTACACGTATCTTTCTGATTTGAGTGAAAAAGATATGGTCATAGGGTTACCAAAGATCAAGTTTTCCAAGGGAGTCTATCAAGGTTGTATCCTAGGAAAACACCTAGAGCACAAATTTGAGAGAGCTAGTCATGAGAGAACCTCTGCACCTATGTAGTTGATCCACAGTGACATTGCTGGTCCATTTCCTCATATGTCCATGAGTCAAGCCAAATATGCACTAACCTTCATATATTACTTTCCAGGTATTGTTGGGTTTACTTCCTAAAGCATAAGTCTGAAGTTTTTGACCTCTTCAAAGTCTTTAAGGCCTTGGTTGAAAACTAGTCTGGGAGGAGACTCAAGATCCTCAGATCTAAAAATGGTGGTGAGTATATCAAGTCTGAGTTCATTCAGTATTGTAAAGATGCAGGTATTCAAATGCAGCATTCGATCCCTTACACACCACAGCAAAATGGTGTTGCTGAGAGAAAGAATAGGTCACTGAAGGAGATGGCAACCTGCATGATGGAGGCTAAGAATTTGCCACCAAAGTTTTGGGTCGAGGCTATAAACTGTACATCCTACATCCAAAATAGGGTACCTCATAAGCAGCTTGATGGTATGACTCCTTTCGAATCTTGGAGTGGGCACAAGCCAGATGTGACCCATTTCAGGATTTTTGGCTCAAAGGCTTGGGCTAGAATTCCAACTGAAAAGAGAAAGACTTTACATCCCCAAAGCCAAGAGTTCTTATTTGTTGGGTATTCTAAATATTCAAAATGGTACAAGCTGATAAACTTGAGCACTAACAAATCCTTCATTTAAATAAGTGTTTAGTTCCAAGAAGAGCCTTTAGTAGCAGTTGAAGTTGGAGAGTCTTCTTCACCACCAGATCCATTGATTGTAAGTGGAGAGACTAGTGAGTTTGATTATTCTGATATGTATGATAATGATGATTTTATTATATAACTTTATATTCCTACAAAACCAAAATGGGCAGCAAATACCATTCATGCAGCTAGGGAACTAGCTGGAAATCCTAGTGACACTAGGAGGACTAGATCTCAGTTTGAGAGTGCCCTATGCATGAAAGATCCATTATTTGCTGAGAAGTGATATCTGATGGTTGAATCATATCCATAGACATATGAATATGCAGCACATGATCCAACATGGAAAACAGCCATGAAAGAAGAATTCAGCTTGCTCCAGAAGAACAACACTTGGGAACTAGTTGATCTTCCCCCAGGGAGGAAGCTAGTTCAATGTAAGTGGGTTTTCAAGACTAAGTTTGCTGCTGATGGTTGACCATTGAAATATAAGGAAATATTGGTAGCCAAGGGCTACTCACAAGTACATGGTATTGACTACAATGGAACCTTTGCACCAGTGGCAAAGATGGACTCCATAACGCTAGCTTTAGCCATTGTAGCTTCGAAGCAGTGGGAGGTAAATCACATGGATGTGAAGTGTGCTTTCCTAAATGGAGATATCATTGAATAAATTTACATGCAGCAACCTGAAGGGTTTGTTTCTCCATATTTTGTGTGCAGGTTAAAGAAATCATTGTATGGGCTCAAGCAAGCCCCCAGGGCTTGGTATGCCAATATTGATGGCTTTCTGTTGTCATTGAGTTTTGTTCAATGCAAGTCTGATCCTAATGTTTATTTAAAGATGATTCATGGTTATTTGATGATTATTGTCTTGTATGTGGATGACCTTCTGATTATAGGAAGTTCAAAGAAAGAGATTGCCTCCTTGAAGGATGCAATGAACCATGCATTTTCTATGACAGATTTGGGATTGTTGAGCCAATTTTTGGGTCTCAAAATTGCTCAATCCCAACATGGAATCAAAGTACATCAGTCCAATTATGCCTTAGATTTTCTGAACAAGTTCAACATGAAATATTGCAAGCCAAGCAAGACTCCTTTCCTTTAAGGAGTTAAGCTTGAAGAAGCAGGTTCTTCTCCTATGGTAAATAATACACTGTATAGGCAGCTGATTGGGTGTTTTCTTTATCTTACACACACTCAACCTGATCTATATTATGGAGTTAGTGTGGATTCAAGATACATGGATCAAACTCATGAGATCCATTGGAGAGTAGACAAAAGGATCCTTAACTTTGTTCAAGGAACAAGAACTCATGGGATCTTCTACAAAGCTAAATCTGATCTTGATTTGATTGGGTTTACTGATAGTGATTGGAAAGGTGACAACATAGATCGAAAGTCAACATTAGGATATGTGTTCACGCTTACAGAAGGACCAATCAATTGGTCAATCAAGAAGCAGAGTGCCATAGCACTCTCATCTATAGAAGTAGAATATAGAGGAGTTGTAAATGCAACAACTCAATGTTTGTGGTTACATGGAATACTTGGAGAATGTGGCTTCGAATCAGAGTTTTCAACTATTATCTACTGTGATAATCAGAGCACCATTTGAATTTGCAATGATCTAGTTCAGAGATAGTGAACCAAACACATTGAGATCCATATGCACTACACCAGACATCTTGTGCATGATGGCACCATTCATCTACTCTTATGTGCATCTTCAGAACAAGTAGCAGACATCTTCACCATAGTTTTTTGTGAGAAGACATTTAGCAATCTCAAATCACTGTTGGGGATTGTTGATCATGCTATGAAGCATGATTGATGACAATATTTTCAAATTTTGTTTTATTGTCCATATTTAAGGGAGGATTTTCCCATTGGGTTTTTTCCTTTTTCCTTGGTTGAATGGACAAGCAGTATGTAAAGGGTGACTAAGCCTTGTTGCTAGGCCCTATATTTTTCTAATATTTACTCATAAATTCAGGCTTAAGGGGGGGTTTTAGAATAATCAACCCATAGTTACCTACCTTAGACATTAATTAAATCATTTTGTCTTATTACCTAGTCTCCTAGGTTCCACTCTATGCTAGTTGCCTTCTACATGTCATAGAAGTCAACACTTGATAAAAATGAGTCATGGAGTGCTTGGGAAACCTCTTAGAAACCATATTTAGCATGTCTAGTTTATTCAGATCCTCCAAAGTGCATATCTTCTTTTTCTGTAAAGCTACCTGTTTTATTAAGAATTGAGGCAAAAGGAAAAGCTAGACTAGGTGTAGTTGACTTGTTTTTTTCCCACATCATCGTCCATCCTTTTCTCCTAATAAAAGCATGTATGAGTTGTCTTTCCATCCCTTATTATCTTGAATACTTGAATTTTCCAATTCATGAGCATCTTAGTGGATTTGGAAACTGCTTTATGCACCTATGGGGGATTTGACTAGATTTAGTAAGCCTACTTTTTTACTATTTCGAATGGAATCCTTATGCATTCGAATATCTCATGTAATTATACATTTCAGCATCCTATTACTTCACAAGTTTGGGCTATTATACACTTATTCAATACATATTAGTGTTATGCTCCAATTTCAGTCTCCTTTGATGTTAATTTTGCATGTTTGATTAGCAATTTTGTGAGTGTAATTGTTTTATCACTTGGGTTCAATTTCCACACCAATCAGGATCTTAATCAGTTTTATTATCTACTATCAACTTGCACAACCCTTGACCTTTGATGATGGTAGCTGGCTTTAATTCTAGATCATACTGCTGCAGAGCAGTCACCCAATTCCCTCTTCGCTCACCCAATTCTTTTTACACAAAAAGAGACCTAACAGCTGGGTGAGGAACTACAACTTTTGTTTTGTTTTTTATAATATAGGGTCTAAAATATTTTACTGCCTTGAAGACTACATATGCTTGTTTTTCTAAGGCTGGGTAATTCAATTCAGGCCCTTGTAAACCAATACTCATGAATGATATTGGGTATTTGTCTCCCAATTCCCCTTTCTGCGTAAGCACTACTACAAGAGAATTGTCTGAAGAAAATGCATATAAAATAACATCCTTTTCAAAGTCTGTACTCTTCAAGGAAGATGACTAAGTGTTATATATCAAAATGACACATCTCTTTTTGTGACCACTTTCCCATGATTTCGTCGCATGTCGACACTTCATGAAAGTCATTGAAAGTCACTAAAAAAACACCTAAATTGGAAGACCCATATATAGAGTTCTATAACTCCGTTTGACCTCATATCTACACCGTTGAAAAGGTATCTGTGTTAGCTAAAACTTTATAGAAGACACTAAAGTCTAAAAATTCCCAAAATTACCCTAAAAATGAGTTTTTTTTTATGTGTACGTGAGTTTCCTTAAGGAAACCCACGTATGTACATGACTTGCTATATATAATACTCGCGTACACCTTAAATATGTGTCTTTCTACATTTCAACCTGCATATACCTCCTCATGTACATGACTATTATCTCTCCAACCCACATACGTCTCTTGAAAATGTCAAAAAATACGTATTTTGAAATTCGGGTAGTTTGGGTAGTTATGATACTGACTCCTTTAGTTGTAACCACTTTGTCTTCGACCCTAACCCTTCATAAAGCATATAAATAAAGGTAGGGAGGTCCATGAGAGGAGACTTGAATATTTGCATTGTTATGATGGAGGATTTGGAGCTCTCTTTTCCCACACCTTTTCCCTAGAAGCATTCTCCTTGTGTTGCAGAGTTTGGAGGCTGAGTTCCTTGGAGAAGAGAAGCAGCAGAACCAGATCAAGGTTTCGTGAGGTGCCGAACTTGAAGAGAAGGTATACTTGTACTTGTTTTCAAGATTAATAAAGATGTGATGTCCTTATTCTTCCCAAATAATTTTTCAATGTGTGATTCAATTTATATTTATGATCAGATGTTTATGTTAATCAGAATAGTTTCTCATATTGCTTTGATTATAATTTATTTATATGTGGTCATAATGGTTTGAGGAAGGTATAATTCGTTTTCCAGGTCTCTTGGAGCAAGAGGAGCAAGAGGAGCAAGAAGAGGATTGAAGGGAAGCTTGGATCAATCTTCATTTGGCTAAGGTATGAACCATTATAGTCTCTGAATCTTGTTTGTATTTACTTGCAGAACCTTTTGCATCAACCTTTCAACCCCAGTACGTTGATGGCCTCTTAAACTCTAGCCGTAGGAAACTTTCCTTTACAATAGAACTAGCGACTCTACTAGGGATTGCCTTGTCTATTTGGGGTTTATCTATATTTATTTCAGTATTTTTCAAGGTTTTAGGTCTTTCTTGCCACATAGGAACACTTTATCATTCCGATAGAACATCTTCCCTGCCTTCCTAACGCAATTTTTGACCTTTTTGGGGATTTTTTCCACCCATACGCGAGTTGCAGACTGAACAGTCGCGTGTCTGGTTTGGTACACATGAATTTCTATACTATCAACTCATGTATGACATGTGAAATTTCATTAGTACAACCCGCGTGTGCCCCTAAAACAGTGTCTTTTCCTCATTTTTGTGGTTTTTTCTGCTGTTGTGGGTTGTTTGGTAGGTCTTTTGGTGTCCTCTGCAGGTGCATGACTCTAGGGAGTTAGTGTCATCCATTTTGGTTGTTATTTATCTATGTGGTAATCCTTTTTATATCATTATGGTTTACTCTTTTCTTTTTCCCCCACCCCCTTTGCTTGGCTTGATTTTTGGCTTATGTTTCTGGTTACCCTCTGTTAGTGATCGTTGTCTGAGTTCAGAAGCTTGTTGGTGTTTATTTCCTTCTTCTTTTGTTGGTTAACTTCACCATGCCAAAATAGTTGACTTGTGTTTTGTGCAAGCCTTCCTTCCAAGTAGGGTTTATACTGAATTTAGGGCATTCTAGAGTTTGTTTGGTGGTTGTATAGCAGGGTTCCTTTTGCTTTGTTCTTGTTATCAGCATACTTTTGTTTGTAGGTATTTTTTCTTTTGCATTTATAAAAGAAAAGAAAAAATGCATGTTTGCTTTATATGCATGTAGATTAGGCTTTTAGTCTAGATTGCAGGGCATATCATTGTTTTTGAAAAAAAAAAAAAATGTACTTTTGTGGCTTTCAAGTTTCTATTTGAAAAAGAGAAAGAGAATAGTTTTTGCTTTTTGCATTTCATATCTCTTTTTTTAGTCATTTTGTTTCAACTTTGAGTCAAAACACCACATAAGTTTCACGCCATTTACCCTCTGAATAAAAACAACCCTTAAAATAAACGATAAAATTTAAAAAATATTATTAAGTTTTTTTTTATAGGGTCATACACCAACTAGCTTAGGATACACTTGTGGGATAGGGAGTTTAAACTCCCCACAAGTGTTAAAATTTCAGACGTAGTTGGCCAATCACTAGGTAAACCCTCTTCTATGTTGATTGTATCTGGGAAACTCCTCTCAAACAGGAGTTAAGCACGAGGCCGTATGGATGCTTGGACTGAAGAGATAACCCTATGATTCCTTGTCGAAGCATAGACCAAGGTTTTTGCGCATCTAGGGATTTTGTCGTAGACAAGATTTCGGGCTTTTCTACCCTGCTCTTGCGTATGAACCAGGATTACGACTGTCCCCCCAGACTATTAATATAGTTAAGGTATCCTTTAGTCTCTTTGAAATCTAGGGTTCATACACAAGTACACCAGAAGGCTATTTCTGGTTGACCTTGGACGGGCTTGGAAGCTAACCCCGGTAGAAGGTGTGGCAGGGCATTGGGTGATTCCTCCGCTTCTGCCTAAGAACATCTACAGGGACCCCAAGTAACTGTCTGTCAGCTTTATTTTGGAAAGCATATCTTATACCTATTTGTCTGTTTGGCTTTAGGAATTTTTTAGTGAGTGTTGTGTGGTTTGTCTATACTTAGCTCGCCTTTAGGTGTGTGCTTTGTACTTTTTGTTTCTTGTTGACCTCAGACTTTGTCTTGTTGTTTAAAACTATGGCTAACACCCCATTGAACACCAACCAAGAGATCCCCATGATGGGATCTCCTTGTACTATTCCTCTCACGAGGAATGTTGGTGTTCTCTTAATGGCCACCTTGAATCTCCCTGGATTCACCCTAGGGCTACCAGTGTAGTTGTCTTCCACTCCAATTGTCTTGAATGCTCTTGATGCTTCTCAAGTAAGATCCTTATATCAAGGGAATCAAAACATTGTTTCCCTTTCACATGTAGTTGATTCTCCTACTCCTTCTACCTCATGCGGTGAAAGTACTAATACTAGTAACCGACAGTCTAAAAGGAGTAAAAGAAGGAGGAATAGGAAAAAGGCACATAAGAAAGGGGGCACCCATTCAACCTATGCAAGTCAAGTTGATTTTCACCACCCAGCCTCTGCAGTTCATGCTGGGGTCACCTATCCAACCTTTGCAAGTCATGTTGGATCTAAGCACTCAACCTCTGCAGGTCATGTTGGATCTAAGAACTCAACCTCTGCAAGTCAAGTTAATCTTCACCACCTAGCCTCTGCAGTTCATGCTGAGGGCACCCATTCAACCTCTGATGTTCAAGTTGAACCTCCCCATCCAACCTCTGCAAGTCATGTTGGATCCATCCACCCAGCCTCTAAAGCTCATGCTAGGGGCACACACTCAACTGTTGCAAAGCATGTTGATCCTAACCATTCATCTTATGTTGTTCATGCTGGTGGTTCCCATCCAAACTCTGTAGTTCATGTTGGACCTAGTATCTTAGCCTCTGTAGGTCATGCTGGGGGTAGTCTTTCAGCCTCTATGGATCATGCTAGAGACAATCCATCAGCCACTGCAAGTCATGTTGACATTGTTGAAAAGACTATCTATTCAAAACACAAGCCCAAGTTTCCTTGTAAGCTTTGTGAGGGAGACCACCTTACTTATAAATGCCCTTATATCGTGGAAGTACAAAGAGTTTGGTTTCATGGTCATCCCATTTTTGAACATTTTGAAGTCTCTCAGCAACCAGCCTCTCTTAGTCAGGTTGGACCCAGTCACCCAACCTCTAGTGGCCATGCTGGGGGAAACATTTCAACCTATGTAGGTCATGCTAAGAGAAAATAGTCATCCACTACTAGTCATGTTGATACCATTGAGAAAACTAGTCATTCGAAGTGCAAACTTAAGTTCCCTTGTAAGCTATGCGAGGGAGATCATATTACTCACCAGTGCCCTGCTATCATAGAGGTGTGAAGAGTGTGGTCCGAGACTCAAGAATTTCCTTCACCTAAATAACCTATAGTTTCTCAACAACCTACTCAACCTTTGGTTGATCAAGTGGTCAAACCAATCTCATTTTCGGTCGATCCCACTCTTCTTTCGGAGAGTGATCCTGATGTGATTGAACCAATGTCATATTTGGTCAATCCCACTGTCCCTTTGGAGAGTGACTTTCACGAAGTCGTTGAATTGATTCCATTGACAATCAATCCCACTCTTCCTTTGGAGAGTGAAGTGTCTACTAGTCACATTTTCTTCACTGCCAGTTTAGAACATACTGAACAAGGGAGCAATGAACTCGCTTCAGATCAACCCCCACCAAGCTCTCAGATCACTTCCTTTGATTGGGATAGCCTAGTTGAGCCGCGCCTTCCTTCTGATGCACCATTCTAGATAAAGGTCAAAGTTGAACCATACATGATTTCTCATTTTATTGTTGATGAAGGAGCCTCAGTTAGTATTTTATCTACCCGTGCTTAGTGAGGCATGGGATCTCCCAGCCTTGTGTCGACTTCTAGTCAGTTACTGGCCTTTGATAGAAGAACTTGTATAGACTTGGGAATTATCGCTCAAACACTTGTTACTTTGGGTGGGAAGACTGTCTTAGTTGACTTCATGGTGATAGAAGACCCCTTGGATGTGATTATGTCTATGCCATGCAAGATGTGGTGTCAACATTCTTTCGTGTGATGTACTTTAATCATGGCGAAGAAATTGTCACTATTGATCAATTGGATTTTCTTGATCTGTCACCTAACCCAACTAGAGACCATGTATTTCCTTTATTGATTCCCAGTGTTTCTATAAACACTACCCCGCCATAGGTGAGCTATGTGGGCTCATGTCCTTTGTGTTTGATTTCTACTGAGAAGCAACCTCTGTTTTCATGCTTACCTTCTCGGGACTTGGTCCCAGCAGTTAACCAGGTGAGTGATCCTATACATACTGTGGAGCTCGCTCTCCACTCTGTTGATCCATTTGAAATTTTAGACATGTGTCCTATCTCAGATGATCTCCTTCCTTCAGATGAAGTCTTCCTAGAGTATTTGATACAGTCTGATATTCTATTGGATGTTGGTTCAGTTGTGACTAAGTCTAACCCTAACATGTTTAATAAGCTTGATATTTCTATTGATCGATCTCCTTCTATTGGTCTTGTTGAGTCTTCAAACTCTCCTTTTGATCAGCAAGTCAGTGATCCTGATGATTTTGATTTTTCTTATGAATTTTTCAACTCCTGTGATACTGAGTTTGTTCCTTCATACTCTATCTCCCTTGTTGATTTTTGCTCTATTTCTGAGGTTGATATTATTGATTATAAACCCTTGAGCCTTGGTGCTATAGAATCTTCTTCGGTTGATTCTACCTTGACTTTCCCTTTTGTAGAAGATGGCAAAGTCACGTGTGTTTCTGCCAAAGTGACCCGCATCGGATCTTTTCTTCTGAATATGATCCTGATGTTGTTGTTTCTTGGAGACAGGATTCTTAGTTGGATTCAAAACTGTTTACTAGCCTTGTCTTGTTTTTCAAGCTATAACTACATTTTCATGTGCCCTACTCGCGCTTATGAACCTGATGCCGGCTTCCACGCTTTTAGCTCGTTGTATAAGCCCTCATATTTTTTCTCATCATCGCTAAGCCTTGTATCATTTTGCCTTTGCAACCTAACACCCTTTATCTTGAGGAGGCGTTCCCCAAGTGTCTTTATCCTACTCATGTTCCTTGCATTATGCATAGGTTTGTTCCTCATGCTTGGAACTAGTTTTTCTTGCCCCTGACACTCATCTCCTCGCATTTAGAGCATTATTTCTGCTCTCCTTCGAGCTCGTTAAAAACAGTAATTAGGCTATGAGTTGAATTTTATAGACTCGTTAAAAATTCATGGGAAAGATATTGAGTTTCTTTAGGCCCAGGTCTGACTCCTCAAAATAGACTTGACTGCCGAGTAAACTTGTCCGTTTAGGATCGTTAAGAATATGTGAATGGGCATCCACATTGGTGGTAGGTTATCACTTTCTCGGACCATGTGGAATAATACAAGAAAGGAACACACTCTTTTCTTCAGAATTGAGAAGAGTATTCTCAGGCATAGGTTTATCACTTTTCCGGACCCGAGGGACTAAAATTACGGAAAAGGAACCCCTAGTATGATCTTAGTTTTCTCTTTTTCATGCTCTGGACCTAAACATGAAAAATATTTCGAGTATAATTTATGTCTTTTTCATGCTCGCTAAACCCTAAAGAACAAAGCATCGATTTTACTGTTGTAAGCCCCATTTCTCGTAATCAAATGGATCTTTGCGAGTGATCTTGCCTTCCTTCACACTCGTAAAACTAAAGCTATATGTTTCTTTTGAATGAGCGTTGGGTAGGTGGTAATTTAACCTTTTTCGGACCTTCCTGACTAAGTACAAAAAAGGTGTGCCTTACTTCTTCGGAAGCTAAGAGAGTTCTTATGTGGTTTTTTTTATACTTTTCTTGCCTCAGGAGACTAAATTGGATGAAAAAAGCACCCCCCTGGAGTCTTCTTTGGAGTTTTTAGACTCTCTAAACTATGAAAACACTGTCGAGTATGTACTAGTTCAGGCTCATAAAATCCATGAATCAGTGCTTTATCAACCATTCTTCTGTCTTTTCTTCGATCTTTCCAAAAATGAAGATGGTCTCAAGTTTGATTTATTGGACTCGTTAAACCTTTACAAGAAAGAGGGGAAGGGAAGTTCATTCACATGTTTTTTACATCATGGTAGCAAGTCTTATTTCTTTGAACAAAGCACCAGTTTTGAGTCTATCAACAGTTGGGTTCTAGTATTTTGGCCTTATCTCGATTCAAAGTTTCTTACTCCTCCAATTGGTTTCTTTTCCAATTATATGGGGAATCTGTCAATGTCTCCTACATTGTAGATTTGTGTCATTGGTCCTTTTGTGTCAAAAGCTACCTAAGTCACTTTTGTGGCGTGCTCACTATTCAAGGATTAAACCTTTGTCGACCATTCTGCAGTTTCCTTGACCTTTTGTGTCGGCCATTCCCTGGTATCAGTTCATTACATCATGTCTTCGGTGGTCCTTGTCGTGAAATTTATCACCAATTCCAAATCCAATTAGTCTTTGAATTACCTCATGTTGGATGATGAAGGATGCCTTAATTCCTTCCTTCCAATGGATCTCTCCCTATCGACTGCAACACCTATTGCTCTGGGGATGAGATTTAGAGTTTTATGACAGTACCTTGGGGATTGCAGTCATCAGTGGCAATTTCCCTTGCTATTGGGTAGTGGGAATATTTTAATGTCTCCTACTCAATGGATTCTTCAAGTGTTCGACTTCAAGTCCTTGTATTCACACTTGTTAAAATGTACTGGGTATCTTGGGGACCACTTTCATTAATGGTGGTTTCCCTTGCGTTTGTTAATGGTTCTCATTATTGACCAGTAATCAAACGGTTTCCTCCATGTTTGACTTCAACTCCTTTATTCGCATGGTTAGGATTCATACCTTTTGGGTGGTTTGGATTGAAGACCTTGGGCCAACAATAGCATCATCATCTTTTGCTATTGCCCAAGTTGTGCAAGACCTTGTCACACATCATATGGCATTTTGCTGAGACATAGATCCACCTTGTATTTTTGTGGCTATGATCCATTATTGACCATGGATCCACCTTGTTCATTTATGGCCATGACTCTTTTATATTTGATATGGAGCATTTTTGCATATTGATCGACCATTGTAGTTTCATTAGTTATACATATGTTGGATTTGCCTGTATCTTTATGGTGATTTTTTGTATATGGATTTGTATGTCCTGGAGATTAGTTTTCTTCTAACATTTATCTCTCTTTCAGGTACCTTTGTTCAAGCCTTTTGATCTTGGATTCTATGTTCTCTCCATACTCAGTTGTTTCCTTTATAATGTATTTTTTCTATCATCTTCCCCTCTAACCTCATACATTAGGGGGCATTTGTTATAGCTCAAAATGACACATCTCTGCCTGTGACCACTTTCCCATGATTTTGTCGCATGTCGACACTTCCATGACGACACTTCATGAAAGTCATTGAAAGTCACTAAAAAAACACCTAACTTGGAGGACCCATATCTAGAGTTTTGTAAATACGTTTGACCTCATCTATACATCGTTGGAAAGGTATATGTGTTAGATAAAACTTTTGAGAAGAAACCAAAGTCTAAAAATGCTCCAAAGTACCCTAATTTTTTTTTTTATGTGTATGTGTGTTTCCTTAAGGAAACCCGCATATGTACGTGACTTGCTATATATAATACTTGTGTATGCCTTAAATACATGACTTTCTGCATTGAAACCTGCATATACCTCCTCGTGTATGCGAATGTTGTCTTTGCAACCCGCATATGCCTCCTAAAAATGTCAAAAAATACGTATTTTGAAATTCAGGTAGTTTGGGTAGTTATGCAACTGACTCCTTCAGTTGTAACTACTTTGTCTTCGACCCTAACCCTTCATAAAGCATATAAATAGAGGTAGGGAGGTCCATGAGAGGAGACTTGAATCTTTGCATTATTATGTTGGAGGATTTGGAGCTCTCTTTTCCCACACCTTTTCCCTAGAAGCATTCTCCTTGTGTTGCAGAGCTTGGAGGCTGAGTTACTTGGAGAAGAGAAGTAGCAGAACCAGATCAAGGTTTCATGAGGTGCCGAACTTGAAGAGAAGGTATACTTGTACTTGTTTTCAAGATTAATAAATATGTGATGTCCTTCTTCTTCCCAAATCATTGTTCAATGTGTGATTCAATTTATATTTATGATCAGATGTTTATGTTAATCAGAATAGTTTCTCATATTGCTTTGATCATCATTTCTTTATATGTGGTCATAATGGTTTGAGGAAGGTATAATTCATTTTGCAAGTCTCTTGGAGCAAGAGGAGCAAGAAGAAGATTGAAGGGAAGCTTGGATCAACCTTCGTTTGGCTAAGGTATGAACCATTCTAATCTCTGAATCTTGTTTGTATTTACTTGCAAAACCTTTTACATCCACCTTTCTACCCCAGTACGTTGATGGCCTCTTAAACCCTAGCCATATGAAACTTTCCTTTACAACACTAAGATATTGTTGCTTTGATATATTGAAAGGAAAATTTCTCAATGTCATTCCACTTGAACTATACACTCTGCTTCACCATTTTCTGTAGAGGTTTCACAATTTGATAAAAATCAGGGACAGACCTTCGAATAAAATTATTGTCCCCATAAATGATTGCATATTTTTCCTATTATGGGGCATGTGAATCTGAGTTATAGCCTCAAATATCTCTTGATTTATTGAGATGATGTGTCCTAACAATTTTCTGTCAAGGAATGCACAAATGCTTTTCTTTGGGTTTAGATATATACCATATTTTCTACAGCAGTTAAAAATATGTTTCAAGTGGAAAACATGGTATTCCCTTCTCTTGGAGAAAATTGTTACATCATCCAAGTACACTACTACACAATGGCCACTTAAACCTCTGAATGCAATGTCCATGGCCCTCTGAAATGTGGCTCTGGAATTTATGAGGCCAACAAGAATTCTTTTGTAATGAATATCCCCCACTTTGTAAGAAATGTTGTCTTTAATAGGTCCTACTCGACAAATAACACTTGATTATACCCTGAAAATCCATCTAATAGGGAGAACATTTATGAGCCTGAAACCATTTGTAAAGTCTATTCCATTGGTGGAAGCAGATAGTTATCTTTATCAGATGTTCTATTTAAGTTCCTGAAATCAACACACAGCCTTATCTCCCCTGAATTTTTCCTTACCGGGAATATATTGGCTACCCATTCTGAATGTCGAGCCTTGAAAATGATCTTTGCGTCTAGTAGCTTCTTTACTTCGTTGTGGATCAGAGGTTCTAATTTTGGGTGCATCTTTCTAAGTTGTTGCTGAAACAATTATTCTCCTGTTTTGATGGGAATCACATGTTGGATTATGCGAGTGTCATAAGTCTTCAGATATTCATATGTCTAGGAAAAGATGTCTTTGTATTGCTGAAACAACTTGATGAACTTACATATTTCCCTAGGTGAGCAACATTTTCCCAAATTGACATATTTAGGTTCAGCTTCTAATCCCAGATTGACCAGCTCATGTTGCATTGATGAATTGTTCGTCTTCACATTGGCTGGTTTCCAGAATTTATTCTACAAATCAAGCATCGCTTTGAGGGTTCTTACTACTTTAGGCATGAAATTTCCCTAAAACGCATCTTCATTTTGTAAACCCGCCAAATGTTCTTCTTCATCTATCATGGATTCTTTAAAATATTCTTCATTTGTCAAAAAATCGATGATCTGTTCATCGTCATCGAACACCCTCAGATTTGTAACATTGCTAGGTACTGATAGCCTGAAAATCAATTCAATGTAACATTTGTTATTAGTTGGAACTAATATGGATGCAAAAGTAGATAATAAATCAGCCACCGCATTCTGCAATCTAGGTACCACATTTATATTGAAAGCATTGAAGTGCATAATCAAAATCCATACCTCCAATTGGTATCCCTTGAGATGTGTACATAAACAATGAATGTTGTTTCTTAATTGTCTGACTACTATCTCAAAATCCCCAAAAACTTTTAATTTTCTAACCTCAAGTTCAATATATTTCTTCGGGCCCAAGACTAGAGTTTCATATTCAACAATGTTATTTTTGTATTCAAACTCTAGTCTATAAGAGAGAAAGTGTTTATTCTTATCTGGATCAATCATGATGCAACCTGCCCCTGATCCCTCTTGGGTTTTAGAACCATCAAAATACAGAAACCAAAATATATCATCTAAATCTAATTGGTTAGTATTATCTCATATGTCAGTCACTAAGTTTACTATCATTACAATCAATATTATCATCTCGTGAAAATTGAAGGAGATCGGCCTGTGTGTCTGATTCACAACTGGCTTCTTCATCTTGGTATTTCCTTGGTTCAAGTTCCAAATAGTAATTTTCCAAGACTGAAGAAGAGAAGTTCACAGGTTCATTCTTCCCCTCTAACTGAGTTACATTATACTTCATGTGGGGTTCTCTCGATATTTTAATTTTATTTTGAACATTGTTGAATGGCAACCACATGTGAGACCAGTCAATAGCAACGTAACCATTTAGTTTTGTTGACCGGACCCTACTCAAAATTAATCCATATGCTTCTGGTATATCCACTACCATAATATCTACAAACTAACAAACCTTGGGATCTGCAGAAAAACGAATCAGAACATTTTTCATTTCCCCTATGACTTTAACAACAAATCTATCTAGTTGAATTATTCGAGACGGGGATGGTATGGGTTGGAAATTAATCCTTGTACATACTAAAAGTGGCATGAAATTTAATGAAGCCCCAGAGTCTACTAAACAGTTATGTACATTATGATTAAAAATATCAAAAGATAACAAAAAAGGTAAAGTATGAGATTTATACTTTCCCCCAATGCTTGCTTCATTTACTTCATCATCAGATCCTATGGATTCTAGGATACTGCTAGGATGTGGATTGAAAGCTTCTATAATTTTGTTCCTTTGCTGAGGAAAATTACATAGTTCAAATAGAGAAATTTTTGCCTTTGTTTTCTTAATGTCTTCTATGATTTCATACCCCATGCCCTTCTCTTTAGTAGCCTCTGTTTTATTTGCCAAAGTTTCCACAGGTTTATTAATTGTTGTCTTTATTGACTTGTTACCTGCTGGGATTGTCTCTTTTATATTTGTTGGATTAGGCTTAGGCGTTGTTTGAGTTGTATTGATAATTTTCTTCATGTTTTCTCTAAACTTCTTTATTTTAGGTAGTAAGACACTTTCATCCATTACTGGGGCTCTACTTCTTGTCGTGACATTAATGATGACACTTGACTTGCCTCAGTAGGTTCATCTTCACTAAGCCCCAAAGTAGGTTCCCAATCCCATAAAACCATCCTGGTTTCCTCGTTTGTTTGTTCTGGATCATTAGTTTGGGTTTTCTCTTCTTCAGGATCCGCTAGCTGGGTATCTAACAATTTATTCATCACCAAATTCATTGAATTAATTCATTGTAGACAACTCTTTTCATAATGAGGTTCTTGGTGAAAGGTACAGAAATTATCCATTCCTTCCTCATTAAAATATAAAATGGTAGAATTATTCACAGGTGGTTGGGGTTTTCCACTCTATTTTTTTTTTGTAATACAGGTTGAATGGCTTTCTATAAGAACTAGTTGCCCTATCCTTTTTCATGTCTACTATTTTATTTAACAACTTCTGCACCATTTTCACCACATTTTCTAGGTCATTAGAATGTTCTTCTCTAGGATTAGTCAACAACAAACTTCTTGTCATGTCCCAAATTTTGCATTGGGTCACAATTTCCGAATCACATTTTCCATATTCATTAAAGTTTGTCAAATTGATACTAAGGGTCAAATAATTGCCAAGGAGGAAAATTACTAGTTTCCTAGGTTGGGGGTGGAAGCTTTGGGATTTGGAATAAGGGGGATAATGAACGATGTTTGAAATTTAGAATGGAATAATATTTAATGAGGGATATAAATAAATAAATACAAGATAAAATTGAAGTGGCAATGGAGCATGGAGACTATGGGGCCCACACAAGCTAAACATTTGGTGCCACATAGCATCCTCCTCTTGCGATTTCGAATCCATGGGAAGACTAAAAGTTCTTGGATCAGTTATAAGGCTAATACACTTGTCCATATGCATCATAGGTATAATTTGGAAATAAATGTAACTTACATGGGAGAGGAAGAGTCATTTTGGAGCTAGTGAGACACTTGGACTAGATTCCCTAGCTCTATGACAGCAATGATGAAGATGATATGACACCTATGAAAAAAATAATATATGAAGGATGAAATATGATATATCTAAAATTTCAGGTCGAAATATAGAATCCAAGAGAGCTCTCATGTGATTTGGGGAAGCTCAATGGGTTCCTACTCAAATTGGGGGAAGTTGGAAGGCTAGGAAAGGGAGCACACATGGCAGATCATGAGCACACACCAAAATTCGAATTGGCTTGAGTTTGTGGATGGATTTGGAACCTTATAAGGCTAAGTATTTTTATAAAATACATGAACAAACCAAGAGAATATCTTTTTTTTCATTTGAGAAATTGTCATTTGTGAATTGTGAGAGCTAGTGGATGACTAGTTTTATTGCCTTGGCCAATTTCGATGGTGAAAGATTCCCATCCAAGTTGGTGTTTGGAGAGGCCACTCAGGTATTTCATGGAGCTTTAATGGAGTTTTATTTTCAGTTTTAAGCTACAGGGAATCTCATGGTTCCTTCTATTGCGGCACTTTCTCTCAACCATTTCCAATTTTTATTGCATATTCTTGCTCATGGAGGGATTGAGCTTTGGGTGAGATATTGATCTCTTTGGGGAAGATTATAATTCTAATTATCTTATGTTATGATTTATATTGTTTTTATTTCACATTAATAATACTCTCAGGTCGAAATACCAAAAATAATTCATGTAAAAATGTTGAACAATGAAGAAATAGTGTCATTTCCCCACTATCTTGTTGTGAACCATTGTAATGCTGATGATTTCGAATTGGTAAAGCCTTTAATTGTCCATTTATGATTGTAATAAATTAAATATTCTATTTTATTCATTCTCAAAAAATTTCAAGTTTAAATACCCAATATTTGTATGTCATATTGATTTTTAATGAGCAAACAATGACCATTTCCACTCTATTTTGATATATGCCATGGTAATGCTAATTATTTTGAATGGAGGAATGTATATATGATAAATTTATTATGGATGTAATTTAATTAATGTGTATTAGAATTCTCATTTTCATTTCTTAATCATTGGAATCCACTTTACTCATTTTTATTGCACTGGGAGAAGATTTGGTGCATTTTCCCCAAGGGTTGAAATTGTGATTTGGGAGCTGTTTTGGAAAGAGTCCTAACAGCCTGTATAAATTGAACCATGATGCATATGAGACTTTAAAAATTTCCCTTACATATCCCATGCCTCTTTTCATAAATTCGAGTGACTTTGGGACCATTTCAGAAGCCATTTCTTGCAATTACCCAAGGGGAATTGGAGCCCCAATTTGCTAGTAAAGACTCCTAATTTGAACATAACACTAAAAAAGTTAGAAGAAGTAATTGGGGGGTCATAAAACATCTCTGAAAATAATATTTAATTTCTATTATCATTCATGTACCTTCAGAGAAAATTTGGAAGCATTTGGGTCAATTTGGCGGTCTAGACATCAAATCTAGTTAAGGTTCGAAATTGGAGAAAAAGTGAATAATTGGTCATCGAATACAATTTAAAAAAGGGACATTAAGGTGGTATTAGAGCATGATCTTGGCACCTGATGTGTTCTGATATTTATGAGGACAACAATGCAGGAACCACCATTAGATATTGAAACCCAAACTGCTTTTGTCAAAGAGGAAACAATGACTAGGGATGAAAGGGGAACCTCATATGATGGTGAGGAGCATATAAAAATAATTTAACCTATAATTGAATACATTACCAAGAATATTATGAAAAGGATTTGAATTTTTAGCTATCTAAAGTTGGAAAAAATATATTGATTTTAAGAAAATCAAGGGGAAAAATGCATCATCTTGCTTGAAGGAGAAAAAGGAGGAGACCCATGAACCACCTAGTTCTAAAATAGGTGAAGTAGAAGAAGTAGTACATGAAGAGGATCAAAATTCACTCCAAAGTGGCTCTGAAAAATATGAAGAGACATCACAGGAGTATGAACAATTTTCTATTGAAAATACTGAAGATAATTCCGAGACACATTCTACCTTGGAAATGAAACAAAGAGAATCTAATGATGGATTCTTGAACTACAAAGGAGTACCCACTGATGGGTGCTCACACCTCTATGTTGGTGACATAGAGATCAGATTTCAAAAATTTTCAGCATGCCAAATTTCTAGTGAACATGAAAATCAATACCTTGTAGCAGTTGAAGAAGAAACAAAATCAACTTCCCCATCACCACTTGAGCTTCATGAAGTTGGTCCAAGCAAGAAGGAAGAATATGAGAAGGTTCATTTGCAAGAGCCTCATTTTTTTTAAGGGTCCTTAAATATGAATGAAAATAATATCCAAGAGGCCCTTAGAATACTACATGACACTAAATCATTGGTGTCAAATTCTTGTTGGAAAATTTCTTCATTGGAGGATCCATCCTTCCTTGAAGACATGGAGAAGATTCAAAGAGAAATGTGCAACATTGAAGGTAATTTAATGTCTTTTATTTTTGATAGAAACAATTTGGTTGAGCTTAATGAATTTTTACATGATGCATACTTGAAGAATAATGAGGACAATCATTAGCTCACAATTCAAAATGAGAAACTTCTTGAAAAGTTGCAAGACACTTGTTTTTCCTCCTATGTTTCATATTGTCAAATGGTAGATTGTTTGGAGGATTCTCATGACATGGTGGATCATGAGAAATGTGGAAATTTGAATGTGCTTGATGTGTTTGAAGATGAACTTGAAGAGATCCAAACACTTGATGTGGTGGAAGAGGAACTTGAATTGTCTCTTGATGAAGGTTATGCAATTTTTAAAGAAGAGCATGATTCCTCTACATTGGAACCAATCTATGACAAAGGTTTCACACTTTTGAAGGTGCTGCATGATACTACCCATATGGATCTTTCCATAATGAAACTTCTGCACTTTTTGATCATTTGGGTGAGTTAGTTCATTCTCCTACATCATGCAATTCCATGTTTTGCAACATTAGTCTCAATGAAGTATGGGTGAAAGGGTTCTTTTTTATGGTGCCACATGAGGAGTATGGAACTCCTATATTTATTTTTTATGATGACATGGTTGGAGCACACTCTTATTCACATTTGCAGCATAATCCTTTATTACTTTATGATGATGCACATATACATGGATGCACCTATGATATGCATTTGAGTCACTTGAAGACTCATGGTTTTTCTTGCTCAACACTTGGTTCATTTGATGTTGGAGGAACTTCATCCATCACTAGGGTGAATAGATTTATGACTGGAGAACATTTTTGTTTCCAGCCACATACTTTGTTATATATTTATGATTCTCTCATTCATGGATGTATGAGTGATACTTCTTTGAGTCATTTGACATCTCCTTGTTTCTCTTTCTTGTTAGAATAATCAACCCATAGTTAGCTACCTTAGACATTAATTAATCCATTTTTGTCTTATTTGCCTAGTTTCCAATATTCCATTCTATGCAAGTTGTCTTCCACATGTCCTAGAAGTCAAACTTGCTAAAAATGAGTCATGGAGCACTTGGGAAACCTCCTGGAATCCACATTTAGCATATCTACTTTATTCCAGATCCTCCCTAGTGCATGTCTTCTTTTTTTTCTTTGTTTCCTGCTTTGCTGAGTCTTATGGCAAAAGGGAAAGTAAGACTAGGTGCAGTTGACTTGTTTTTTTCCCTCGTCATCCTCCATTATTTTCTCCTAATAAAAGCATGTATGAGTTGTATTTCCATCACCTATTAGCTTTCCTACTTGACTTTGCCAATTCATGAGCTCCTAGGTAGATTTGGAAACTGTTTTATGCACCTACGGGGGATTTGACTAGATTTAGTAAGCCTGCTTTTGAATATTTTGAATGGAATCCTTATGCATTCGAATATCTCATGTAATTATTTATTGCAGCAGCCTATGACTTCACAAGTTTGGCTATTGTACACTTATTCAGTATAGATTAGTGTTATGCTCCAATTTCAGTCTCCTTTGTGTGTAAATTTGCATGTTTGATTAGCAATTTTGTGAGTGGAATTGTTCTATCACCTGGGTTCAATTTCCACATGGTATCAGAGCCTTTGTAGATCAATTTATCTCCTTCCATATTGCTATTGCAGGTTCAAAATCTTGACTGGGAGCTATTCTGCTGACTGAAGGGACAATTTCTGAGCTATGGATCAATCTCAAAAGATCATCTTGAATCCATTTAATTTATTTGAATGGAAAGCAGAGATGGAGATACTGTTGAGAGCGAAAGGTCTCTACAGAGTGACTATGGCAACTGAAGCATATCCCAATGTAGATATAGAGAAAATTAAATGGCACAACAGGAGGGATGAGGCCTATGGTCTCTTGTGTCTGAGCATATCCAGAGACCTCCTCCTCCATCTTGATGGATTGACAACACCTAATGAAGTATGGGAGAAGCTTGTAGAGATTTTTGGTAATATAGATGAGATGAGAGGACATCAAATCGAGAATGAATTGATCTCCTTGAGTCCCAGCAGATTCAAATCCTTGCAACTCTATTTTTCCAAGTTTAAAGCCCTTGTTTTGCAGCTAAAATAGTGTGGAATTGAAAAGAAGGAGGAGAAACTAGTTTTGTCCATACTCTTGAAGCTTGGCCCTAACTATTCAGTGTTTTTTTAACCTTCCATGCCACCAAGTTGACAGCTCAAGCCTGGAAGATGCCTAAGCTTGCAGAGTTCATGGAATCCCTCACACAAGAATAAGATAAACCGATGATGATGGGAACCATCAAACCTTCCAAAGACCAAGCTCTGGTTGTTGGAGATTCAAGGGTGAATTCAAAAGGAAAGAAGAAAGCTAAGAATCCACCTAAGCAGAAGAGAGACAAGAACAAGTCTTAGGAGGATCACCAAGGCTCCAAGAAGAACTTCCAAAAGAAGAAGAACAAAGGAGAAATGAGCAAGTGTGCATACTGCAGTAAGTGCTTTCATCCTAAAAGCTCCTGCATGAAGAAGTAAATTGACATGCTGACCCAACTCCTGGAGAATAATAACATCTCCCTTCCTGATAGCTCAAAGAAGAGGGAAGGAGGATCAAATTCAAAAGACAGAGAGAGAGTTCATGCATTGGTTGCTAGCACATCAAGCTCACCTAGCTTCATCATAGACTCTAGAGTTCAAGACATATGGTTTTGACCAAGGAGGTATTCTCCTCTCTTGACATGTTGAAAGGTCCACCAATAGTGCTGGGAGATGACTCTCTCACTGATAGTTTGGGCAAAGGAAGGATTGATCATGACCATGGTAAGTTCAGCAATGTATTGTATGTTCCAGGTCTTGCCTCTAACCTCTTGTCAGTGTATCAAATGACCCACACAGGGTCTCCAAATAAGGTCATATTCTCCCCTGATGATGTTGAGATCATGGAGATCTCGAGTGGTAAAGTCATTGCAAAAGGAGTTGTAGATCACACTTCGAAGGTATACTGGTTTTCACATTTTCTATCCTACTCAAACCACTCTGCTCTTCTGATTCATGCTAATGAGGCAAGCAAGCTTTGGCATGAAATATTTGGCCATATTAACTATAAGTATCTTTCTGATCTAAGTGAAAAAGAAATGGTTATAGGGTTACCAAATATTAAGATTTCCAAGGGAGTCTGTCAAGGTTGTGTCCTAGGAAAACACCCAGAGCATAAATTTGAGATAGCTAGTCATGAGAGAACCTCTGCACCTCTTGATTTTATCTACAGTGATGTTGCTGGTCCATTCCCTCATATGTCAATGATTCAGGCCAAATATGCATTAAATTTCATAGATGACTCTTCCAGGTATCGTTGGGTTTACTTCCTGAAGCATAAGTCTGAAGTTTTTGGCCTTTTCAAAGTCTTTAAGGCTTTGGTTGAAAACCAGTCTGGGAGGAAACTCAAGATCCTCAGATCTGACAATGGTGGTGAGTATGTCAAGTCTGAGTTCATTCAATATTTTGAAGATGCAGGTATTTGGATGTAGCATTCAATCCCTTACACACCACAGCAAAATGGTGTTGCTGAGAGAAAGAACAGATCACTGAAAGAGATGGCAACCTGTATGTTGGAGGCTAAGACTTTGCCACAAAAGTTTTGGGCCGAGGCTATAAAATATGCATCCTATATCCAGAATAGGGTGCCTCATAAACATATTGATGGGATGACTCCTTTTGAAGCATGGAATGGGAACAATCCAGATGTGACCCATTTCAAGATTTTTTGCTCAAGGGCTTGGGCTAGAATTCCAACAGAAAAGAGGAAGGCTTTGCAACCCCAAAGCCAAGAGTGTCTATTTGTTGGGTACTCTGAAGACTCAAAAGGGTACAAGCTGAAAAATTTGAGCACAAACAAAGCCTTCATTGAAAGGAGTGTTTAGTTCCAAGAAGAGCCTTTAGCAGCAGTTGAAGTTGGAGACTCTTCTTCACCACCAAAACCATTGAATGTAAGTGAAGAGACAAATGAGTTTGCTGATTCTGATATGTTTGATAATGATGATTTAATTTCAGATCCTAATATTCCTACAAGACCAAAATGGGCAATAAATACCATTCATGTAGCTAGGGAACTAGCTGGAAATCCTAGTGATCCTGGGAGGACTAGATCTCAGTTTGAGAGTACCCTGAGTATGAAAGACCCTTTGTTTGCAGAGAAATGCTATCTGATGGTTGAATAAGAACCATAGACATATGAATATGCAGCACATGATCCAATATTGCAAGCAGCCATGAAAGAAGAATTCATCTCACTCCAGAAGAACAACACTTGGGAACTGGTTGATCTTCCCCCAGGGAGGAAGCTAGTTCAATGTAAGTGGGTTTTCAAAACTAAGTTTGCTGCTGATGGTTAACCTTTGAAATATAAGGAAATATTGGTAGCCAAGGGATACTCACAGGTACATGTTATTGACTACAATGAGACCTTTGCACCAATGGCAAAGATGGACTCCATCAGGCTAGCCTTAGCCATTGCAGCTTCGAAGCAGTGGGAGGTACATCACATGGATGTGAAGTGTGCTTTCCTTAATGGAGATCTTACTGAAGAGATTTACCTGAAACAGCCTCAAGGGTTTGTTACTAATCCATATTTTGTGTGTAGGTTAAACAAATCATTGTATGGGCTTAAGCAAGCCCCCAGGGCTTGGTATGCCAAGATTGATAGCTTTCTACTGTCATTGAGTTTCATTCGATGAAAGTTTGATCCTAATGTTTCTTTGAAGCTGATTCATGGTTATTTGATGATTATTTTCTTATATGTGGATGACCTTCTGATTACAGGAAGTTCAAAGAAAGAAATTGCCTCCTTGAAGGATGCAATGGACCATGCATTTTCTATGACTGATTTGGGGTTGTTGAGCCAATTTTTGGGTCTCTAAATTGATCAATCCCAACATGGAATAAAATTACATCAGTCCAAGTATGATTTGGATTTTCTGAACAAGTTCAACATGAAATATTGCAAGCCAAGCAAGACTCCTTTCCTTTCAGGAGTTAAGCTTGAAGAAGCAGGTTCTTCGCCTATGGTGAATAATACACTGTATAGGAAATTGATTGGGTGTTTGTTGTACCTTACACACACACAACCTAATATTTATTATGCAGTAAGTGTGGCTTCAATATACATGGATCAGCCTCATGAGATCCATTGGAGAGCAGCCAAAAGGATCCTTAACTTTGTTCAGGGAACAAGAACTCATGGGATCTTCTACAAAGCTAAATCTGATCTTGATTTGATTGGGTTTACTGACAGTGATTGGGAAAGTGACAACGCAGATCGAAAGTCAACATCAAGATATGTGTTCATGCTTGCTGAAGGACCAATTAGTTGGTCAAGCAAGAAACAGAGTGCCATTGCACTCTCATCTATAGAAGAAAAGTACAGAGGAGTTGTAAATGCAGCAACTCAATGTTTATGGTTGCAGGGGTTACTTGGTGAGTGTGGTTTTGAATCAGAGTTTTCAACTATTATCTATTGTGATAATCATAGCACCATTTGAATCTACAATGTTCCAGTTCAGAGACTAAGAACCAAACACATTGAGATCCATATGCACTACATCAGACAGCTTGTGGATGATGACACCATTCACCTACTCTTCTGTGCATCTTCAGAACAACTAGCTAAAATCTTCACCAAAGTTTTTTGTGAGAAGACATTCAGCAATCTCAAATCACTGCTGGGGATTTCTGATCATGCTGTGAAGCATGATTGATGACAATATTTTCAAATTTTGTTTTACTGTCCATGTTTAAGGGAGGATTTTCCCACTGGGTTTTTGCCTCTTTCCTTGGTTAAATGGACATGTAGTATGTAAAGGGTGACTAAGCCTTGTTGCTAGGCCCTATAGTTTTCTGATATTTACTCATAATTCAAGCTTAAGGGGGGGTGTTAGAATAATCAACCCATATTTAGCTACCTTAGACATTAATTAATCCATTTTTTTCTTATTTGCCTAGTTTCCAATATTCCACTCTATGCAAGTTGTCTTCCAAATGTCCTAGAAGTCAAACTTGCTAAAACTGAGTCATGGGGCTCTTGGGAAACCTCCTAGAATCCATATTTAGTATATCTTCTTTATTCCATATCATCCCTAGCGCATGTCTGCTTTTTCTGCTTTGTTGCCTGCTTTACTGAGTTTTATGGCAAAAGGGAAAGTAAGACTAGGTGCATTTGACTTGTTTTTTTCCCTCATCATCCTCCATTCTTTTCTCCTAATAAAAGCATGTATGAGTTGTCTTTCCATCACCTATTATCTTTCCTGCTTGACTTTTCCAATTCGTGAGCTCCTAGGTAGATTTGGAAACTGCTTTATGCACCTATGGGGGATTTGACTAGATTTAGTAAGCCTACTTTTGACTATTTCGAATGGCATCCTTATGCATTCAAATCTCTCATGTAATTATTTATTGCAGCAGCCTATGACTTCACAAGGTTGGCTATTGTACACTTATTCAATACAGATTAGTGTTATGCTCCAATTTTAGTCTCCTTTGTGTGTAAATTTGCATGTTTGATTAGCAATTTTGTGAGTGCAATTGTTCTATCACCTGGGTTCAATTTCCACATTGCTCATTATTTGGTTCAGATTTTATTGGAGATTCTTCATTCACTTCTTGGATGAAAGAATACATGGATGAATATTTTGATGCATATCACATCCTTTTGGAGTAACATTATAGGAAATGGGATCCTCACCTATGTCATTGGAGCATATTTGATTGGTCACTTGAAGCTTATATGCACTTGGCAAATGGTGGTCAACTTACTTGGAGGTATAAGCACTTTCAGGATTTTTTTTTATGAGGCACCTCCTCAATGTACATATTTATTATGTTGTTATGTACTTTGATGATATATATTATGTACTCATGATGTTTGGAAAAATTCATACAAGAAAATGGGATCCCGGAATTCTCTTTCCTCATGGTATGAGTTGGAGAGCACTCTTAATTGTTGGAGCGCAATACAAACAATGGGACCTTAGGATATTTTTTTAGTCCCATTGATTTCAAATTTTTTGGGAAACAAGAAGTATGGGAGATGGATTCTCCACTTAATAAATTGATTTTATTCAGAGTAGTCTAGAAGAAAGCATGGTGGTTCCTCTCTCAAATCTTCATGGAATCTCAAAGACTCGAAGTTGAGAAACTCAGTGGAAACTTCAAAGAATCATACAGAAAGCAGGTTCTTCAACACCCATGTTTGAAATTACTTGAGGACAAGCAATATTGAGAAGGAAGTATTTGTCATGACCCAAATGTTTCATTGGGTCACAATGTCCTAATCACATTTTCCATATTCATTAGAGTTTATCAAATCGATGCTAAGGGTCAAATATTGCCAAGGAGGAAAATTACTAGTTTCCTTAGTTGGGGGTGGAAGCTTTGGGATTTGGAATAAGGGGGATAATGAATGATGTTTTAAAATTAGAATGTAATAAATGTTTAATAAAGGATCTAAACAAATAAATACAAGAGAAAATTGAAGTGGCAGTGGAGCATGGAGACACATGGAGACTATGGGGCCCACGCACGCTAGAAATTTGGTGCCACATGGCATCCTCCTCTTGCAATTTTGAATCCATGGGAAGCATAAAGGTTCTTGGATGAGTTATAAGGATAATACACTTGGACATATGCATCACAGGTCAAATTTGGGAAGAAATGTAACTTACATTGGAGAGGAAGAGTCATTTTGGAGCTAGTGAGACACTTGGACTAGATTCCCTAGCTCTATGACAACAATGATGAAGATTCTATGACACCTATTACACAAATAAGATATGAAGTCTAACATATGACATATCTAACATTTCAGGTATAAATATAGCATACAAGATATCTCTCATGTGATTCGGAGAAGCTCAATGGGTTCCTACTCAAATTAGGGTAAGATGGAACGATATGAAAGGGAGGACACATGGAAAATCATGAGCACACACCCAAATTCGAATTAGCTTGAGTTTGTGGATGGATTGGGAACCTTATAAGGATAAGTATTTTTATAAAATATAGGAATAAACCAAGAGAATAGCTTTTTTTCATTTTATAAATAGTCATTTGTGAATTGTGAGAGCTAGTGGATGACTAGTTTTCTTTCCTTGGCCAATTTTGGGGGTGAAAGATTCCCATTCAAGTTGGTGTTTAGAGAGGCCACTCAGGTCTTTCATCGAAATTTAATGGATTTTTATTTTCAGGTGTAAGCTATAGGGAAGCTCATTGTTCCTTCTATTGCAACACTTTCTCTCAACCATTTCCAGTTTTTATTGCATATTCTTGCTCATGAAGAGGTTGTGCTTTGGGTGAGCTATTGATCTCTTTTGGGAAGATTATAAAGCCCATTATATTATTTTCTTATGTATATTATATTTATTTCATGTTCATAATACTCTCAAGTCAAAATACCCAAAATAATTCATGTAAAAATGTTGAACAATGAAGAAATAGTGCCATTTCCCCACTATCTTGTTGTGAACCATTGTAATGCTGATGATTTGGAATTGGGAGATAATTTCATTGTCCATTTATGATTGTAATAATTTAAATATGATATTTTATTCATTCTCATAAATTTTCAAGTCGAAATACCCAATATTTGTATGTCAAAATGATTTTTGATAAGCAAGCAATGACCATTTCCACTCTATTTTGATATATGCCATGGTAATGCTGATTATTTTAAATGGATGAATGTGTCTATGATAAATTCATGATGTATGGGTTTTAATTAATGTGTATTAAAAGTATCATGTTCATTACTTAAGCATTGGAAGCCATTTTATCATTTTTATTGCATTGGGAGAAGATTTGATGCATTTTCCCCAAGGGTTTAAATTGTGATTTGGGAGATATTTTGGAAAGAGCCATAACAGCATGTATAAACTGAACCATGATGCATATTAGAATTTAAAATTTTCCCTTACACATACCATTCCTCGTTTCATAAATTCAAGTGACTCTGGGACCATTTGAGAAGCCATTTCCAGCAATTACCCAGGGGAAATTGGAGCCCCAATTTGCCAGTAAATACTCCTAATTTGAACAGAACACTGAACAAGTTTGCATAAGTAGTTGGGGAGTAATGAAAAATCACTGAACATCATATTTAAGTTCTATTATCATTCATGTACCTTCTGAGAAAATTTGGAAGCATTTGGGTCAATTTGGAGGTCTAGACATCAAAACTAGTCAAGGTTCAAAATTGGGGAAAAAGTGAAAATTGGTCATTGAATAAAATTTCAAAAAGGGACATTATAGTTATTTTTCTTGTGGTATGTTTCAATTCAGGTACTGAGATATGCTTTGCTATACTTTCCAAATATGCCTCTACTTTCTTGGCCTCTTCATAGTTTTCTACCAATGTAATTTTACAAAACATTTTCACAAACATTGTTATTGGTGGATCAAGTGTTGTAGTATAATATTCTACTAGAGAATATTTAGCAGGTCTTACTGTAGCACTAAATTTATTCAGTAGAGTGGTGAATATCTGATTAAATCCTTGGAACTATTTGTTCTTTTCCATTCTCATAAACAATAATTCTTTCATGAGAGTGGCTACAGTTTTCTGGTTGCCAAATTTACCTAAGAATTCCTTTTCAAAACTGTCCCAATTTACTATGGAATTAGCTTGCAAACTAAAGTGCCATGAAGATGATTTAGGTTCAAAAGTATATTGAAAAAGTCTACAAACCACATTTTCATGGTCAACATTTAAGATATTCAAAGCTAGATAAAAATTATGTAAGTGATATTCAGTAGAAGCACCTTTCCCATGATCAAATGTTGGTAAAACCTTTTCTATGTTCTTAGGAAAATCATGCAATGGAGCAGCCAGATTAAGTGGCATTCTCTCTCTCCATGTAGGTTAATTAACAATAGCCATAATTCTAGGTGGATACTGTGGTGGAGGCTAACTGGATACTGAAACTGTAGGGGATTTTGGATCTATTTGATCCAAAGGCTAAACAATTTCTTGGATAGACATATCTACCAGTTCTTCTAAAATTTCCACAATAATTGAATCCCTAGTGTATGAGGGTACTTTATTGGAAGCTATCCTTCTAGGTAATGTAGGAATAACTTTTAGCCCCCCAATTTTCTTGACATAGGATCTTGTATGTCTCCTAAATATATATACTTCTTCAAATGGTACTGCATACAAACGTTTTGATTATTCTTCCCAAGAACTTATCTGTTCTTGTTCTTGTAACTCAGGAATAAGATCTTCAGGGAAAGTATGTTTTGATGATGTTCCCGTGTAATCTTCTCTAAAAATCAGATTTCCTCTACCAGCCATGAACGAGCTGGTTCCGTTCTTGTAACTCAGGAATAAGATCTTCAGGGAAAGTATGTTTTGATGATGTTCCCGTGTAATCTTCTCTAAAAATCAGATTTCCTCTCCCAGCCATGAACGAGCTGGTTCCCTCCTTCTAGTGCCAAAACCATTGATGGTTGGAAAATCCCACATACCAAACAGAAGGGATTCTCCCCAGTGAACGATCCCAACTAGAACAGAAACCATTTGGTGTGGGGAATCCTTCCAGTTCATGGTTTCGGCTACCATAGATTAAGTTCTTTAATATTTTACTAGTTATGTCCTAGTCCACTATTTATAAGATTTTTGTTTAAAGAATGATATACATGTTCCTAAGCTAAATGCAGATCTAATCTAAATATAAAACTAAACTATTCTATCCCCATCCAGGGAGAAAATTTAGAGTTCAGAGTAATATACTGTAAATGCTCATAAAGATCTAACAGATAGTTGTACCAACACAGTAATCACATTCACAACAAAAAGAATACCAGAGGTAGCTCTAATATAATTAAACCATTTTTACCCTATCAACACAGAAATTTATATAGACAACAGACATTCATGACCAAGGAAATAGTTCTAGGAGGTTATAACAATCTCACTGTATGATGTACAAAATCAAGAAGAAATAATTCTACAGTATGCATTTCACACATTTCCATTAAATCTCTGCGTAGGCCCTTTGTTCCAGCAAAATGATCCTTCTTATTAGCAAAGAGGTAGCTTTTTTACATCAATAGTCCATGCTTCTTTCACCAAGAAAATTTCTTTACTATGGTGCTCTACACCCCTATTTATACTAGTTCTATCCATCACCTAGGGGATTCACAAGCTTCTTATTTTCCCACCTAGATGAATCTAATAGTTTCATAAAACAACAAATAAAACAAATTACATAGGTCTCGCCCCGATGGAAACACATGTTCTTTGAATTTTCTACATCTTTAAACCAATCCCGTAGATCTGAGAGATTTGTTTCATTCATGCAAGTTAAACAATAGAATTCTTTAGGACTGTATATCTATATCGACCATGAATCTCAACTATTGAAGACTATCGTGTTTACCCGATATCGTAATCGGCCATCCGCTTGGTGAACCGTAGTACCTGTAACACAAAGAACACCATGAGATATATATATGATCTGGGAACCACCATCATTCATAGGATTTCAACATAATTATATGCATGGATTACTAAACAGAAAACAAATAATGACAAATTCCCCTATTGTGCCGGAAAATTGATTAGTTTAGGATTCAGGAGGAAAATTTATCAGTTTCCCCAATGATTCACAGTAAAAAAACAAACAGAAGATGAATGGCTTAGATTAAATCAAAGATGGATCGGGTATGCTTTGGACCACCAAATCATGCCTCCTTAAAAGCTCCTTTCCTCCTTTTCAGAAAGCAGAAAATGATTTTACCAATTTTATCAGGTTAAAATTTTACTTTTCCACCTCCGCCTTTCTACTTCTTCCCTTTCGAAAAGAGAAAAATGGAAATCGAAAAAAACAATGTTCACGAAGTTGAAACTTAATCTTTCCGCTTATTCCCTTCTGCTTTGACACTTTTGGAATGTTGGATCTATCCGGAAGTTGAAAATCGAGTTTGCAAATTTTTTTATAAGTGAAACTTGCATCTTCCACTTTCGCACTTCCACCTTCACCTTTATGCTTCCTTTTTTTTTAGACATCGGAAATCGGAAGCTAGATTGTCCAATTTTTTTATGAAATTCAAACTTTAATTCTCCGCCTCTGCACTTCTACTTTCGCTTTTCTGCTTCTTTCCATACCATTGATATGTGCATACTCATCCTTAGCCATCACATCGCACATCATAGAAAACAGAAAGAAGAACTATAGATTTTTACAAATGACACTTGACCATTTCCGCTTCTGCCCTTTATGGAAAGAGGAAATAAGAAGTTGGATTTTCCAATTTTTTCGAAGTTTAAACTCTAACTGTTTGCCTTCGCCTTTCTCTTTTCCAACTTTTCGAGCCGTCGATTTGTGTGGAAACCTTAAGGGTTGTCGGATATTGAACTGTAGAAAGCAGAAGGAGGATTTGTAACTGTTTCCATAAGCAAACTTGGCTTTCCAACTCTGCTCTTTTGCTCCTGCCTTTTCTTGAATGTTGGATCTTGATTGGAGCGTGTTTCCGCCTTTCACACACCTGGGGGGGGGGGAATGGCAGAAATATTCAAGCCACTCAATTTGTCCTTGGGGGAAAGTCCAGAGTCAAGGCTGTTACCTTATTCTTGACTCCTCCGTTTAGGCAAACTCCTAACGAAGCCAAGGGGGGTAGACCCTATGAGTTACTAAGGCTGGTTACTTAGATGATGATGGTATTAAAAGAGTAAGTTTTTTAGGAGTTTTGATCTAACAATTGTAAACAACAAAATAACATGATGAGATAATAAAAAATAAGCACAAAATGATAGCCAATCACAAATAGATTGAAAGAAATAAACAGTTAACCAGTGCCTCAAAATGGAGTCGGAAATAATTAAGAGTGCTTGCAATTTCTGGAGTGAATGTTGTGCAATTGTATCTTGGTACATTTTAAATTAATGTGAAAAGATGAGTGAATTAAATTAGGCGGGGAGACTCCAGATATACCCGAGGGGTACTTGGAGTATGTCCAAAAGTAACAACCACTATGGCTACCCGCAAGGAATGTGTGGGATGAATGGAGTCTCTGAGACTGTGTTCATAATACACCCACTAGGATGTAACAGAGATCGATGCCTCGAGGTCACTGTCCAGTAGTTCCCACTTCCTTTGGGTATTTTCCACCGTTTATGGTTTAATCAAGGCATTGGATTTTCACCTGAGGTGGTTAATTGGGAAATTGAATCCTAATTATTCTAGTCACTCATGTTTCTTTTGATGCAACATGACTGATCGGAAAAACCACAACCAAGTGCAGAACATACACACCGAAGTCTTGTCAATTTTAGTAAATTTTAAGAGCGTGTTCTTGTTAAGAAAAAAGACCCTCCGGGAATATCTTTCATTCCAAGTGGATCTCAATCAGGAAATCAAGGAGGGGTTAATTTTACTACTTGCATGTGAAAAGTAACAATGAAAAAACACACACCACAGGTTTTCTAATTAATTCTACCACGATCCTCTTTCACCTTTTTGTTCAACGGGAATTAGTGGGGTAAGTATTAGTATTACTTTGATTTCAAAATATGGAATAATGAAAAATATTATCAAATTATACAATCCTGCATCACAAGACTAAGCTAGAGAAAAAAAGGGGAAAAATGCAAAAAAGTGCAATGGACACGGACCCCCCTAGGGGGATGGGGAGTGGGCTCGAAAGAGCCTAATCGAAGTGATTATTTTTTATTATTAAGGGTTACAATATCAGACAACTAATTTTCACTTTGGTCCTTGTTATATGGGATCCAAAGGCTTACAACAAGCTTAAAAAGAAACACAGCGGTGGGGGAAGGCTCCGGGAAGCTCCGGTTCGCCCAAGAGTCAGAAAACAACAAGAGTATCCTTCTATTTTTTGTTAAACCTGCTAAAAAATAGAGAGAAATTAAATTCAAATGTGCCCAAAAGCACTTTAAAATTGTTTTGGGTCACCACACTAATTATCAGAAAGATACTAAGTTAAAAATTGCTAAAAAGGGCTAATTTAGTTTTGCAAAAAGGAACCAAGGAAAGCAAGCTTTCCTTGGGATCTTGGCTTGTTGTTTTGGCAACCAATATGATATGCACTTTTATTGAATAATTTGAAACTTTAAATAAGACATAAGGGAGCATTTGGACCATAGAACCAGCAACCTGAAAGGAATAAAAATAAGGGTAAGAAGAATCGTAAGGGTGGTAATAGGAATGAAAATGCTAATACTAATGACAAGAACACCCGTAATGCTCGGGGGGACAAGCAGTATAAATGTAAGGTTAAATTTCCTTGCAAGTTGTGTAAGGACGATCACCTCACTTACTTGTGCCCTCATATCGATGAAGCCTCGAGATTTTTAGCACAGGGCCCAGCTGTACTAACTAACCCTTTTCCTCAAAATCAAAACATGAACTCGAGGACCCATGATCAGTCTGGTGGTGATCAAGATCCATCAAAGGGTAGTGTTCATGGTTGCATTAACATGGTACATGCTGCGAAGTTTGTGACCCATATGAAGGACTATGGTTCGTCACAACCCAACCCAGGAAAGGAACCTGATCCACCAGGAACTCCTTTGCATATTGAAAAACCTGTGGATAAACTTAAAGTTGCACCTTGCATTCCTAAGGGATTCCTTAAGCATTCGGGGCACAATCCTAATGCCCGAGCCACCTAGCACTATTCTATTGTCGAGGATTTGGGCCACACTCCTTATGTGATGTCTGCACTACAAGTAATTCAGAGTTGTGCTTCGTAAAGGAAGGCTTTGCTTTCTGCCCTTGGTGTGAATGATGATAATTCTTCCTCTGTGATTAAATTTGAAACCGTAGGACTTCAGCCTCGCTTGCCTTACTATGTGTCTCTTTTGATTCATGTAGAATGTCTTAACATGACCATCAAGCGCATTGTGATTGACGAAGGTGTTGCTGCTTCTGTGATGTCTTTATCGTGTTGGAAGGGTTTAGGTTCCCTTGAGTTGTCTAAATATGATACCATGTTGAGTGCATTTGATGGGAGATCATTTAGGCTGCATGGGATCCTTCCTTCCCTCAAGGTCCATTTGGGAAGGAAGACTGTTGCGATAGATGTCGAGGTGGTTGATGCGCCCCTTGACTACAATCTCTTGCTGGGTAGGAATTGGATGTACAGTATGCAAGCCGTAGCTTCTTCACTATTTCGCGTTGTATGCTTTCCATTTAATGGGAAGATAGTTACGATTGATCAAATGTCATTCAAGAATCCATCAGTTATCGCATCTTCAAAAGCTTCAATACCGATTGTAGAGAACTCTCAGCTGGAAACTGGGAGTGTGGGTGTGGGCATGTATCCATCCCTCATGGAAAGATTTAGTTGTCCTATGCCTGTCCTTATGATAGGGTCTAGTTCCGGTGAGGATTCGACATCTGTGAGATCGATGTCTTTTTGCATGAGTCATATGGAATATCCTTGGATTCTTACTACATCGAATACCTCAAGTGATCCCATCGTGGCGGATGTGTCATTGCCTACAACTATGGTAGCTTATCAAGCTAATATTGGGTTTGTTGCAGAGCCTAGTCCTTCCTCTTTGTGGATGGAGAGGAGGACCCATATGTGCTGCCTACATGGGCAATTCAGTATTCTCACGTGCATGACTGCCTTAATAGTGTTTTTCCTTCAGACGAAGCGATTATTGAGGCCATGTCAGGGGTTGAGCCACCTTGGGAAGAGTTGCATCATAGATATTATTTTCTTCCCGAGCTTGACCACTTGGAGCGTGAGGACTTTAGGGAGGTTCTTAATGAGAGAATTGGTAGTCCCATGGTTCCATTAAGCTCTCCTGGTCTCATGGATGATGGGAACATGGCGAATATATCTCCTACCATTCCTATCAATATCTCTCATGATCCTGGCAGGATAAAGAATGTCTATATTGGGGTGGAATGTTCCCATGTTGAGATTCAAGAATACACCGAGCTGTTCAAAGAATTTCATGATATATTTGCTTGGTCTTACGATTAAATGCTAGGTATCAACCCTTGCATTGTTGAACATGAGATTAAGACTTATCCCAATGCTAAGCCTGTTCGACAATGCTTGCGTGCAGTGAATCCTAGGAAAGCACCCACGATTAAGGCAGAGATAGAAAAACTGTTGAAAGTTGGTTTTATCTATCTTGTTCCCTTGACGGAGTGGGTTTCAAATCCCATTCCGGTTGATAAGAAGAAGGGAGTGATCCACATATGTACTGATTTTCATGATTTGAATCATGCCTGTCCTAAGGACAATTTACCCACACCATTTATTGATCATATTTTGGATGAGTGTGTGGGTAGTGAGGTTTTTTCCTTTATGGACGGCTTTTCTGGATATAATCAAATACAAATTAAACCTGAGGACCAACATAAGACTACATTTATTTTTCCTTGGGGAACCTTTGCATATTGAAAAATGCCTTTTGGCCTTAAGAACACCGAAGCTACTTTTCAGCAGGCTACGACCTTGATATTCCACGATCTCAAATTGATTATTGAAGTATTTTTGGATTACCTTGCTACTCATTCTCATATGAGAATGCGTCATTCCTATCATTTGAGATTAGTATTCAAAAGGTGCCGCCATTATTTGGTCAGGTTAAATCCTCACAAGTGCATATTTTGTGTGAAGTCTGGTCACTTATTAGGATTCATTGTTTCTAAAGAGGGTATAAGAGTCGACCCTTTGAAGTTTGAGGCAATACTTCAGTTGTCTCCCCTGAAAAACATTCGACATCTTCAATGTTTGCAAGGCATGGAAAACTTCTTATGGGGATTCATTGTCAATTTTGCCAATTTGATTAGAGGCTTTATGCGTCTTTTAAATAAGGACACCACCTTTTGTTGGGACGAGTGAGAATAGGAGTCCTTTGATGTGCTCAAGTGAGCCCTAGCATCAGCCCTGGTCATTAGTCCCCCAAACTATAGCCGTGATTTTCTACTTTATGTGGCCGCGTCCATGGAGACGATTGGTATGGTTTTGGTTCAAGAGGATGAGGAGCTCCAAGAGCATGTCATATACTATCTGAGTCAGAATCTTATTAACATAGAGATCTGTTATTCCCATGTTGAGAAGCTTGCCTTAGCTACCATACATGTGGTTCAACGGTTCAGACATTATATTCTCCTTCGTTAGACCTTGGTTATAGACCATGTCAATCCATTTCAATTCGTCCTCACTCGAAGGATGATTGGGGGAAATATAATAAATGGATTGTCATCTTGAAAGAATTCGATCTCGAGTTTGTTTCGGCAAAATCAAAGAAATCGTTAATTTTTTCGGAGCTTATATCGGATTTCCCAAGCGAAGCCAAGGAGTTGGTTTGTAAAGATATGTTTATCGATGAGCACATATTCTTAATCTCAACTTTAGACCCATGGTATGGGGATATTATTATATATTTACAAACATTGAAGTTCCCTACTCACCTCTCACGGGATGAACGACGATGATTACATCACATATCCAAGAATTACCTCATAGTGGATAACACTTTATACTGTCGTGGGGTAGATTCCATTTTACGTTGTTGTTTAACTCATGAGGAGGCTGAGCTTGTGCTGAATGATTGCCATGGAGGGGCGTGTGGTGGTCATTTATCTGGGCTTTCTACAGCCCAAAAAATCTTAAGAGTGGGTTATTTCTGGCCATCGATCTTTAAGGATTGTGTAGATGCGGTCAAGAGGTGCCATCCTTGCTAGGTGTTTGCACGTAATATGCGCTCGAAACCTACCCCATTACATCCCATCATCATCGTCGGTCCCTTCACTAAGTGGGGGATTGATTTTATGGATTGCAACCCAGCTTCAGCTAGGGGGAATCATCATATCATAGTGGTTGTTGACTACTTCGCAAAATGGGCTGAGGCTATTCCTATAGTTAAATCTGATAGTGAGACAGCTGCACACTTCTTATTCAACCAAATTATTACTCAGTTTGGGATTCTGAAAGAGCTTGTCACTGACCATGGATTGCACTTTCAGAATCGTATGATGGAAGATTTGGCATCAAAGTTAGGGTATAAACAAGAGCATTCCTCCTTTTGCTACCCTCAAGCGAATGGACAGGTGGAAGCAGTGAACAAATCACTCAAATCCATTCTCCAACTAACCATCACACAAAGCAAGAATAATTGGCACATTATGTTATATCCTGCTTTGTGGGATTATAGAACCGCTGTTAAGACTGCCACAGGTTTTTCTCCATATCAACTTGTACATGGAGTGGAGTCGGTATTGCTGGTTGAGTACAAGATTCCTTCTTTGAAGCTAGCCATAGAGCTCTTACCAGACACTTCCCCATTGGAGGAGCATTTGGTCCACCTAGAGCAACTTGATGAGCAACGTCGAGATTCCTTGGTGGCTCTAGAAGTGAATAAGCATCGCATTAAGGTCCAGTACAATAAGTCTGTCTGTCCAAGGAGGTTTAGTGAGGGATACTTGGTCCTTTTGTGGGATCAACCGAAAGAACCCTTGGGGGTAGGAAAGTTTAACCCCATGTAGCGTGGTCCTTACATCGTCAAATGTGTGTTAGAGAAGGGAACTTATGAGTTAGTGGATTATGAGGGAACGACCTTGGTGAAGCCCAGAAATGGGCTCTATCTCAAAAAGTACTATGCGTGATTTTCAGCCAAGGCTAGTTATTGTATATTATTGTACAATTTTGCATAGGTAGATCTTTTTCTTATGGTGATCGGGTTTGTGATTAGTTTCCGTTTCTTTTGGCAGATGTCAATGGAATCTTCCACCTTCATAGGATTCGTGGATGGTGCGAGCCATCACACTCAACACTCAGCCTCTGCTGCTTGGGTGATTTATACTCCTATGGGTCAGGTACTATCTTCAGGAGGCGTATGTTTACAGCCATCTTCAAACAATGTTGCTGAATATAGTGTCATTATTGAACTTCTACGGGATTCCATTTCACATGGTGTTCTCTCTCTTGAGGTATGACTTGATTTGGAGTTAGTAGTTTCACATCCTAATGGTTTGTACCATGTTAGAGATCCGACATTATTAAGAATATTCTTACGTGTGAGATTATTAGAATGGCAATTTGAAAATATAACATACATACATGTTCCAAGAATTAATAATCAAGTTGCTGACTCATATGCTAACTACGTGTTAGATTGGAATTTGTTTCATACACAATAAGCTCATCACAAACATAAATTTTTACACATGTAAATAAATAAATCAATCATCATAAAAAATTTTACAAACATCCAAAATATAAATACACGGTAGTACAAAATGTATCACTCCCAGGTATCTAATCCTGTGGAGGAGGAGGATGCTTGTGATCATGGAATGTCACTACGGCTCTAGCTAGCTATTGAAATAGCCACACCCATGCTCATGGTACACCGACCACCTGGCGCTGCATGGCCTCAGGCAAGTCCTCGACTTGCACCATGGGTACTCTGTGTGTTAGTCTCATGAAGTTGGTATGAATACTTTGGAGCGTCCGCTCCGCATCCAAACCCATGATATCGTCCCCTCTTCCCCTCTGTCTATGACGAGGGAAGCCTTCAAGCCACCGTGGTCCCACATCTGCATGCATATGGTAGATGTCACTATGTATTGTCACCCAAAAACATGTCTTTTGATTCCACATAATCATAAAACACAAAAAAAAATTTAATAACTCAAATTTTTTTTTTTTTAAAAGAGGGTCGAGATTCGTGACCAATGTCACCATATGCCGATCCTAGTGGTAGCGGCATGTCTAGGTCTCCCTGGAAATCTATCCCCGCATAGGGGTAGTCATCGATGGCAACTATATGTGGTCGCCACCATGGAAAGAAAATAGCTAGATAGGGGTTGGACACCCTACCTCTACCCAGTCTATGCATCACATCCACCCAATGTCGTTGGGCTGGATCTCGAACCCCGTGTAGAGTAACGTCAACTCTAGGACTCAATCCCAGAACACGCTCAAAGAAAAACGTGCTCAATATGCTGCTGAAATCGAAGTTTCGCACTCTGCCCATCTTGCACTCACTGAGTTGGTGTTTCATGTTGCCCAGTAGCGCAGTACTCCAATCATACACCGTGGGTCTCATGCGCTCCACTGCATAGAACATCAGAGGCTGTGAGGCCTGGTGGAGTGAAGTTAAGCCTATTATCCTACCCAGTGTCAGTAGGATGGCCTTTAGTCCTAGCACCTGTATGGAGTTAGTTGGGATCTGACTCCCCACCTTCTCCATGTCCAGATAGATGTACACTGCAATGTACTCATCTATAGTCAGGCCACCTCCGGGCCCGCAAGAACGTAGGTTCACGACTTCCCCCCGTCGAGAAAATTCCAGTAATAAAATATATGTCCTCCACTTCTATGGTGAGGGACATCCTGTCTATCTGGAATGACTCTGAGTCTGGATCCCAGTAGTCCACTAACATCTGCAATAGGCTTCATCTGGCTCTTAAGCCACCAAGACACCAAAATTTGTAAATCCTGCATGCACGTAATGCTTGTTGAGCCATTAGATCTGCCCTTGCTGCCTCTTCTACATCACCATATTCACATTCTCTCCATTCTAGGACCATCCTACACATAAAATTTGAGTTTGATCCATTAGAACACTTAAAAATCATTGAGCGGGGCTATATACGCGACTGTTTTCTAAACAACCGCGTATGTACCCGACTTTGAGGGCATTTTCTGTGTATATCCATCCCTATACATGGAAAAATCCTCGATTTCTACGTGGCCCGTGATGCACATCTTAGACTGGCCTAGAATCCTAAATACACCATGGAATTTGACAAAATTTGCATCAAAATGAAAGAGTAGAGCATGGGTAAGTACCTGGAAAAAACGGTAGTGGATTCTGTCGGCTGGATCTCCTGGAATTCATTGTTGAAGTTCTGAGCTCAAATGGGTAAAAATTTCAAATGTTTTATAATGTTTTGAATTTTTTACTATTTATAGAAATTTTTCAAATTTTTGAAAATTTTTACCCCCTTTTCTATAGTTTGGACCGTTTCTAATCCTTTTGGACCGTTTTTTGACTAATTTATGATGTATGAGACCTTTTTGAGCGTTGTTTCAACTGTTGGATTGACCCGTTCGTGCCGATTTCAGGTATCATGTCTAAACTGGCATATAGGTTAGTTTTCATCGATGTTTGCATTTTTCATGACCTTATGACCGTTTCATTGTAGCCTTAGGTACAAACCCACTCTGTTATGCCACGAAACCTTCTTGTTGTTTTAGAAGTGGCATGATATGAGTGGTAGAGCTTGACCTTACATGGGTACCCTAGTTAGCACCTTATTTGCATTTGGTGTCGATGCCAACATTTTGTCCCTTAGGGTGTGGGACTCCATTGTATAGTATTTCCATGACATTTCGCAAGAGCCTCATACTCCTCTTGATCTTTTTCTGGCCTATTTCCCTCAAGACTCCCTTATGTCAAGTTGTAATTGCATTATCATGAGCTTTGCCTGCCTTATTGAGCCTTACACCAGCTTCCCTGACATTGAGTTTTAGCCATATAGCCCGAGCTTGTCTCATGTCTAGCCATGCAGAGCCATTTTATATATCCTTTGCAGCTTGATTCCCTACTTTTACCGGGAGGGGACTTTCCCCCGAGTGTTTCTATCCTACACATGTATCCTTGCATTGAGCATAGGTATGTTCCACTGCTTGGAACTAGTTTGTTTTCCCATATGACACTCTTCTCCTCCTAGTCTGTAACTATAAAGCAGTTTTATTCTTTTTCAAGCTTTTTAAATATTTGAAAAAGTCCAAAAAAATTAAAAAACCAAAAAGCCGGACAAGGAAAGATGTTATCTTTTGGCAGCGGTCGAGTCGTGTCACCTTCGAATAGAACACTGTATATCACATCCATTGGTTGGGTTTATAGTTTGAATTTAGGAGCTGTACTCATTTTATCTGAGTTTATCTCCACTTACTGGTTAAGCTTCCAGTCCCCATGGAGCCTCTGTTGATGCCTCCTACATCGCAAAGATGTCCCAGTTTCGTATATCGAGTCTATGCTGCCTTTATTTAGTCATCATTCACTGTTATACTCTTGTTTGAAGGAAGTTGAAACATGAGTCGACCATTCCTCAGTTATCTTGACTTTGCATGTCGGCCATTCCCGATACAATTACTGGTTCGTGCACCTTATGATCAAGTCCTTCCACATTATACAGCTTTGCTGAGTACCTCGTGTTGGATGATGGGGGATGCCTTAATGCTCTCCTTCCAGCGGATTTCATCCCATTGACTTCAGATCATTAATTATGGGATTGGAATCTAGAGTCATTTTTTAGTTCCTTGAGACTTGCAGTCATCAATGGCAGGTTCTCTCGCCATCGACAATTTTTGGGAATACATCAATGTCCCCTGATCGATGGATCCTCTCAAGTGTTCAACCTGT